>JAFIDM010008419.1:32774382-32812967 GCA_023159025.1 Thereuonema tuberculata | reverse complement strand
TGGTTTCTATTAGAATATTATTATAAATTACAATATTATTGGTTTCTTGATGTCATTGTCTTTTGACATCAAGAAACCAATAATATTCTAATTTACAATTTCATATCAGTTTACTTTTTATCTTTGGGCTTTGAAAATCAAGAAAATATAATATTAAAAAAAAAAAAAAAAAAATTGTAAACTTTCATATAATAAATATCATGAATATTAATTCACTGGGCATGTAAATCTAAATTCTATTTTCATGTCTTGTCCATTATTATTTAACTTCTTACGGTTGTATTGGTTTGTAATTTTAGTATTTTTATGTGAAAAAAAGGAAAAACAATATAAAACTCTAAAAACACTGATTGCAAACAAATAAATAAAGCATAAGAAGAATTCACCGTTCTGGCGTATTCACGTATTCTGGCGAATTCACCGTTCTGGCATATTCACGTATTCTGGCGAATTCACCATTGTTGTCAAGGTGGCAGCCATTCATGAGGCAGATGTATTGGATGCCAAGTTCAAATCCCGGCATAGGCATGGATGTTTCTTTCCTTTCCTGTGTTTGTCTGCTTCTTCATTTTTCCCTTCAGGTCTGAAGCCATTCATAATGGTTTCCTGAGGATTGCAATTAGGAAACCACTTCAGTATCTTCCCCTACCGGAATGTCCTCAGACAGCTGCTGAGGGAAACGCCAATGGATTGCTCCGAATCAGGAATAAGGAGCCATGGACCAAAGGGTGCAGCAGAGGAATGGCAAACCCGCTTCATGATTTGCCGACATCTTGTGTGGACAATGTTGTATGTGGAAGCCTCAACCCGGAAAGTACAGATGAGGACAAGTGAAGAAGAATTCCTTGCTCTTCTGCATTTTAATAACAAAATTAAAAAGTGAAAACAAAAAATTACTGGACTCTTCTCCCAAGGAAATGATTTCCTGGCATCTTGGACTTTCCTAAATGCCTTTGTACTGTCGCTAGTAAATAGGTATTCAACAAAATATGGAACAAAAGTTGATTCTTTTAATTTTTTGTTGTTGTAATTATAAGTATGAGGCTAAATTTGCTCCAGGCTGTTGTGTCTGAATAACTAAGTTAAAAAGCCGTACAGGCAGAGCAGAGCAGGCTAGACAAGGTCAAATAATATGCCTCAAACTGGGTTCAAATCCACGGCATAGTTGTTTCCTTTCTTTCCTATGTTTGTCTCCTCCTACTCCCTTAATGGCTGTCTATAGCCATTTGTTAATTCTAATGTCAGTGCAGTAGGCCTTTAAGGTCTCAATACAAGTGTTTGCATCCAAAGCTCTAATGTACAATAGATCAGAATTAGATGGAAAAAAAACCCAGCCGAAAGCAATAACTACTATCTTTCTTTTTGCCAATTTGTTATGTAAATAAAAACGATATTCTTCCAACCACAAAAAAATGGATGAATTGAAACGACAAACTGTGTGAGGTTCTGCTTGCTCTGAGCATGATTTTTAAATTTCATATTTTGGGAAAAAAATCTACAGACACAAGCAATGTTGTCATATATGGCCACTACTGCATCCCCCCACCCTTCACATTGTTCAAAACATCAATCACTTCCAATCAATACTCACTGCCATCATCAAAAATATTCCTTTAGCAAGCATGCTATTTAAATAGTTAAATTCCTTTAACTGTTTCAGATCTGTCTTATTCAAACAAGTTGTCCTCACTTCACTGTTTTCATCTCGTGTTGAATTCATTTCTATCTGTTTAATATCATTTGTTCCTTCCACAAATATCTTCAGGTAAGAAGACAGCGTATCATTAGTCATACAACATTGAAACTGTGAGCTGGAGGGAGCTAGGTTCAGTCTATGGCAGAGATTATGGATTTTTTACGATGTTATTTCTCTTTCGGATAAACGGATCCTAAGTTCTTTAAAATAGGACATGGTGTTAAAGGTAGGGAGGCTTTGGACTAACCATCCTTTTAAATGGTTCCAATTGATCATAGAAGCACCAGAGCCTATCTATATCTTCAGCACACAATAAGCCAATGTAGCCTTCAAGGAGAAACACCAACCAATCACATAACACCTACCTCTGAAAGTTAAGGATTGGAGTAATTACTTACGATAATTTACATTGTCATTCTTTCAAAGTAAATCAAGAAATATTTTAAGAAGGGCGAGATTTTATTGTTAATGAAAATAATGCAGTTGGAACCGTAGTGCTCAATAAAATATGTGACAAGACAGCTCTGCTTTTAGAGACAGGTATTGGCAAAACCACTAGATGTTTTTGCTTTGTGAAAGCGAAGAAGCTGATTCAACAACACTTACGGTTGACTTGAATGTCAACTGAACCAGCATTAAAACTTTCAGTACCCCACACTTATAAATTGCTGACCTTCTCTCCTTCATTACTCTGTCCAACCAAAAAAAAAAAGAATTGTGGAGTCAGGTCATTTCCCCTGCCTTGCTTATCTTGTTTACAATACTGTGTTTGTCCTCAATGTTGAGCTGTAAAGTGCTCTAAAATTTTACTTAAACGTGACGGTTTCTAAACAGGATACATTAGAATGAAAGACTAAGTTATCCTCTAAAAATCCTTATTTTCATAAAATTTCGCTGTATTTTGAAATGTTCAATATTATTATCCCCATACCAGCACAACAATATATAATGTCATTATCTGTGGTTATTTCTAAGAATGCAGAGGATACATTTACAAATGATCTTTACCACTAGATATCAAGTTCGAACCTTATAACTGTAAGAATCATTTTAGTTTTTCTCAGTATGGTTTATATGATTGATAAAGGATTCATATAATAATCTTTGCTTCGTCTGAATCAATCTTCAATTTGTTTCTTGAATTATTTTAGCCACTTTTTTTTTTAACATTTTCAGATTAAATGCCTTAATTTAAATTCTTACAGAATCGTTATTATATGAACAAAATATTCATATTATTGAAACCTAGGTGAAGTCAAATGGTTAAGTCATGTTCTGAAAATGAATAAGGAGCGATTGCTGATAAAAATATAAGAAATACTACATAATAAGTATGGTTTTAAATATTATAACTCTACACTGACAGATGTTTTGCTACATAGCTTTTAAAAGAGACCAATAAAAGGCTTAATCTTTTGCAGGCAGATGAAAAGCTCTGATATAGATATCATTTCCATCTTTTTTTTTATTTTTTCCTGTTCCTTGGAGTTAGTTTTGAGAATACAGGAAGTGTTAGTTCGTCCAATGGCCGAGCGGTGTCGCTGGTATTTGCGGTGAACGCTGACGCTCACGGAAGTACTTCCGTTGGGAGTGACAAACATGGTGGGTGGAAATTCTGAAATTATTATTTTTATCTGACTTTGTATATTTATTGATAATTTCATTGAAGTGAACAAAAAGTAGAACCGTTTAAATAATTTTAGCTGCAAATGTTAATACGATAGAGTATTTTATAAGTTTAATGCAGTCTAGGGACCAATTGTCATCAGATGAAGTTAGGCCTAAATCAGATTCCCGAAGATCTAGCATTTAGAAATGGTAAATGACGATTTTTGAAAAGAAACAATAGAAAACAAGAGTAAAAATTGACTGAAAAGTTTAAGATTAGTGTAGTAAATTCACTTCCTTGGTTGATCAAAGGCAAATCCTAAGTCATTTATTGATAATATGATTGAAGTTTATGATAATCTGTGTTTTTTTGAGGGGCTAGCTCAGTGTACCGAAAACGATGTCAGATTTTAACTTTGAACCCAACTTATGCCAACTATTTTTACAATTATGGAGTTAATTTGTGTTTTGAGTTTGACCAGAACAATCCTTCATTATTTACATAATGGTTTTATATGATATTTGATTTGAGTTGATTTCTTTATCATTTGCCGGTACTTTCTGCGAGCCAAGGTAAGTCAGTTGAAATTGTGGGATCTCAGAATATACGGGTTTTATTTGATGTATTTCAGGATAACTAACCAAGTATTTAATAGAAATTTGTAAGAAATATCTCTTATGAAAGATATTTGGCCACCTTATAAGCATGAATTGTATAAATATCGGAAATTCGGTTATACATTTTACACGAATTTAATATATATTTATTTATTTAAGCATGTCAAATTCAGAATTTTGTTACTGATATATAAATACGTTTTTTCATAATCGATTTTTGTTTAATATTTTGAATAGCACGTATATGTTTATTTATATTCAGATAAATAATTTTAATCATTTAAATAAATTAATTAAGAGACAGAAATTCGAAATTTTACAATTTGAAGTTACTGCATCTGACAAAAAAAAATGTATATTTGAAAACTATTTTATCAGATTTGTACGTTGCTGTGTAGTTATCTTAATTCGATCCTCAGTACGAGTATTTCATAGATAAAGAAGATAGAACTGAAACAAGATATGAAATTACGTTTGTCAGCATTTATAATGTGATATCTTGTCTTATTTTATTTTATGGATTCAGTGAGGATGCAATTAAGAATCTAATATAAAACAATTTTTGGAATTCCATACTTCATGACATCTTTAAGATAGAAATTCGTTTTGAATTTAAATGGAGATATGTTATTAGTAAAATTTATTAGAAAGTTATACCCTCAAATATTTTTCCCATGATGCCTTTTAAACTAATGAAATATTGCTTTTGCTGTTACTTCGCACTAAATAATATAAATACAGTGTTTTACAATTAATTATATCATAATTTATTAAAAAAAATATTAATAAATTTAGTAATTTTGTAAGTGTTCTTGTGAACTCTTGTGCTATTTAAAAAAAGTTAAAATTATCACCAACTTTCAAATTTACTGAAGATTACGATATCTAATTTTGAAGTTAATGTATTGATCTTTCAAATGATATATGATATGATATGACCTTGGAAGTCATTTGGGGGGATGGGTGAAAGGGGGCAGTTCAGATCATTTGAAAAGTAAAAATAATTTTTAGTTTTAACTTATTAATATAAATAACATAATTTAGAATAGATAAATTGATTTGCTAGAATGACAGGGAGATGTGTCACTAAACTCTACCAAGAATAGTCGGTGCATTGTGCTTCAATGCAGGTGACTCATGATAAGGATGTAAAATGTAGGTGTCAGTTTTAGAGTGTAAAAAAGAATGAGCATTGTAATCTTTTATATTAAGATCTTTCAGATAAGAAAAAATCTTTAGTTTACTTAACCTGACATTTTTTTTTTATCTGCTTAGTTTTTGGAGTATTTTTATTTCTTTCAAAATTTAAGGCATTAATTTTAGTAGTGAAAATGACAAAAAATGAAACAAAATAAAATATCAACATTTCTTTTTAAATTATGCCAAATCCAAAAAGTAGAAATTTTCTATTTCTTTAAAAAATAATTAATTCAATCGGTATTACTTACTTAGTGTCTTAAAATCCAATTAAATTATTTATCATACGAATGCATGTGGAAATAGTGGACTTTCTTAAAAAACTTAAACCCATTTTTTGAGATTTATGTTTTGGCTCTATTAGTTTTTTTTTTGGAGGGGTGGTGGTGGTTATATTTATGCACTGATTTCTTGATAAGGATCAACGCAGAAAAAAAAAATTAAATATGAAAATTAGATTATCTTTTGTTCTTAAAAATTTATGTCAAGTTTCAAAATGATCCATCCATAGGTTTGAAAGCTATTGGGGGCGGAGGCACTCGCACACAAACTGGGTAATTCAATGAGCTTCTCTTCCCTAGGAAAGTAGGCTAAGTGGGGACTCTGCCATTTAATATTATTTTCATGATTTAAAAAACAACAAATAAAAAAGGAAGATTTAAGAGAAGGAAAATAGTCTTCTAGTTCTTTCCAGAAACTCTTGTGTAAATAAGTGATAATTACAGTAAATTAATTAGGTTGTTTTTTTAAATAATCAAATTGCAGGTGCGCTCATAAGTAAAATTCACCAGTATGTCCAGCTCAGTGAAGTAGGACAAGATATATAACGGACAGGTAGAAACAATGATCCTCCCCCTCAATTAACAAAAAACATCGAAAATAAATTAAGAGTAATTAATAATAATCGTTTTGTCTATTTGTCCATTATGTATCTTGTCCTACTTCGCTGAGCTGAATATATTGAATGAATCCAACTGAGGAGGGTTTTGCAACTCCAAACAGTTCTGTGTTGGATTCCCAGTATTTAAATATCAAAAATCGCTCTGGATTTTTTTTTATTTATGTGCATTTCTGTTTTCTTATTGTATAGCTTTTTTTTTTTCCACTTTATAGAGCAAGTTAAATGCACTGTAATCATTATATTTGTTAGAACAGTTTGTTAGAGGTTGATAATAAAATTAAGTGTAGAATTTTAAATAAGCACTTAAAAAGATAAATATCAAAGCAGATGTCGCATTTATCGTCTGCTGTCACAATTGCTTACGAAAAGGAAACTTACATGAAGGAAGTCCAATGAAATAAATCACAAAACTTAACATAATAAACGTTCTTTAACGTGCGGAGTGAACTAATCAAGAAACCCAATGAACACGCACACATTATGCAAACACATTACGATGACAGCTCAGGGGTGCGAATCCTTTGCGTAATGTGTGCATGTTCATTGTGTTTCTTAACATAATAACTTTGTTGGTATTTTTCTTTGTTAAGAAGTCCCAACAGTTAAATGTTATTAGGAGTGATACAAAATTAGGACTGTCTGAGTTTGCTTTCCTTAAGAAAGTCTCATTGCTTGTCTTGTATTATAATAAAGCAAAGAGCATTAAAAATAGCAAAACAATGCTACTTGTCGTTGCATCTTCTATTTATATTGTTTCTTTTTATGTATTGATTTAAATGTCAAGACTTTCTATGCTGTAAATATGAATGGCAGGAAGTTAGTTTATAGTCTTTAAACTAGACATCATTTCTAAGATTTGTCTGATGAAGTAAGTTTTTATTTAAACAAAGAATGGATACAACAGGATTTCCTCGACATCTGCAGCTTTGTCATTCCATTATTTCGCATGTCTGATGAATGTTGTTTCATGCACAAAACTTTCAGCATCTTCAGTATTAATAACTTTTCTGATGATTTCGTGTCTTAGGCATTTTATTTTTGCGATGAACTTAGTTCCAGTGCTTTTGAAGTGTATATAGATGAAAGAGACAAAGAATAGTTAACACTCTGAAAACCAGTCAATTACTGCTGATTTTTCAAAGCTTCCAAATTAACAGGGAACGTTATTGCTTTCAACAAGAAGAATAAAGTTGCTCATAATTGAAAATATAAGAGATTCTGCAAAATTTTGCAAAGCATGACTAAGTTGAATGCATTGAAATGACTTCTAAAAAAATATTGATAGATATTTATTGTTGAACAGCTAAAATGAAAATTTCACTTTCTGGAGATAATATTTAAAATGACTTTGATTCTCAAATACTACGTTTGGCTTCTTTGTGTTGTTGAATTTCATTTTGGTATTATGTCTTCTGTTGATATTTTCCTTTTCACATTATTAAGGAATCTGTTAATGATGGAGATGTGCCCATTGTATTTATTGTATTCTATGGAACTGTTTAATTCTTATTATTGATTTTCTGCTTTATTTTCTTAGTCGGCAACATTAAGGCCGTACCTGACAGCTGTCAGGCATACTCTAACTGCAGCAATGTGTCTAGAAAATTTCTCTTCACAAGTTGTGGAAAGGCATAATAAACCAGAAGTAGAAGTTAGGTATGTTGATTTTTTTTAAAAAATATTTCCATTATTTATTAACCATTCATTTTTTCCCTTCATTGTTATCTTGTAAATTATATAAGCTAAGTTTCTTTGTGGAAAACATTATTTTTTTTATTATTATTAAACATCATTTTACAGCTTTCTACTTAACTGATAAAATGATCAACTATAGCTTGGAAAGATTTAGCTTGGGTTTACTTTTTATTAAATCTATATTACTAAAATCTTTTATTTCTCTGTCTGTCTGTCCAGCGCAATTTTCTGTGAGAATGGAAAATAGAAATAATTTTTACAATGAAACATTCGCGACAGGAATCGAACCTGCAACCTTCTGATCCGAAGTCAGACGTCTTATCCATTAGGCCATAGGGACTACAACTCTCTTCATATTGTTTTTTGACTTATATCTCCTTTCCCTTCCCCCATCAATAAGGAATGTATTCAATCTTTTTTTTTTTTTGAATCTTAAGATTGTTTATTTATTTCCCATCCATTAGTTTATTTGTAATTTGAAACTGACAATTAGAACTATAATTGCTGAAACGTTGCAATATTTTAAATATTCTTACTTAACCAAATTCTATGTGATATTGAAAAATAAGTGCGTGTACACTGCAGATGTTGGAGTAAAGAAAACAGAGTCAAGAAAAAAGAAGCACTCTTTTTTTTTTTTTTTTTTTTTTGAGGTGGAATACCGAAAAAATCACTATTTGTAACTCAAAAACCATCAATATTTGTAACTCTGAAAAGTGACAATTGCAATTAAAATGAGAGTCAAAAAAGAAAGAAGCAGTACTTCTAATAGGTAGAATACTGAAAAATCACTATTTGTAACTCAAAAACCATCACTATTTCTAACTCGAAAACCACTGAAAAGTATCATTAGGAATAAAAAAAAAAGAGTCAAGAAAGAAAGATGCACTATTTCTATTAGGTAGAATACTGCTCAGAAGTTAGACGTCTTAGCCATTAGACCACGAGGCCTACATTGTAATCTCTATTAAAAATAAAAATATATCATAGATATATGATTTACACGGTGGTTCTAAAAGCAGTCGTAGATTACGAAAATATAGACATCAAAAATTAAAAAAAAAAAAAAAAAAAAACTTTTAAAAAATTTTAGTTGTAGTTTCCTTGATGTAATTTGTGTGTGTTTTAATAAATAAAAAGTTGTTTTCCATTACATAAGCTAGGCTTCCAGAGCGAAGTGACGGGTAGCCGACTAGTATATAATAAAAAATATTTTTATTTATTTATTATTTGGTGGGAAATGAATGAGTTTTCTTGCGGTGTAGTAATGCATCACAGCCAGTTCCTTATCTAATGGGAACAAGGATGATTGGCAGTATCGTGTTAACCATATCAGTTTTACTTGATATTTTAGCTTTCAAGATATGAAAGCGTTTATGAAAGGCAGAGCTACCACTGCCGGACGATTTTACTCCGCAGAGGGGTGATACGCTTAGATGGGTATTTTCCTAAAAAATTCTTTTGGACATTTTCGCTTTTAAGAAAAAAATAACGAGGAGCATTTTTGCAGTAGTAATTCTTTCTCGAAAAGTGCAACATCGCAGCTACTAGTAAACTAACACTATAAAAAATAAACATCCCATCCTCACCCCTATCTTGAAGAAATCGAAGGAGACCTGACGCATGCGCAAAAGCTTTGAAGGCTCTCGTAAACAAAACTGAACAGTAGACATTAATATCATCAACAAATATTGATTTAATCAAAACAACAAAATCAGAAACAAGGGCAGCACAAGAATAAATAAATAAATAAATAAATTGGCATCACAAGAATTTTTTTTTAAATGGTTTACTACAATTTTAATCTTACATGATTAAATAAGTAATAGATGTGACAAAAGAAACATAATCACAGCAGCAGGATACTAGAACATTTTCTAGGCCTCCATATTTACATGAGTAAATACTTGTTTCGTCACTAGGTCATTGCGTTTAAGGTGTCGTAAATCAAATTCTGTGTCCAGCAATTGAATAGCTTCGGTGTTAACATGATTATGAAGTCGTTTCGGGACTATTAGCGAAGTCTTCTATGGTTTCAGAGATCCATTTTTATTTTGAGATCAGAGTGTAACTCAGCATTGGTTTAATACCAGGGAGCATTGGTGATGGTGTGGAGAATTTTGTTTTGACTACGTTGAATTACAGCACGATTACTTTGTTTAGCACAACCCCAAATTGGGATTCTGTAAGTCCAAATCGGCCGAATAATCTATTGATTAAACAGTCAATTACTGTCTAGATCCAGCTCAGAGTTTCTACCAAGTAGCCAGTACATTTGAAGCATTTTTAGATGGATTTGTTCAGCTTTTTTCTTTACATGGTACTTCCAGATGAAAGCCAAGATATTTAGCTGAATCTGCTTGTGATAAGGGGTCTCCATTCAGATATACTTGTTGATTTAAATCAATGCGTTTAAGAGTAAATGTAACGTAAACAGATTTAAGCTCATTAAGCTTAATATTCCAATCTGTTGTCCATTTGCTAATTTTGTCCAGCGCATGTTGGAGATTCCGAGTTGCATCACTTTGAGTTTTCCTTAGTGCCATTAATGCAGTATCGTATGCAAATGTTGCTAAGTGAATTTACTTTGTGATAGGAATATCTGCTGTGTACAACAAGTATAGGTCCAAGTACACTACCTTGTGGTACTCCAGCAAGAATTGGATAAAAGTACGACTTAACCTCTTGATGTACTATATGGAACTTACGATGAGAAAGATATGACAAGAAATCATTTATTTATTCTTGTGCTGCCCTTGTTTCTGATTTTGTTGTTTTGATTAAAACTTCCACAACGTTAAATTTATTCTTTAAATATTAATTTGTTAAAAAAAAAATGTATGTTGTAGAAAATACTAATTTAATATGTAGCAACTAAACTTCTGTTATGGTATAAAATTATGGGGCTTTAAATATTTTTTTTTATTTTACCAATCTCAAATAAAATAATTAAAAGATACTGAGAAAAATCATTATAAGATGATGATTGTACATTAGCAAAGCTTTTATTAAAATGTTCATTCATTAAAAATTGCTTTGCTGTTTTATTTATTTATTTATTTATTTTTTTAATGTAAAATAAATTACAAACTATTTCAAAGGAGAGAAAATATTTCTGTTAATTGTATTATAGTTTAGTCTTTAACTTAACGTATTTGTCGTCCAGAGAATTTCATAAAAAGTAAGTAATTATATTTCTCTCTAAAAAAACAATCAATTTTACCTCTTTCGAACTTTTGTGTTGAATGATTCAACTCTGTTCAGAGTTACTACAATTATAAAGATACTGTAGAGTTCTTATTTTCCAACCATGACTTTATCGATAAAGTAGTCAGTTTAAAATATCAGATATTGGGAACTAGGCAGATGAGTTGAAATAAACTGCAATTGACATTCACAAAGTGATTATGCTGTTGAATGAATTTGGTCTATTCAATACAAAATAGTATCATGTAAACATAAACCACTAGTGATCAAACAAAACTCCAAACAAAACTGCAATATATATAAAGCAATGTCAACAAAGGAAGCAGTGGGAGAAAGAGGTGTTTTTCATAGTATCAACAGAGCCCCACATTTTGGCATTCCATTAATATGGTTGTTTCCAATTCTATCAGCATTCATTATATTTAATTTTTTTTTTTGGTGGGGGGTAATGTGATGAATAACTAGTCATAGAATTGCACTGCGCATCATTTATTACAATTAACAACGAAAATATTTTAAGGTAAGCAATGTGGATAGTATATATTCATTTCACTGTTGTATCATTTTTAGGCCTAGCTCTATTACGCATTTACTATTTGATAGAGTAAACATTTTTTTTTTCCTAGCTTTTATATGCATTAAAGTGAATAAAGGCTATTTTTGGTAGAGGTCGTGAACCTAATGCACCGTAAGAGTGACCCTACTATATACAACTACATTTCTTCATTGTAAAGTCACAAGTCATAGGATAATGCAACATTGCATAATTCGGACAATCATCATTCTAGTGACTATGAGATTGTCAGCTACTGTAGATAAGATAACAAAAAAATCTATGGATGAGATTAGTTTTAGGAAAAGCAAATAATGGGAAACATTGCTTCAAAAGGAAAAGGTGATGCTGCCTTTAGTGAACATTTAAGTTAAGTAAATTAATGAAGCCAGGAATTTTTTTTATGTGGTTGCTGTTGCTCAGTGTACCAGTTTGCGTAAAGGAGTATAGTAAGGTTGGATAGCAAATCCATACAATGTGTGGATTAATAGTAGGGCTCGGACTTTGTGATGAATTATTCATTTGATTCCAATACTCAAGTAACCCGTATTCTTCGAATACATATTCACAGTATAGACCTACTCAAACTATTTATTGAGTTCAAATTCTTGTATTCAAATTTACGAATATACCAAATAGACTATTTGAATTAGTAAATAAAATATTCGAATAAGGCGAATAACACTTTCAAATACGAATCTTCGAATACATTATTCGTTTCTCCTAGTTTCATTGAATTCATTAGACCACTTTTTCTTTCATTAAATTATTTTTTTTAATTATTTATTTATTTCTTTATTTAGTAGTAGACATTAGTTTAAATGTCTGCATAGCTCTGCTGAATGTCCTTTCTTCTGGGCCACCAGACTGCACTGTGGGCAGCTTGGGTAATTCGAATTATTCGTAAGTGTCTACAGCGTTCGAATATGGCCTAGAATAATTCAAATAGACTCTTCAAATATTTGAATATTATCGAACGACTCGGATACTCGGATTCTATCCTTGTGATTTGAATACGTGAATAGTCCAAGTCCTAATTAGTAGTTCTAATATAACCCGTATGTGATGGTTAACATTATTATCTTCCCCTGGTATGATACTATTTTTAAAAGTTGTCAATCTTGGTAGTTGATACATTATTTCTTAGCAAGTATCAAAAAATCTTAGCAAGTATCAAAAAAAAAAAGATACTCAACATTTCTGGATGATCTTGTGTGTTAGAATGGACTGATGAATTTGACTTTCTAAAATGTTTTTAATCGTCGGAATTTTATTTAGATAAAATTGATCTTGAATAAAATATTATATTAAAAAAAACACACATGCCATGCATTATTACTAGTTAGTTGCTGATCAGGTTTTGTTTTCCTGAATATGAATCAATTCAAAGAATAGACAAGTAATGAAGTTGTCTTTAAAGATACGTCAAGCTTAATAACGGTAAATTTTTGGCAGGACTTTCTCATTGAAATGTGGAAAGTGTTGATTCAAATTAGATAATGTGTGTCTTCAGTAATGAGTACTGATTATTAATCTCTTATTTATAAATGTAAAACTTATTGGATCATTCCAATAAGCAAGATTGTTTTCGGGACTTGTCATCCTGTAGGATTTGCCAAGGTTTTGTGACACTACTTATTCATCTACTCTCACTGTCCCAAGCGCTTTTCTTCAGTATTTATTGAATGAGTTTTTCTGGCCTCGTGCACGTAGAAGAGAAAGAAAGAGTACATACATACATACATTTGTGCCTTATAGGCACAGAGTTGTTTTTATTTTTGTTTTTTTCATTGCTGATCTTTCCAAATTAGCTCTCTTAGGAGTGGGGGATTCAGTTTCTTCTTCTAAAAACGTTTCATATTTTATAATGTCTAACAGATGGATGTTGACGATCACGTTTGCACGAGAATTACGAAAAACACGAGATCTCGCCATTAGCCTCTTCAGCAGGTCTCAAGGAATTTAGTATTTTTAAAGTCTGTCACTAGGAAAATGCTACATAATGAATTTATTGTTTGTTTATTGACTGTTTTCAATTTATTAAAACTATATTAAAATGTAGTAAAAGTCTCATGCATTTCCCCGTATTATAATTCATTTAAATATTTCAATATTTTGTGAGAAGACATGGATAGAGACTATTCTTGCGTAAATTATGTGAAATCATGGAAATATGGGATCGTCAACATCCATCTGTTAGACATTAATTGTCTTACTTTATATTCTTAGACATTTCTGAACTGTACAGAATAGCCACTGTTTCTGTGAAGCACCATCTTTGACTTTAGCTATGATTCTGTAGATTGCTTGTCTTTTTTTTTTATATTTTTTTAAATCGTTCCTTTAAATTTAGATCCTTGTGAATAGCTGAGATCGTTTTATTAATTTAAGCATGTAAATTTAATATTTCAGAAGCAGTAAAGAGCTGCTATTGACCCCGGTTGTTATAAGTAGAAACGATAAAGAAAAAGTATTGATAGAAGCTTCAATTAACTCAATTCGAATCAGTATATCTGTCAAACAGGTGAGGTTTTTGTTTTGTTTTTATATTTTAATAATATTTACTTTCTTTGGTTGTCATTTTGTTGCAAGTAATATTGATTGTTGTCCTTTAATTTTAATGCTTTGTTTTGTACCAATCATATCTCTGTCTCATTATGAATCTCACATTAAAAAATTCTGCTGAAGAATGCAGAATTTTAAATACATGCGAAGATTGGGTTTTTATCAGATTTTTACACGAGATATTTGATGTAGAACAAAAACAAAACAGCCTGTATCTGTACCCTGAAAGAAAATGAAGTTAACAAATCTGAGAGATGTATTGGTAAAATGAACTCTTGATTTCATAATCATAAACAGAAACAGCTGAATGACAGCTATGAGCAATATGGAATGAAGATAAATGTAAACAAGACAAAGACTATGGTTATCGGAAGAAAGACAAAGAAGATAAACATAAGTATTCGGAATGAGACATTGGAACAAGTGAACAACTTTAAATACTTAGGGTGTACTATAAGTGGTGACATGAGCTGCTGCCAAGAAGTCAAGAGGAGGATAGCAATAGCAAAGGAGGCTTTTAATAGGAAAAGGAGCATCTTCTGCGGACCTCTGGAAAAAGAACTAAGGAAGAGACTAGTGAAGTGCTTTGTGTGGAGTGTGGCATTGTATGGGGCAGAAACATGGACATTACGACGAAGTGAAGAGAAACGACTAGAAGCATTTGAAATGTGGATATGGAGAAGAATGGAGCGTGTGAAATGGACAGACAAAATAAGAAATGAAGCTGTGCTAGAAAGAGTGGGTGAAGAAAGAATAATGCTGAAACTGATCAGGAAGAGAAAAAGAAACTGGTTGGGTCACTGGCTGAGAAGAAACTCCCTAATGAAGGATGCACTGGAAGGAATGGTGAACGGTAAAAAAGTTCGTAGGGAAGAAGATTTCAGATGATCGACAACATTATGATAAATGGATCTTATGTGGAGACGAAGAGGAAGGCAGAAAATAGGAAAGATTGGAGAATGCTGGGTTTGCAGTAAAGAACCTGCCTTTGGCAGAGAACTATGAATGAATAAAACAGAAACATTCCTTCTGCTTACGGACTTAACAGTTTTAGATTAAGATCAGGTAGCATATCTAGAAAAATCCTGATTGCACTGCTATCACAACAGTTTCTTTGTTTCTTGCTCTACAATCACAACATCCTAATAATTTAGTTCTTCTCTTTAAATTTATTCTAATGAAGATGATTTTGCATCATCAAGTCATCCACTTTCCTCTTTATCTCGATGATTGATGCCCGGTTGCACCAAACTAGCTGCGATCTGTTGTTAATGAGCTGTTATCAGCCGAAACTCACAATTAAAATGTTATTGTTTTGCCCCCAAACAAAATATGGCAAGAGTGAATGCTTGTTCCGTGATTGAAGTTAATAAGAGGGGAACTACTCATACATAGTAAAGTGATTCTTGATTGGTTGCAGCCAATATTGTTTCCCACACCAAAAATTTCATTGGTGAGTTGATCAACGCACATCACTGAAAATCAATGGGAAATCTAAGAATTTTGAATTTTAAAAAATATTTTGATAAATCTTACTGTTTTTATTTAAAATGATGGTTTTATTTTATTTTTACGTAATTATTCCAAGGACAGTTTTTGTTATTTTTGAAAACCAATAATTTTCAAAAATAATTTTCCCACAATTGTTTATTTCATTAAAATTTTATATTAAAAAGAATAGTTTCTAGCAATTAAACTGTTTTTATAAGTTGGTATAGGTTCATAAGATGATCTCATAAAGCATCCTTATTTTTTGTTTGTTACTGTGAAGTTTGACAGCATTCAAACTATTCAGATTCAAATAGATAAGTTACTGTAATTTTAAATGAAGTTACAAATGTTCAGGTATTCAGGCTTCTTGTAAATAATGTAATTATGTATTTGAAAGAGAATCTTCCCATTGATTTTTGGAAAGGAGTTTTAACTGTTTAAATTGCTTATAGTGATACTGAAATAGGATTTACTGAAACCCAGTATTCAGAGTCATAATGAACTGAATGTGTGTTTATCTCTACATCCAGTGGCGGCCCCAGCGAGTTTTCAGGGTGACACATGATCTTATATTGGCGCACAATAATCAAAGGCTGTTCTATGATTTAAAAAAAAACTGAATACAAGTATATACTATATATACAGTATATTAGAATAGTTTTATTATACAAAATTAGTGGCACCAGATGTTGTGTCGGCTAATACTATTTCTGTGGTGTCGGAATAGGCAGGCTGCGACGACGCGAAGCAAGGCTTCTTATTGTCGCAAGACATGGTTATATGCAAAAGATGTCAGATGCAAGAAAGCCAATTAAAAAAAAAAATATTCATTAAATCAATGGGTACTAAAACATTGCTTTCCTATAGGAGGTTCTGATAAGATGCCTTTTTCTTTGGTTATCCTGAATTTTGGCCCCTCCCCTCCCTGAGCTGCCACTGTTTACAACTTTTGTGTGTGACAAAGTCTAAGGCTAGATGTGGTTTCCCTTGTTATTTGAATAGTGTTTAATCACTGAACTTGTATGGTGCAACCAGGATTGTAATTAATTAATTGCAAAATATTAAGCCTACACTAGTGTTGTAACTAACAAGAAGACCCTCACCAGATTGATGTTGAAATTTTTTTTTTTTCTGGTTAATCTTTTTTTTTCCTGGTTTTAAACAGTAGATTAGACATGTCTTAGCTTTATGCTCTGAGAATTCTTGTTTCTGAGCAAATGATCAAAAAATAATTTTTACTACATTAAAAACTGTTAGAGTAAACCTCCTTCTGGTCAAATGGTTTAAAGTGTTGAAGTGTATAATGGTTGCAGTGACAAATTTTTTTTTTTAGTTATTTATTTATCCTTCTATTATTATAAAAGTAGATTTTTTTTTTAAACATTTCGAAATCATTTAAAATCTTATTAGCTACTATAAATCACATACAATTGTTACATTTTCCGAAGAATAATCATAAATTGGACAATGATATAATGCTTTTGTAATGAAAGTAGTATTCTGGTGTTGCCAAAATGTCTCCCTTGTTTTTGTGATGCTACCATCTTGGCAAAAGATGAATAGTCTTAGCTTGTGTATGTACAAGCATTAGTTTTGTGTTTGATGAGATTCATGGGCATGTGTAGGAGTTCACTGATAAAGTAGTTCCCAAATAAATAATTTTTCTCCTGCCACAGATTGTTTGTGTTTCACAAGCGAGACTCGTATCACTGTAGTGGTCCACGTGAGCGTTTCCATACTCTGAATAAGAGGATGTTTTTCTGCTGTCAACAAGAATTCAAGGCTAAGCCACTTGCTTTGTGGAGTTTCTTATGTAGGATCATTTTTAATGCTGAGTCCAGTTTCATAGGCTTTGATCTTGGTCTCAGACTTTACTCACTGAGCTCCCACTGATACGATCACCAAGGAATCCATAGCGTAGATGTGAGGTTATTATTTTCCCCATATTTGCTATCAGAAATTTTTTTTTACGTAGCTCATTGTAGTAGATGATTCAGTTTGATTAATTTAATGATTGAAATTTCTCTATAAATCTGAAAAAAAAGCAAGATTTTTGATGCCTTCGACGTGTGAAATATTTCAGTAAATAAAAGTTGGATTCACGTATGAATGGTTTATTCAAAAAGTACTCAAAACACGGAGTTATTTCTAAGATAGAAAATTCAAAATGTAATGAAAATAAAAGTTTTGACCATTGCATTGAAAAACATTTTGTATGTTTCCGTTTAGGCTGATGAAATTGAGAAGATCCTTTGTCATAAGTTCATGCGATTTATGATGATGAGAGCAGAAAACTTTGTAGTACTTAGGCGAAAACCTGTAGAGGTAAGCAAACTCAGTTTCTTTTATTAAAAAAAATAGCTAAATAATTTTGCTGATGAACTTTTCTAAATATTTTTTTTTTTTATGTTTCTTTGACAAAATCCTGCAAAACAGATATCTGCTTTATTAAGTCCCCTTTCCCATCATTAAAACTAAATATTTTTGGAAAATTGTAATAAGAACTGGTCGAGTTACTTTTTTATATTTTTTTCCTAGTTATGATAAAATATGTCCATGGTTTAAATAAATTAAAAATACAGAGTGTCTACAGAACCGGGAAATCAGGGAAAACCTGGAATTGTCAGGGAATTTTGTTATTCTGGAAAAAAATCAGGGAATTATCAAGGAATTTTGCAATTATTACTTAAAATCAGGGAAATTTTTTGGTTGAACAAATGGGTTTGAAGGTTTTTTTTTTTTTTTTTATTAAAGAAGGACCAAACACACACAATAAATAAAATAAATAAATATAAACACTTCATTATAAAAACTTCATGAAATGTTTCGAGGATCTTAATCCTCCTCCTCAGATGATAAACATAATATAAAGGAAAACTCTATGGCTCCGAACATAATATTTAAGCCAGAAAAGAATTTCAACAAATCAATACACAGTAATAATCCAATAGTTTACAGTAACTGTAACCAAATTAATAAAGATGTTGTGCAACATTATTAAATGAACTATCAAAACAAACAGTAAATGGTCATATTAAGTTATATTGTAGGGCATTAGTCACCGAAATTTCGGTGTTATAGCATTTCATTGTTTTTATTAACAAAGTCTCCATGAATTTTCTTAGATATGTGTCCTTCTCATTAGCATAAACAATAGGTTCATTCATTGGTAAGTAGCGTATGTCCCGTTTGTTGATTATGCAGAGCTGTTTGGCACCGCTTATTTTTCCTCCTGACTGCCCCTTCGTGTTACTTTATACGAATTTGTAGCCGGCGTTTCATTTCGCCAATATATAAGCATTTATCACCCCTTTCTGCACATTTTATCCCATAAACTACATCAGTTCTGTCTAAATTACGTGCATGTTCATGTTCTTTATTTTGACACAATAACCTACCTAATGTATTCTTAGTTTTATGGACTAATTTGATATTAATTTGGCCTAGTATGGGAGAAAGTTTACTTCTAAGACAATGTTCAAATGGAATAGAAACAAACTGGCACATGCTTCTGCCTCCATTATCATTATTTTGTGAATTTTGAGATCTTATTTTAAGTAAACTCCTATGAATAATCCTATTAATAAAATCTAATGGGTAGTTGTTGCTTTGGAAAATACCTCTAATCAAATTCAATTCCTCGAATAGTAGCTTGCCATTGGAACAGAGTTTGATAGCTCTATTAACAGCTTTTTTTACAGCATTGGTTTTATACAATAACGGTCCAGCTGCCATATAATTTAAAGTGCATTGGAGCTTTTGCGATAGACAGTAGTATCAAATGAAGAATCATTTCTAATAATCAATACATCCAAAAAAGAAATTTTGCAATCTATCTATGTTTCAGATGTGAATTGAATATCACTATGCATCTGATTAAAAATCTTTAGGGTTGAACAGATTGGTTTGGAGGGTTTTTTTCCTCTTATCATCAGGGAATTTTAAAAGAAATTGTTCATGAAATCAGGGAAAAATCAGGGAATTTTTTTATTCAGATTTTGTAGACACCCTGAAATACAACTCTGATCTTTCTTTTTAGTTGATCTTATAATCAAGACAAATTTAACAACTAACTCGTTGGTCCTTTGGGATCTTGAACAAGTCATTCCAGTTACTTTGGCTGAATATCAGCCTTTTTCTCTTCCATGGAGAATGTTTTTGAGCAGGAATGATTTTTCTATAGAAATGCATGAAATAATAGAAATTCAGGATTTTTTTTAGATAAATTCTTTGTTTGTTTGTTAGTATCTTATTAAACTTCTGTTTTAGTAAGTACCTTATAATCCATTGCTAGTAAAATTAAGTTTTTGAATACTTAACATTTCAAAATCATGCAAAACAATGGTTGGGTCATTACTGAAGATTCTGGAACATGACTGGGCAAAAGAATTGATCTATTGTGGGAAATATTTCCTTTAAAAATGATAAGTAACAAAAAAAAGTTCTGAACTACTGTGATTAAAGAGGAAAACCTGCCACAGCTGTAATTGTTTTTCATATACAAAATTTGAGATTTCTGAGAAAAGAATATGATTTTTACAAATAAATGTCTTAATTCCTTTTGTGAAGATCTAAGAATTTTCCTCAAAGCAATTACTTTTTCTTTCCATGAGCCTTAATATAATTATTTTATTTTACTTTTTCATCTTAGCATAATGAAAAATAACTTAGGCTTCGGTATTTAACAATTGAATATATTTTTATGTAATTTGTCCAAAGATACATGTCTAATGCAGATTCTTTTATAAATATTAATTCGTAGGGACCCTATTTTGTGGTAATAACGATATCCGCGAAATTTTTATTAAAGGTTGTATTTTTGCTTTTCATGGAGCAAATCGCATAAATCAGTAATTTCAAAGGCTTTTTTAATCGCGAAATGAGATTATTAGTATGAAATCACGAAATAAGAACGAAATAACAGTGGACCCATTAAAAAGTATGCAAAATAAAAGCTAAATGAATGTGAAATCGTCAAAAACCGCTGAAAGGATAAATAAAATAAAATAAAAACAATTTCGTTCGTTTGTTTGAGGTTTTAGTTGCTTTAAACACCAACAGAGGGAGGACCAGTACGCACGCATGTACCAAGCTAGCGTCATCACCCGGCGTAGGTGTTTCGTATGCTCCGCCTTGGCATTATCTGCTGAGCCGGCTGAGAGTTGTTTCTGTTGTTGCATATATTTAATATTTAATTTAATGAAAAATTATAGCTTATTTGTGGAAATGTAGAAATCTAATATGATAAAATAAACGCGAAATAGTCACTGCTATGGAGTCTTTTATTTTACTGCTATGAACAGTTTTATTTCACCATAAAATAGGGTCCCTATTAATTCGTCCATCCCATTTGTTTATTTATGTTTAAAAATCAAAATCCAATCAACAACTACCAACTAAAATAAAGAAAAAGAATTTCTCAGGTACTTTATCACTTTCTTCAGATGAGACATCCTATCAGTTTTAAAATAACAAGGTTTCCATAATTCTAATCGACAATAGAGAAGGGGCAGCTATGTAATGAAAATGTTCATTAAACTATATTTTTGAGTGTATTCTATGTGCCCTTCGCAGCATTTGGCCCCAAACGGGAAAAACAAAACTCAACAAAATTTGTCAAATGGCAAAGTTTTGATTTTTTACCATATTATTTATCGTTCTGTTAAGTCATGTAAGTGAATATTATCCTTTAATATTAAAGCACGAAGTTAAATTAAAGCTAACTCCTTAGTACAAAAGTTTGATTATTTTTTTTTCTCTCTCTTTTCTTTTAGGGTTATGACATTAGTTTTCTGATTACCAATTTCCACACAGAACAAATGTATAAACACAAATTAGTGGATTTTGTTATCCATTTTATGGAAGAAATTGATAAAGAAATCAGTGAAATGAAACTGGCTGTCAATGCCAGGGCACGTATTTGTGCAGAAGAATTCCTCAAAAGGGTAAGTCAGCATTATTTTGATTGTTAACAGTAAATATTAAAATTAATACCTTTTGTGAATAAGTCCGTATTATTAAAAATAATGATGGGAAAAAAATAGTTTCTGACATGCTACTGGTTTTCTTCACTTACATATATATTGATGTACCATAAAACCATAATAGAGAAATTCTATATATTCTTGTTCCTCTAATATTCTTCTTAAGATACAAAACACACCTACTGATAATTACACAATATTTCACAGGCTCCATTTATTGTTCTGCTTCATCAGGCGACAAAGAAGGTGGTTATAATTTAATTTGACCTATTTAGAGCATCCTGCAGCTGCAACCAAAAGTTGTACACATACTATTCAAAGGATGCGCTCAACAATAACAAAAAAATAGTTAAAAATTCGTCTGCTAGAGGGCGCTTGCCACAATTCTGGCCACCACTTGCTCGGAATAAACAACTTGAGTAACTTATCCGAGAAACTAACGTCGGAAGTTGTTAGTTCTGCGTTCACCTTTATGTGATTGGCTTTTATACATCTCCTGAAGAAGACCCAAGGCACGGGGCCAAAATATTGAGATAATATCTCATCCCAGAGTGAGGAAATCCCTCAAAAAAAAAAGACCTATACTATGAAAATAATTATAGAAAAACATTAAACATGCAATGCCATAACAACAGAGTACAGTTTTAATTGTAATTTTTTTTTTTCAATTGTAAAAGTGGTCCAATTGTCATCACAATTGCATAGGGTTAATCTTTATGCAAAGAGAAAACAAATCTGATTTTGCATGGGCACCAGGAATGCAGCCGACATAGGGCTTTAAATAATGAACTGAGAACGTGTTATTACCGATGACTTTACAAGAATGTGCGTTGATGGGCAAGTTTTATTACGAAAGTCATGGTAATGTTGTAGCTGCGATTCATGAATTTCACCGGGCTAAAAAAGTAAGACATGGACCTATGTCACCAAAAGGTGAGAAGAATGCTGAAAAAATTTGAAGACACCGGATCTTTAAGTGTCCAACGTCGCAGAGGACGAAAGTGAATCGTTGATCACATGATTGAAGGCATTGCCACATCAATTGTTCAGCAGTTGTTGGAAAATGCTGCAGATTCAGGTAAGGCCCAAGCTGCATCACGGCAATTAGATCTACCCTGAAGTACAATTAGAAAGATCCTGAGAAACTTAATTCATTTTTTTCATACAAGATCAGTCGCAGACAAGAACTGCTTCCAGGCGACAAGGAGAAACTACTCACTTTTGCATTGACCTTTCTGGCAAGGATGGACATGGGACATCCTATGGAGCGACGAAGTACACTTTTATTTGAATGGCACTGTGAACTCCCAAAATTGTCATGTGTGGGCCCAAGGAAAATCCACAAGTTTTCCAGGAAATACCTCTGCATTCGCCCAAGCTTACAGTCTGGTGTGGCTTCACATCCAAATTTAACCTGGGTCCTAATTTTTTTTTTGGGAAGAAATTACTGCTAATGGTCCTCAGACATGTTCCATGACTGCAGCTAGATATCGTGACATGCTCCAGAACTTTGTGATACCCCAGCTCCAGGAAAGACAGTTTCTTGATTCACCCTCTTTTATGCAAGATGATGCAACCTCCTCATATTGGAAGGTTCATGCAAACTTTGTTGCATCAACACTTTACGAATGATCGAGTAATTAGTCGCTTGTTCCCTACTCCTGGCCACCACGTTCTCTTGATCTAACTCCATGCGATTTTTGGTTATGGGAATACCTAAAGGATGTGGTGTATTGTGGAGGAATTGCAAACCTGCAAACTATAACGGGTGATCACCTACGGTCGGCAGTTGAGCAAAAAATTTCATCTGCAAATGACACATTTGTCAGGGGGAACATATTAAGCAATATCACATGACTCGTTCAAACGTCTGATACTGTTTGTGAGAAATAAATGTGTTTTTGAACATTGTTTTTGTTTTCCGTTCCTCAAGCTGTAAAAGTGCCCTCTAGCCAACGATTTTGTAGCTAATTTTAGGCTTCTGAAAGACGCCTTATATCCCCGGTTTGTCTGTCTGTCGACACATATCCCACAATGCTTTGCAACGGCTTCTGTTAGCTCAGATGGTTAGAGCGTCGTGCTAATAACGCAAAAGTCGTGGGTTGAAATCATTATTAGGAATTCAGTGTATTAACAAGGTTCGAATTAAGAATGATGATTATTCCATATAAATAGGGGTGGGTAAGATAACATGGTGTCGCAAACAGACTCGCGTGAGCATTTTTGACCATCCCGGCGCAGTCTATTCTAAAGTAAAGGTGACTCAGAAGCCACTGCGAAGCTCTATGATTGGTTTACTAATCACTATCCCTACCTTGTTTTTTATTGCAGAATTGTTGAGTACATCCTTTGAATTGTATATATACAACTTTTGGTGTGCCTCCGTCTATTGTTTGCAGCTGCAGGATGCTCTAAATAGACTTCTCAGCTGCCATTTCTGAATCATTTCAAACATAACAATAAGTTTTAAAGTTGAGTCCATTTGAGAAAAACTTTCTTATTTGGCAATTTCTGATTACTTACTTTCTCCTGGAAATCATGATGTCAAACATCGAAATGGCGTCTTTGAAAAATCAAGCTACTGTCAGTAAGCGAAGGAGAATGTTACACGAGCCAAGGGTATAATTTGGAATGTTTTTCAATATTTCACGAGTCAGAATGATGAAATATGCTTTTCCAAAGCACTGGATAGAACAGCTATCGCAAGAAATTTGTCTGCTTAGATAGTTAAGAAAATTGTTCTTGAAGGATGTTTTCACTATTTGAAGCAAATTCATGTAAAGCCAGTGGTGGATGGACAACTTTGACTTAAATATTGTTTGAGTTACTACTGGTGAAATTATTTGTGAGAATGAATACTCAACGCTTGGTATCATTCATTCGAAGCAAAATATCTAACGAATTCTCTATTTGAAACTGGAAATGAATTAATATCAGGAAATTTTACATCAACATTACACAGCCTAGCCAAGTTATTAAAAACTTATCAAATTACTTAAATAATAACAGTATCATAAAAATATAATCGGAATGTATTCGTTATGTTTATAAAGATCCATTTACAAATCTTAACAATAGATGGTGCTGTCACGTCTTGTAAACATCAATCCATAAGCACATGATGCCAGTAATAGCTTTTATTTCAAGGTCTAAACTTTAAATACAACAATTTTAACAGAAACTTTACCTCTAAATATTTTTAAATAACATAGCAATATAACAAGCATAAATCGATTTCTCTTATATTATTTAAACCTTTTCTCTTTGGTTTTCATAATTCCTAATAATACATGCTTCTATTATAAATCGATTTATTCCATTGCTGATATGAAGCAGGACAATAAATGGAGCCTGTTTTATTATGAGTATTGTCCTACCACCAGGAGATGGCGGTTGGCCACGCCTAAGTCACAAGGTAAGCGACAAATCTATAAATCTATTTGAGGGTCAGTGCCGTTTTTCCATTTTCAGTACAGATTTCGTTTATTGTTTTTGATGATACAAAATACGACAGTATATATCTATTTTTCTTACATATAATAATAACCATGTTATATTTTAACCGTAATGATATATTAAACTGATTTGCTGTTTAAGAACTGTTATATTGATACTGTTTCTTATTTATTTAAATTATGAAAAATCGTAATTCTATATAAATTAGATTAATTAATGTAAGTAACAAATTTATACACTTCATGGTAATAATGTTTTATTTAACAATTAATTGTTGACAGTTAAAAAAAAAAAAAAACTTGTTTAAAAACAATCTCGTAAAGTTTCTCAGAACATTTACAAATATACAAATTACGACCATTTGCATTTGCACTTTTACTAAAAATAGAAGTAGATTGGCAATATTATTATTATATTATTATTATTGGCCAATCTACTTCTATTTTTAGTAAAAGTGCAAATGCCAGTAGTCTTAATTTGTATATTTGTAATTGTTCTGAGGAACTTAACGGGATTGTTTTTAAATGATTTTTTTGTTTTTAACTGTGAAAAGTTAATTATAAAATAAAAAATTATTACCATGAAGTGTATATATTAGTTACTACATTTCATAATTTAAATAAATAAAGTATAAATATAACAGTTCTTAAACAGCAAATCAGTTTTATATATCATAGTTATTAATTTATATAAGAGAAATGGATATATATAATGTCGTATTTTATATCATCAATTTTTCTATGTTATAAACAAGAAACGAAATCTGTGTATTTGCACTGAAAATGGATAAACGGTACTGACCCCTCAAATAGATTTATAGATTCGTTGCTTACCATGTGACGTAAGCGTGACCAACCGCCATCTCCTGGTGGCCGGACAATAGGTGTCTTTTGTATCTTTAAGAAGAATGCAAATTGATATACCGTGAACCATAGTTGAGAATTCGTTTGACAAGGACATTCCTCTATATCAGGGATGCACAACCTTAAGAAGTCTAAAGGCCAATATTTTTATAAAAGTTCTGATGGAGGGCTACAGTGTCCCATCCTCCAGTCCTTACTATTGACAGAGCCCTTTATAATAATAATTGAAAATAAATGTAATAAACTTCAATTATCAAATCATGAGCTAAACTATTCCCAGCGAAAGAATGACTCTGACCTTGAACTACACCCATGATCTCTTAATCATTCCAGGACTGAAGTTTGTCTAGAGAAACTATTCACAATGGTGACTCTCAAGCGAGGCAAACCTATCAGAAGCCAAACAATTTCCCGCCATAAACACTGACATATACAATCAATTCAAATTCTACTATTGCGCCATTTGGTGTCCACGGTCGTTCTTTCGCTGGTGGGAGGACTTTAGTTGTGTTTCATGCAAGTTATGACATTTTTCAATGTATCTGTTGGCAGCAATGTAAAGGCTGAAATTTAATTTTAAGTTCACACTAGTGAGCCACAGCAGGCGGGTTGCTCTATATTATCCAGATTTCTAAGATCAGCAAATGTGAAAATTTTGAATTATGAATTAATTTATTATGGTTGGGCTGCTCGTTAACTTATTTTTTTGAAATATATGTTACGCAAGCATGATGCATTTAAAAAGAAAAAAAAAAAGTGTACCAAAGATGTTAAGTAGCATAAGACTATCTGTTGAAAGTTCCCTTGTTACTTACGAAATGACAGCATGTTCCAATTAGCTAGAAACCAGATTCTTTAAGGATGCTTCTGTCGAATATTAGACCAAAACAGATTGCAAGTGATCGCTCTGTTACAGATAATATTGATCTTATAAAGCTCAATGGACTGATAGTGATACGCAACTCAATATTATTTCCTGGCTGAAGGTGCTTGGCATTGACTCATCCAACCAAGAATTTGTCATTCAGTCCTGCAAGTCATAACTTCATCTATGTTAAAACAAAAAAAGGACTTCACATAGGAGTGTCTATTAAATATAAATACAAACCAACTTTATTTGATGAAGTTTTATGTATCTGAAGACAACATATATTTGTTTCTAGTGAATGTAGATTTAACAATTTACTATTTTTTTTTCTTTTCTTTTTTCCCCCAGTTTTGAAATGCGTTTGCTTCTTGGTTTCCTTTGTGAATTAAGAAGTTTGGTAAATCCCATGTGTGGATTGAGTTGCAAATGCTGACTTAATTAGGCAGTCCATTCGACACTGTGCAACTCCCAACATCGAGTCCCAGATATTAATAGAAAGACTGGTTTTGAAAAGACGGTATTATCAAAATTCAGAGCCTTTTTGTTTATTTTTGTTTACATAAATTGAAACATTTCAAGCATATAAATATATCTGCAAATAATAGCAAAGCAAATTATTTTTAAAGATGGTCTGTCTTTACATTTGCTCTTTTCTTTAATATGTTTATTAATGATCATTTTTGTTTTCTTCGTGGATTTTATAGTTAGAAAAAAAAAATTGCTGAGAAAAGTGTCTTTTGTTGTTTGTCACATGCAAATAATGTTATTAATAATTTTTTATTATTATTTTATTTTGTAATTTATTAATTTCAAGAGATTCCCTGTAATTATGCAAAAGAATAATGTTGAGTATTTTAGATATTCTGTTTGGTTGGTGATGGGACCAGAAACGACTATTGATAATTATGTAAAAGGAAAAAAAAAATATTTATATATATATATATAAAGAAAGCACAGACTGTCGTATGTACCAGGCTTATTTAGTGATAAGTTGTTTGAAACTTCCCTCAGAAAACAACCGAGGTTTTCTGTTGGGAAGTGAGAAAGAGGCTTTGTATCTTTCCCGATCCTTTATTTTTTTAAAAATTTAAGCTTAAGGATCTTCTTTTGAACAATATATCACGTTAGTCCTAAGAAAAAGGAAGAAACTGCTCAATTTGTTGAAATTGTGGTTTGATTGAGGTGTTCAAGTGTGTTTTACTTTTGCACTGTTGTGTAGAAAAAAAAAGGAATAAGTGCGATCAAGTGCCAACAACCGAGTGAGTGAATTGATTTGATTGATTGATTATAACTACATAGGATAAAAAGAGCAATTTCTGAAAGGAAAAAAATAAATGTTGCCGGTACTAAATATGCATTTAAATTATTACGGTCTTGGTAAATTATGAAGGAAAAATGAGGACTTCATAATCATGTTAATAGTGTGGTTAAGATTTCTTTGATAAGTGGAAGAGGGGAATAAAACATGTCTTCAGAGCTTCATTGTCTTTCGTTTTTTTTTTATGTTAATTATTACGTACAATAACATATCTAAAAATATTTGATTTATTAATTTAATCATACACCATTTTTGGCTGGTAGAATAAAATAAGCTTTGTAAATATTCCATTTCTATAATTTTAAAATGTAAAGATTCCCTGGAAATGTAAGTCTGCTTAGATCTTAAATTGATTGTTTAGAACAAAGTCTTCGTTCAGGTGGATTTCATGAAATTTTTGTAATAAATTAACCGGACGACTTAAATCACAGTTCAATAGTCGAACCGAGAGTATAAAAGCTCACAGTTCCAGTATCAGTTTCTCTGAGAAAATGCACTCTTTTCATTAAGATAAAAATTTCGTATTACAGCTAAATCAGATTTGATTCACAAATTTCTACGAAGGCTTTTTCATCTCTTAAAGAATGGATTACGTTGCTAATTATTTCATTGTTAGCATCATCAAGATACGCATTTGTTTTTGTTCGTCCTGTGAGAAATACAATCCATACCTACATTACAATTTGGCTCGATGCGAATCAATAAAGAAAAATTAGGAACTTCGTAATTGGCCAAACACTTTTAATACGTGTTGATATCGATACAGATTTGTAATTTCAATTCTATGTTGCGAATCATAATAGGAAAAGAAAATCATGGCTCCGTAATTTTTTTTTTGCTAGGGCATCATACCTCGGCTTCAATTCAGTGCACTGTTATTGAATTTTTTTCAATGGTAGTTGATGATGTGTTGCTTTTGTTGTCTGAACTTGTGATCGTTTTGGGTAATTTGTTTTTAAATTGTAAATATGCAAGAACTAATTGAAACTGTAAATTACGAATCCACTGAATAACAGTTTTTTGAAGAAGCTGAATTGGTTGCTGAATTATTGAGTTTTCCCCTTACAAATTCCAAGAATATAATGCTTACTTTAAGAATTTTATAATGTTTAAAGTTAATTTTTGTATTAAATTTGATTAATAAAAAAGAAAAGAAAAGATAAGAAAGTGAAATAGACTTAAGTTTATTTATTTTCTCCTCAAAAACAGTAACATATAATTTTTTTTTTCTTCTTTGGAGCATACAAGATTTGTAATACTTAAATCATTACGGCTCTAACTAAACTAAATTGTACGATTTTAAAGTCTTTGTAGTATTTTCAAGAAACAAAACACACTGTAATTGCACTTCTGGAGGCGAAAGGATAAATTTTAAAAAAAAGAGAAATTGGAGCTGGCTTTTCCTAAACCTGCATTTTCATTGTTAATATAAAGCACTTGGACTAAACTCCAGTTACCAGTATATTTGTTTTTTTCACTATCCCAAGGCAACCTGCAGTTTGGTGCCGAGTTCTCTCAAACATATTGGTATTGTTTACATCTGTTGTGGTTCAGCTGTGCTCAAATGCTAATTCATTGAAATATCTGTTGGACCTGGTCAATTTTTTAGGACCAGCACTTTTGTCAATGCATTGGTTCTCTTCGATAGTGATTGTGAGTCTTTTCGCAGTCTGTTTTTTTGAAACAGAACCAGTCATTATTTCATGTTTCAGAGCAAAACCATGTTCCTCATCAAGTAAATGTCTTGTTGCGGAGATGCTGCCCTTCAACTTATAAACTAACTTAATGACACACATGTTGCTTTAACATCAACCAGAACACATCGCTTTCCCTACCTGCCATTGTGAAATACTGGCACAGTCACTAATGCACATTCAATGGCAGGAGATGCTCATAATGACAGCAGTTACTTACCACTGTTGTACACAGGTGCTGCATTCCGGTACCTGCCTTGTGTTAGGATAGTTTTGTTATTGTGAAAACGTATAAACTGCTCTCGAAAATAGCTCCCAAGTAGTAGTTCCCAGGATAACCAGATCCAACTGATACACTGTACATTGGTTTTTATATTTACCCTACCTAACTAACCGATTATACTTTAATGTGAAATAAATGACTAAAATGGGATTGATCTCTTTAATAATTTTCTTTTTTGTACCTCCAAAAGCTTTTAAAGGATGTTTTGTTTCATTATTAACTATTATAGTAACAAATGAAGATTCATAATTGTAAAATTTATAGCCAAAGCAAATTATCATTATTTGGTAATTGCATATTTTTTAATTCTTCAATGCTGTAAAAATTATTAGCTTTATCATTGATTTATTGTGTCATTTGCATTTAGTGGAGTACTTGATGCAAAGGCATTCCAATCATTGAAGTACATAATTAAATAATCTTTGATATAAATTGCCCTAGACATGCTTTATGGTGATATATGGAAGTGTCCATTCAGGATCAAAATCCTGGAGCTTTCAGATAGTGTTCCAATAACTGAATAGTAATCCTTCAGTTTAAACATTAAAATACTCTTACAAGGGAAGTGCGTGACCTCCAACATTGAGAACCGCACGAAAATGTGCTTAGAATATAAATCGCTCATGCCAAAAACAGTGGTATGAGTCATTCCCATGCAAAACTACACATTTGAATGAACATCTATTGAAGGTTCGAGGAGGAACTTTGGTAACTTTACTTGTGGTTTTTCACATTGCAGTCTTACAAAATCAACGATCCTTCTCATGTGGAGCTTATATTGCCTAAAGTACACATCAAAAGGTTGGCAATATTTTGTTGTCTTCGGTGGCAATATCTTGAGATTAAGTATTTGTTAGTGCAGGTACAACATGCCACCATCGGATGGCGCTAGTGGACAACAGATGACTTTTGCATGGGAATAACTCATACCACCGTTTTTGGGATCAGAGATTTATATTCTAAGCACATTTTCGTGCGGTTCTCAGTGTTTGACAAGGTCACGCATTTCCCTTATTAGTAATTTTTAATTTGATTCTCATAGCATCTGTCTTGTAGTGATCATCTATTAATCATTCTTCTCAAAGGAGATCTCTGCTAACTGGGGGAAATTATTAAATAGTAATAGAATTTGTAATAATGCTCAAAATCCCATTTGAATACTTTTTTATCCCTCATGGGGTTCTCTAATTACCAACGATAAAAAAGGTTTTCAGAGTAATGTTCTGAAGTGAAGGAATTGTACATTAAAATATTGAATTAAGATGTCCCAAAAAATTTCAGTCAGAATTTTTTTTTTCATTATCGTATATTAAAAAGTTTTGTTTTTTTTTTCCCCAAAAATTCTGAACAATTACTATTGTTCTCAGTATGTCAAATATAGCTTGACATTATCTTTTCCAGAATCCTTCTATTCTGGGTTACTTTATTTTCTACATTGAAAAAGCAATATAGAATTTAGTAATTAACTTAATTGATTAATGCTACACATGCTATTAGCAAATTGGCTGTATTTTCATTATATATTTATTTTTTGCATTTAATGGAGTGTCGAATTTTAACACAATTATCTTTTAATTTTTTAAAAAGTTGGTTGTTTCTGGAAAAAAGGCAATTTCTAATGATTTTCAGTATTTGTCATAAGTGTGTGACAATTGATTCGTGGGTTCGGCAGAATAAAATGTGGTTCCATCCAAATGCTGATTCTTACAAAGAATGTTGTAAAAATTCTCAGTTACAGTGTGCTTGCACGCTTTTTTGGAAGGTTTTACCATCTTGTGCTAATGTTAATAGCTCAGATTATTCTTTATTTTACTATTTTAAACCCTTCTATTTATGTAAAAAGACATCGATAAAACAAAGTAAAACAATTTACTTTTGTAAAAATTATAAGTTTTGTGCAACAGTCCTATATTGAAGGGAGAGTAAAAAATCACGAATACATTCCAGAGTCAAATGGAATTGATATTATTTCTTGTTAATATGCACCCATTTTTAAATTTAAAAATTGACTTTAGAACAAATACAATTCTTTTATCAACAGCCTGTTTTTAGTATGTAGGCTGTTTATCAGCTTACAATGAAATTCTAGAGTTTAAATAAAATAGCCGATTTTCAGGAAAATGGTGCCACCATATATAACTTTGAATTAATTTTTGGTACTGAAGTATCAATTCTAAATGTTCCATTTTTTTGTTCTAAGATATGTTTGTTTTACTAAAAATTTAGAAGCAAAATGGCCGATTCAAATCATTTAATAGCAGCTGAAAGGAAATCAGTAGCTCAGGTTCTAGCAAATGTCTTCCAAAAAAAAAAAATACTAAATAAAAATTCACGGGAAAAAAATCTAACCCACTAAATTAAACACCATAATAAGTAAAATGGTATTATTGCTTATTTGCACAAACACACCAATACTTTACTTTGGACTATGGCTCATTGTAAGCTAAAAATTAATTTTTTCCTATTTAAAGATTGCTATTACTCTCATCAGGTTTCTCTTTATCAGGGAAGGAAAATAATTTGTAATATATCCATTCAAAATTTGATTGTGTGGAACAAATGTAGGCCAAAGGTTTTAACTGGCAAATATCATTTTATAACGATATCAGCTTAAGAAGTTTCTTTTGTAGTATTTCTAAGAATTAGAAAACAATCTTCAGAAGTGGAAGAAATATTTCAAAACACTATAGTTGTCAATTTATGATTTCAGCATATAGATTGATCATCGTTAATCAGACAAAATGTGGCACTGCTGCCACATCAACTTACCATGTCTACTGTTGTATTTTCTGAAGTCGCGTATACTATTAACAGTTATGGCCCATTTCATGCATTATTTAATCCCAATCACTGAACAAAGGTGTGCCCTTTATTTATTTCACCTATTTGTCAGCCAGCCTACAACAGTATTACAACTTGATTTAATTCTTTATTATTTTTTTTTTCGTTATTGTATGATACAGCAGAAACCCCGCAGCACGTTAGCAGTGAAAATTTTTAAATAAACAATCATTTAGCCTGGTCTATCATCTCATTGATGCCAAGTTACAGATAGCCGACTTGCACTTTGTTTCTAAAATATTTAAATTAATTGTCCTTTTATTTTCTTCATTAATAATGCATTTTAAATTAAACTAATTCTAAAGAGGAAGAAGAAAAATTGAGGCCAAGACGTTAAATAATTTGTTTAAAAAATATAAAGAAGGGTTCTAAAAGGTTTGTTTCCATTATATTGTAAAAGCCCCTAAGAAGAGGATGGGTGGTTTGTACTTATGTCTTCTATCGTGTTCAATCTCTTAACACATGAAACCAAGTTTCATCCCTGAACAAAACTTAATTTTGTAACTATATCTGTAAAATTAAACAGATTTTAATGCATTTTTAAGTCTTTCTGAAAATAAAAAATGAACATTAAAAATAGTTTAGTAAAAGTATAACTTCTTACCTTACAATTTTCATATTGATGTAAATCCTACAAAAACAGTAAATATTACTACTGCAGATATGCTAAATTTTTATTTGTTTTTATTTTTGGTAAATTAGCTTACAAAGTCACTTGTTATTGCTACACATTGGTTTCAGTGTATCTCTAAAAATACAGTTTATATGGTACACAATTTATCAAAAGATGCATCTACAGCCTGCAAAGTATGAAATACGACATTGCACATAATTCTTAAAATCCGTAACATCTCAGGCCATATGAAAATGTGAAAGTATCCTTTAACTATTGATCAGATAACTGGCACGTGGTGTAATGCAGTGAGGGAAATGTTTACCTTCACTTCCCCCATCTGGGTGAGAACCCAGGATTGCATCTTCAAAACAAATGTGCAGTTAACAGTCCCTTTCACCTAGGAAATATTTTAGGCTACCATTAATTCTTTTCCCCTGTCAAATAACTTCAAAAAAAAATAATAAGGGGGAAAAAATCTAAAATAAAAGTTACAACATAAACATTTGATTATAAGTTGCTTTCATCTTTATTTCAAAGACAATAAAGGCATATCTTGGGATCCCCCCCGTCTGCCGCCCGTTCATTGCGTATTTAAATAAAAATGAAATATATTCAAGAGGTAAAGATCTTCCCAATAGTAAGACCTATCAAGAATAAGCTTCAGGTTGCTGCCTTTACATGGTAAAAAATACTATAGATATAGATATAACTAACCATCGAAACCCTCCTGCTAGATCATGGCACCCTAAGGTTTTTCTACTTTAAAAACTTCTGTGTGGCATTAGTTCCAGGCATAAAATTTTAAATATCATTTTCATCTAATAGAAATAAAAGCAGGTGGTCCTTCCTATCCTGCACGTCAATTAATCTTCGGAAAAGTCTCTTATTTTTAAGATTGTGCCTCAAGATACTATAAGTGACGACATATCTTTGAAATATTTTTTTTTTTTTTTGCCTGGGACCAAATTTATCCACCCTGCAAGTTGGGAGGTACTCTTTTAGTTGACAATTACTGAATCTGAGGTCATTATTTTTAAATTAAAAAAAAAAAATTGTTGCAAAGATCCTAATGATCTTAACGACAACTACAATAATGATAAATCAAAAAAGTAAAAGAAAAGATTCTGTGGTTTCAGGTAATCTGAGAGATCTTGGCTAATATTTTCTTAAATATAGGGTGTTTCTGAAGTTGTAGACAAAGCAAAGAAATACGGGTTCCCTAGGTCATTTTAAGTCGAAAATGTTATATGACATTTTGTTGTATGGGCCGTAGTTTTAGAGTTAGGAAATGAATGCCTTGGGAATGGTCCCTAATCAAAGAAAGCTCAGTTCTGGCCATTTTCAGCATTTTCTTTAATTATCCTACCTGTTTTCAGTTTTGACATTTGTTATCTGGATTGGTTTTTGTAATAAACCTTTATCTTATTTACTTACACTTCCTAATGTGAACTGAGCTTTCTTTGATTAGACACTTTTCCCAAACTCTAAAACTACGGCCCATACAACAAAATGTCATAGAACATTTTTGACTCAAAATGACCTTTGGAACCCGTATGCTTTGTTTACTATTTCCGAAACACCCTGTATATTTGCAATTAAAGTTTTCTGTTATATTAATGTTCTACAATACTTAAAGAAAAAAAAAAGTTTAGAATTCCTGGGCAAAGTGCAGAAGACAATTAATTTTACATGGTCTAAATAGGATAAGAATTATATAGAATGTTAGTAATTTCATACTTTGTTGGCTAATTATTATTTCGGTAAATGCCAGCAAGAACTGCCACTATCTCTACAGTAGCTTAGCTGTTTTTAACAATGGGACATCCAGGTTTCACTCTACAATATTTCTCTCCAATGATGTATAAGTAAGCAGTTTGTTATAAACCTGTAGCAAAAAAAAAGGCACAGTGAGGCTTGTCTGAAGAATCCTATAGTATTATAATAATTTTAATGTTGCCAAAATAAATGATATGGTTAAGAACAGATCAGAATTTGAAAACTAGTAATCAACTATATCTCCCCCTTTTGTGCTTACTTTTAGTCATCAGACAGAAACTGTTCATCCATTTCCATTTTGTTATTCATTAAATATCTTAAGTCATCATTTAATCATTATTTTCTTTTCAAAACCAAGTCCTCAAAATATAAAGAGTGGGAGAGGCAGTCTACTATATAAACTGTATTTATGGATGCATATCTAGGTAAAGAAATTGTTCTTCTTAGATGAGAAATATTTTTCTATTAAATCTTATAAATGTAAATATTTATGAGAGTTGTGTCATTATTAATATTAAGAGACAAAATATACTTAATTTCAGGTAAAAACTTTTTCGCATTGTCCAATAGTGCAATCATTGCTTTAAACTAATTCCTTATTATTATTTTTGTTTGTGTAATGGTAGATGCTTTTTTGACCTTCTCGTTGAATGCGATTCTTCAGGATTCGGCAATCCAGGGTTTAATTTCTGGGAAGAAATACAATAAAAGCATAGCTATGTATCGACTCAAAATACTAAAGAATATTACTATTAGTTCTTTTTTTTGTCCATGTTATAGTGAATGTTTATTTAAAAAGGAGCTTTTTTTCTTGCATATAATTTAAAAAGTGAAAAGTTTCTTCTAGAACTAGAAAAGTAATTTTTGTTTTCAGTATAAGTAACTATTGCAGTAATCTAAATTTAAACTAGCCTTTTTATTTTTTAGTGAAACCCTTTTCCAACCTTAAATACTTTTTAAATTTAGTCGGGTTATTTAGATATTAAAAAGCCAAAACCTACAAGTTTCAAAGGCTTGGGAAAAATTTTGTTGGGTACTTTCATTTCCCTTATTCAACATTTCAGCTGGCATATACTTCATTTACGCAAGTGTTTCTGCCTGAAATTAAACCTTGGATCTATTCCTATTCAAAATCAGTGTACATATGTATGACGTTGCTACTTTGTCAATTAAAAAAATATTACACATGCTTTTTAATTTTAAAATTCAAAATACAGAGTGTGACGAAAATGGTCGACAAAGAGATATGGGTTCCAAAAGTCATTTTGAGTCGAAAGCGTTCTACGACCTTTTGTTGTATGAGCCGTAATTTTACAGTTAGGAAGTGAATGCTTTGGGAATGAATCAAAGAAAGTTCAGTTCACATTAGGAAGTAAATAAAGGTTTATTACAAAAACCAATAACAAATGTCATGACTGAAAACAGGTAGGATAATTAAAGAAAATGCTGAAAATGGCCAGAACTGAGCTTTCTTTGATTAGGGACCATTCCCAAAGCATTCATTTCCTAACTCTAAAACTACGGCCCATACAACAAAATGTCATATAACATTTTCGACTCAAGATGACCTTTTGGAACCTGTATCTCTTCACTTGGTCTACCATTTCCGAAACACCCTGTATAGTTAAAAAAATTATACTTAGTTAAGTCTGTTAAAAAGATTTTCTAGCTGTGAAAAATTACAATTCACTTACTCTTGATTACTTTCTATTGAATTTACTTCAACACTTTTATAAGATCCCAATATTCTAGAGAACAACCAAACTAAATAATTCAGGCAAATATCTTAACCTGTAACATAAGTCAAACAGAAAAGAGTCGATTGCTTGTGTTTCGTTGATGAGTACCATTTCATTACCTTCATTTTTATTCCTGTAATTCTCAGTTATGCTAATTGTCTGTCCCTTGATTATTTTATTTGAAGTGTTGTAGTAAATGCTATTGTTGATTTAAAATAAATTAAAAACTATAACTTATTGGTTGATAGATAATCAGTTATTTTTCATTCCATCATTGTTATCCTTCCAGTTTGTAAAGGAGAATTGAAAATCACAGTAATTTCAAACAGAAAATAATATTTGGATAATACCATTGTCACCATTTAAGAAAAACTACACCCCCACTACCCACAATAAGCCAATCACTTTTTTACAGTTCCATGTATGTAATTTTCATACACTGAAATCATAATAAAGATTATAAAAGTTAAATATCACTGTATATATCAAGTATGGGCATACATGAGGTCATCGAGAGCCACATTCTGGATTTTCATACGTATAAAGAGCCACACCATAGTCACGTTCCATAGTAATAAATACACAAATTCAAATTTAATTACATTTCTACACACATCGTAACTGTTATATAAAGTATAAAAAATAAAACAAATATTAAATTTTTGACTAAAAAAAAATAAAAAATACAAAATAATTAATTCTGTATTTTTATCAAGAGATATTGGGAGCCGCACTTAACCCAACGAAGAGCCGCATTTGCCCATGTGTTACAGTAGCACCACAGAGCGTCGACAATTGGAACTACGTTGTTCTGTACAGTAGCGCCACGCCACAGAGCGTCGACAATTGGAACTATTGTTCCACACAGTAGCGCCACACCGTGTCGACAATTGGAACTAAATTGCTGTTCTGCACAGTAACGCCACACCGTGTCGACAATTGGAACTAAATTGTTGTTCCGGACAATTGTAACTAAACTGTTGTTCCGCACAGTAGCGCCACACCGTGTTGACAATCGGAACTAAATTGTTGTTCTGTACAGTAGCGCCACAGAGCGTCGACAATTGGAACTAAATTGTTGTTCTGTACAGTAGCGCCACGCCACAGAGCGTTGACAATTGGAACTATTGTTCCACACAGTAGCGCCACACCGTGTCGACAATTGGAACTAAATTGTTGTTCTGTACAGTAGCACCACACCGTGTCGACAATTGAAACTAAATTGCTGTTCTGCACAGTAACGCCACACCGTGTCGACAATTGGAACTAAATTGTTGTTCCGGACAATTGTAACTAAATTGTTGTTCTGTACAGTAGCGCCACACCGTGTCGACAATTGGAACTAAATTGTTGTCATGCACAGTAGCGCCACACCGTGTCGACAATCTGAACTAAATTGTTCTGTACAGTAGCGCCACACCGTGTCGACAATTGGAACTAAATTGTTGTTTTGTACAGTAGCGACACACCTTGTCGACAATCGAAACTAAATTGTTGTTCTGTACAGTAGCGCCACACCTTGTAGACAATTGGAACTAAATTGTTGTTCCGGACAGTAGCGCCACCCCGTGTCGACAATTGGAACTAAATTGTTGTTCTGCCCAGTAGCGCCAGAC
>JAFIDM010008419.1:32750133-32774372 GCA_023159025.1 Thereuonema tuberculata | reverse complement strand
TATGGGCATACATGAGGTCATCGAGAGCCACATTCTGGATTTTCATATGTATAAAGAGCCACATCATAGTCACATTCCATAGTATTAAATACACAGATTGAAATTTAATTACATTTTTACACACATCGTAACTGCTGTCTAAAGTATAAAAAATACATATAGAAGAAAATAAAAAATTAAAAAGAAAACAAATATAAAATTTTGAACTAATTATTTGGTATTTTTTTTTTGAATTCTGTATTTTTATCAAGAGATATTGGGAGCCGCATTTGCCCACTTGTGTGTGTGTGTGTGTGTGTGTATATATATATATATATATATATATATATATATATATATATATATATCTCTTCATTTTATGGGATTAAAAACCATTTTGATTTAAACAAGCTGATAACTGTTCATAAATAAATAATGCTATGTTTTTCTTTCATTGAAACAAATAAGTGATCAAATTTAATGGAAACATAAGAAATTCCTCTAAAGACGTATTCCAACTAATAATGCTTTTGCATTTACAACAGCTTTTCAAATTACCAACATACCCTGACTTGAGACACATGCTTTGCAAAATTTCAACACCTCAGCAACATGACATTGTCCCTCGCATTGGCCTTTCAACTGTTGTCAGTTTTTAATGCTAACCTTGTTATACTGAAATCTAGAGAGAAAACAAAGGGCAGTCTAGTCTGCAAATGTAGGCACTGCTTTGAATTATGCATTTTAAGCTAAGACTGCTCGGAACCTAACATGTAATTTACAACTGTACCAGCGTCTAAGGAGGCCTTTCATTTTTTTTCAATGAATTTTCATGAATACTGAAGCACTTATCCCGTCTTGCTTCCTTAACTTTTAATTCTAAAAACTGGTCACTACTTATTATAAAATGCAATTTCATTGTAATTTTCCTTGTATAAAATATCTTTCAAAACTGTATTTTATGGATTATGATTGGAGAAGTTAGTTTTCTGTAATAATAATCTTTAATCTAGAAGGGTAAGGATATAACTAAAAAACCTTTTTTTTGGCACAATCTTTACCTTCAGCCATCTCTGAAACCCAAGATTATAGTGTCATCCCTCAAGCATCGCTTTAAACTTAAATCCTTGTAAAAATTAAGGTTGTTTGTAAACCAAGGTTTCTGCCGAAATCTGGTTTTTATCTTGCAATTTGTTTCTTACGTCGAAACAAATATATAAGCAGTTATTTACATAGAACAACTGTTCAATGCTAATTTTCCAAACCAAACAAGAAATATGAATTAATATTTTGCTCTTATTATTGTTTCAAGAAAGATTTAGAATAAAACTTCTTAACACAATTCTGTTAAAAAAAAAAATCACAGAACAGTTTTAAAAATAACTATAAATGTTTTGTTTTTGTTTTTTTAATACTCAAAATTACTGCTACTTCATAACTAATTGATTACAAATGAAACCAGCTGTTAATCATTCTTTATTATTAATTGGAAGATTGAAATTAACATAAGTGTACTTTTCATCTACATGATAAACATAGGAGAGAATCATCGTATTTTTTGAGATACACTGGCATTATTACAAACAATATTAAAAATAACATCTTCAACGAAACTGAAATATTAATTGAATACAATTAGGTCTTTTGTCTGTTTGTTGTACTGCTTACTTTCTAACTAATTCTTCGTTATTCTGTTTTTCAGGAACTAATGATATACCTTATATTCAGAGCATTCCGAGATATTGTGGAATTGAAGGAGATATGAGATAGGGTTATATGATACAACTCCTTTAACACACACACACAAAAGTATTTGTCAACTAAAAGCAATAATGTTTAAATTAATGCATAAAAATTTAAACTTCTTCCTGATGCCACAATTCAGTAATTCCAAACTCGTCTTCTTAGAGAAGGCACTGAATTACAAACGGGAACTTGATTCTCCAATTTTAGATTTGTTTCCTGAATTTTCCTACGTCCAATTGATATTCCATTGACATCACTTCCCAGATACATTTAAATGATATTTTACACAAAAATATTACTTTACTCTCTGCCTATCCCATCAAAATAAACATTTGAATGTAAGAAATCAAAAGGAAGTTATCCAATAACGAAAACTATATATTCCAAAGCTTTACAAAATATTTACACATTCGACATTAAATTTCTTTTCTTCCTTTTTTTTTTATTTTCTGAACATTTACAGTTTACAGTGTCTTGATAGCTACAAAGATGATGGTACTATCTTATATCTCTCCTTCATTCAAGGAAATGTGGAACCTTGACTGGGCATTGTAAACCGATGGGAGTAGATCCTCGATTTCATTCCTTACATATTCCAACAACCTCAGGTGATCAAAACTAAGATTCTGACGACCCAAGGTCGAGCCTCTAAAACAACAATTCTGTGACAAACCTTCGCAGACAACCTATGTATTTTATTAATTGTTTTTCTTTGGCGATTTCAAAAGCTTAATTCATTTTTCTGGTTTTTGACTGAAAGTGATTTAACAATTACAAAAAAACTGGTACAAAACTTAAAGAACTAGAAGCATTAGTGAATAGTAATCCTACATTAGCGATCGCAAATTTCAACATGTTTCCAAAAATTGAAATATAGAAACCTTTACAAGGAATTACAGTAAAATCCTATATAAATGGGTGAAAAATATCAACAAGTGATTTTTTAAAATACCTCTTATTTTAAAATTATTATCTATCCACTATTCCCTTCTACCCCATTGCAAGAAAGAACCCAAATAAGAATTCTAATAGTGAGATCTTCAGATTTGACTAGAATCTACTTCAGCAGTCCTTACAAACAATAGCTTACTTGTTTCATTACAGCTTCTTGAGAAATATCTGAAGGAATTCTCAACAACTGTAAACATATTAAGGATTTTTGGGAGGAATCTGTAAGAAAATGAAGGTGAATACTTGAAGAAAGGTTAATTGTAAAAAAAATATACTTAAAACTACCCAGTTCTTAAATTTGTAGAAATAGTCTAACAGCTAATAAATTTTAACGACAAAATTCTAGACTGATCTCATTACTGTAATCTACTACCAATCAATGGTATAATTAATGAAGTGAATACAAATAACTAAACAAAACACACATCTTCAAATCCACTAATATTCGAACTTCCACAACAACATTTCGCGGAAGCTATTGTACGGCTTTGTCAAGTTTTTTTGCAAATAAAATAACAATAATATTTGCGAAAAACTTGACAAAGCGGAACGATAGCTTCCGCGAAATATCGTTGTGGAAGTTCGAATATTGGTGGATTTGAAGAAGTGTATTTTGTTTATTAATATATATAACGAAGAATTTCTTATAATTACAAATAACTAGTTAATCTTTTAAAGTCGTGAAGGTTGAACGAAAGTTAACTTAGAAATGCAATTAAAAGCTTAAAAAAGTTTTGTTACTATCCATGCTGGATTTTTTTTTTTCCCTTCAGAACCTGTAATCAAAAATTTGTATTCGCTTGTATGGTTGCTGTAAGAGGTTACTGAAACAAGTTCGAAAGAATTTATAGCCTACATTTATTTTTCAAATTATAATATTTGCTGAAAAATAAATAGTAAAAAATGTTCCATTTTCGGAAAAAATTAACCTGCATTACTTAAGCTGTGAAACTCAAGTTAAATTTAATCACATCAAACCCTCAAAATCTGTTGATTTTTTTTTTATGAGAATTTTTGTTGCCATTTTGTGGCGACTCATTGACAATTGGAAAAAAAGAGTTCAAAGGAGATAGGAAATATTATGCTGACTAGAGACCAAGTTTCATGAAAATTCATTCAAGGAGAGAGATCTGAGTGATGTGATGAGTTTTACTCTCTTAGGTAAATAGGCTAAAGAAATCCATTCATTTTCATAGCAGCACAAGCAAAATTATAAATAAAAATTCTACAGATGGCGACACAAGGCAGTTCAAATGTATTTTTTCAGCTTGTGCAATTTGGTGTTACTTGACTGTCTCTTTAAAAAAACACTTTGGCTACTTGATAATTCTTTCGACGATGCTTGCCTTTAGTGGGTTTTCCTTTACATTTATCTGGAAGCAATTTTTCACACAACTATCTCGTCTGACTTTAACTAGACAAAAAATACACCTACACATCTGATTCAGGCTGTGTATTTGAGTCTGGAATATTGAAACTGCAAGTACAGAACTGCACTACAAGTCGGTCAAAGATCAGTGTTATTTCCCAACCCTGCAAATATGAAGATAAATGACCATAAAGTTCACTTGTTATCGTATGCACCTCCTTTTCAAGAATGGACTCACCAACACAAGACATCCTATAGAAAGTCGAGCTCGATTGTGCATCTTTTTTATTGTAGTATAACCTAATGGGAGCTAGGATATTCAATGACCAAACAAAAGACCAATCTCCTACAATTGCATTAACCCAAAAGACTGACCCCCAATAATTTCTTTATTACAATTATAGACCAAAGGTGGTGTTTTCCAACCATGATTGATATTCCAGTAGGCTACTTATTCACCAAGAGCATCTAAAGATCTCTGTGTGTGTGTTTGCTAGAATGGTTTATCCCTAGGTTTTCAAAAACTAAAATGGCACTATGTTTTAACTTAATTATTTTTATTATTGGTAATTCCATGATTTTCTGTCTTGAAATATCTTCTTCCTAATGAAGTTTTGACCTCTGAAATTCAATCTATAGATTCTTTAAGAACTTCTAAGAGGCCAATCCCTGTATTGTTATTTTATGGAACATGAAAATGAACAATTTTTTGGTTAGTTATCGTTACCCTGCCTTTGTAAATTCTTGTATTGAAAAGCTTATATAAAAATACATCGAGGATGGATGATGAAGACGGATGCAGAGTCCTTTAAGGATATTTTATCCCCATGTGAACAGACCCAAGAGGAAAATCCAGATAAACCAACAAATTGTAAAGCTCAAGTCTGATTACGTTATTCATAGCAGGAGTACCAACCATTTTAAAGACGGAGTTCACATTCAAATCTTTTATTTTTTTAAAAAACGTCTGAACTAACTAGAAATTAAGGCCAGGTCTGCTTTCCATCTTATCTGGTAAGAGAAATTAGAATCAGGCTAAAAAAGGAAAGAGAAACAATCCTGCTAATCTGGCGTCACCTACAACCATGTAGCGGGTAATACTGGGTCAGTAATTCAAAAGAAATAATTAATGATATAATTCAATTTCTATAGAAATCTGCTTCTATAGAACATATATTGTTTGCCATTCAATGGTGCACAAGAACGTAATCTACAAGCACCCTACGTTTTTCAGTTTACTCAACCTGTGACTGATTGTTTGCTCACATGGACAGCCTGATTTAATTTGCCATCCCCCCTCTTTTATTCAGACTCATTATTTTTGGACGGATAATTTGCCTTAACCATACAGGGATCTTTATTTTTCACTTAATTCCATTTTCTCTCAATCACAGTCCATATTATTATAGTCAAGGAATGCTAAAGCACCCTTTGGAGATATCTTTCTGTTCTTCTGCTGAACATTCAAATAGGTTATAATTTTTAGGCTGCTGATACCGTGAAGCCTTATATCCCCGGTTTGTCTGTCTGTCTGTGGACAAGTATCAACTCAGCAACCACGAGGGCTAGAGACTTGATTAGGGTGTCGTTGATAAGGTCTTGCCAAGAGTAGTTCAGAACCGTAGAGTTTGTGTCTCTAGGTAGTCGGCAAATATATTTTAATTTGCATGCAACCGACTTTTCACTCTGCTTATTTATAAATAAGCATTTTGTACTAACTTTTGAATAATTTTCTTCATTCACGTATCAGAAGCCGTTGCAAAGCATTGTGATTGGTTTACTAATCGCTATCTTGTTTTTTTCTTTCTTCTCATAAATTTCACTTAACAACTTTACTTCAAAATTTAAATGTGTTAAAAAGAATTTGGCAATGCTTACGTTGCTGTATCACGAACAAATGGTTGGTACTCCTGCCATTAGTGATGATGAAACGACGTTTTTCATATTCGAAATAATATGGAAAATTCTGGAGATGGCAAGGAAATCACAATGGTTGTACATGTAAACTTGTACTAAAGTGAACTGCCGACAGAGTGCTGCCGTTAGATGGTCAATTAGAACAAAATGAGATTTGATCAGAATTTTATATATATATATCTACAATATTATAAATGATGTTAAAAATAATGTTTTTGATTTTTACTTCCAGATTCTTAAAAACTATTTTAATCAATTACTGTTATTTTGAGGGTATCAAAATATTTAACTACATAATTAAAGTTTGTCCTAAAAAAGAATCATAAAAAAATTAAAAAAAGTCAATTATCTTACAGAGGTTACTGTGCTTAATTATTAACATTACATGAGTATTGACAACCAGAGCAATTGAAGCAATTACATGAAGATATTATTTTCAATTATATTTTGGCTTAACTGTTTTGATGAAAACATTTTATAAAGATTATTATCATTGATCTATAAACTAAGTCATTTTTTTTTGTTCAGTTCACTTTGTACAAAGTGAAAGATGAAGTTTTGTTTCCCTTTTAGTAAAGGCTTCAATTGAATGCTGGAAAACCTTAGATATTAAACAATATTTATCCTATTAAACAACTATTCTCCAGCTTTTGATTAGGAAGTAAGACAAAAAAAACATCCCCCCCCCCCCTTCAATTTCAGGCAATATTGAAATAAAATTTTATACTCTTTCTTCAGTGGACAATTTAGTCTTTTTTGAGTTCCTCACAACCATTTCTAAAATTTCATTTCCCAAAAGTAACATTAATAAAAAAACCTGCAACTCGGGCAATTTTTTAAAAATTTAGTAGGTCAAAAATTATTGCAGCATTTTTTTTTTTGATTAACTTGTGGTGTTAGGATATTATTGTTAGTTATATAATTGGTTACGAAAATTATTAGAAATAAACATTTATTAATTTTAACAACTTAAAAATTATTACGAACTACTAACTTCAGTTTGAAAGTAAAAGGTTCCTGTCAAGTCGGCAGTTCTGATAAGATAGGTTAGGTTTAACTTTTGAATTAAAATTCTTAATTGAGACTTCCAAATTCAATTTAAATTATAAATAAAGTAACTTCTAGGTAAACAATTTCTTAAACAATGTGTATTTCTTTTTAAATAGTATACAGTTTTTAACCTATCAATCTTGCCTGTTCACCTTAAGTTATTTTATTTATAACAAATGTTTCTTTTTTAAAGATAGCGATTTGTAATTTATACTGTTCAATCTTTATAAATACTGGATGGGCAAATGAAATTTAAAGAGACAGTTGAACAGGAACAAATATTACATAAATTTTCCCCAACCAACTTAAAAATATGAACTGAAAATGGAGTCACCCATTTCAGGATATCCACACAGTCCAATCTGTAATATTCATCATTTAGGTATCAAATATGCCTTAAGAGATCAATGTATTTAGATGACTCTTCAGTAAGTGAAACAGGTGTTTGTTCTAAAACAGGATCTTTGTTACAAAAGCTGAACTAGAGAATAGATTTGATGTGAAGTTAAGAGGAAGCTTCTATTTGTTGGGAAATCTAATTTACCATAGCATATTTAAGACCTTCATTGCTACTTCATATCCAAGGAAACATGCCTAATAAAGGAGAAAGAAAAAAAATTAGAAAATTTTTGTAAAAATAAAATAATGTGCCCAAGATCTTATAAAGCATTTTGTTCAATACATCTCCCATTAAGAAAATATGAATTAAGTAGAAACTAAATATCAAAAATAAAATTCATTCAAATACATCAAATACCTAAAATTGGATGGAGTTGGGCATCATTTGACCAAGAACTAAAAATCGATTTTGAGATATTTGCATAAACGCAAAAGCTTATGTATTAATTCACATTTTTTATGGAATGAAGAATATTGTATATCAAAATGAAGATACTTTCACAGGACAATTCTGACCATTATCAAAATTAATAATACCCTTCAACGGTCGTTAGTCCCATGTTGCAAATCTTATTCGATTAGTCGATTGGTGTTTATTCTAAATTAATTTTATGCAGAATTATGTTGCGATAGCAAGCAGGAACAATTTTTAATAAAGAGTTTACACGTTTTGCTGGTAGATGGAGCAATAATCTAAAAATAACCTATTTTGGCACTTGGTCAAATGATGCATAACACCAACCAATTCTCACTAACAAGGGAAGTGCATGACCTCGAACGCTGAGAACCGCACGAAAATGTGCTTAGAATAGAAATCGCTCATCCAAAAACAGTGGTATGAGTCATTCCCATGCAAAACTCAGCTGTTGTCTGCTAGTGACATTCGACAGTGGAATGTTGTACTTGTACTAACAAGTATTTACTCTCAAGATATTGCCACCGAAGACAACAAAATATTGTCAACCTCTTGAAGTGTACTTTTTTAGGCAATGTAAGAAGGAGAATTGTTGATTTTGTAAGACTATAATGTGAAAAACCACAAGTTACACAATCGACATATCATCATCAGACTTCAAATGTGTCTCATGGTATGACATGCAGTTTTGCATGAGAATGACTCGTATCACTGTTTTTGGCATGAGCGGTTTATATTCTACGCACATTTCCGTGCGGTTCTCAGCGTTCGAGGTCACACACTTCCCTTGTAATTAACTTTTCTTTTTTTCAGGCTGACAGTTTCAAAATTTCAGAGCTTTACATTCATGCAGAATTAATTTTTTACCAGTAATTTTAATACAACTTCAAAATTAGTGTTTATATTGATTATTGCAAAATATTTATATTCTATCTCTTTGAAATTTGAGAAAATAAATATTTGTTTCATAATGAAATGTGTGATATTTTTAAATTAATATAAATCATGATTAAAAAAAAAAAAATGAACATTCACATCTGCACAGAAACACTTGAGAAAGATGATATCAACAGTATTGCTGGTAAAGTGGAGCATAGCATGATAGCTAAAATGCCGTGTGTCAATATTTACTTGATAAGCTCTTTGAAGAAAAAAAAAAAGACAATTAAAGAATCTGAATTGTGAAAGAACTAGGCAAACATTTCTTCGGTCAAGGATTGGCAATTTTCATTGCCAATGAACCTCAAGGTTGTTCACAGAGTGCATTTCAATCGTGCACCGTGTGGCCTATTGAAGTGTTGTCAACTTTTAATTATTCTGGCTGCTTTACCTGTTGTTGTTAATAATATCTGAATAACCCTATGAGCAGTTGAACAAATTTAAATACCACCCTCAATAAATACCTTTCATTTTAATTTTTAACATTCAGTTCATTGTCTGAAAGATTTTAATTTCGACATAAAACACAAAATTTTTTTTTTTTAAATATTTTTTTTTAATTGGGATGGGAGAAGAATACAGGATTTCAAGAAGATTCTAGAAAGATTTTTATAAAAGTACTTCTTGCCTTCCTTTCGAAATCATCATCGTAATAAATCCACATCAAATTGAAGGTCAGGTTGTAGAAACAAAAGTAAAAATAAAATGGGATAATTTTCAGTGTTAAGTGAAAGTGTAAGGACCTTCCCAGTAAAAAACAAGAGCTATTATTCATTCAATTTTTAAAGCAGATGGAATTATTCGTCAAAGACCTAAGGCATCTATAATTAATATACTACATTTTAAGAGAAATTTGTAACTCACTACAGTATTTTGAAAAAAAAGAAAAGGGTTTGCCATATATGGTCATTACGTGCCGATGATTGTCTGGAATAAACGTCACCAGTCATGACGTCATCAACTTGAACTCCGATCAGTCAGTCCAAGATGGCGTCGTTTTGTGATCGCATAAGCGTGACCAAAAAAGGACAAACTTTGCATAGCCAATCAAGGGGAATAGTGTGGAACTTTTATAATTATTTCAATTTTAATTATTATTATGTATTCGTAACTGTAGAAACTACAAAAACCAGAATGTTATCGTAATGTTTATAAGACTCAGTTACGGATTTTAGCAATAGATGGCGCTGTTACGTCCTGGAAACATCAATCTATAAGGAAATTAAGTCATCAAAAGCTCTTGTTTCATGAACTGATCTGTAGACATGTTTATTTATGTAATTTTTTCTCATTTAACATTTGATCAAGATTTAATATGTCTTAAATAGTTTTCTTTTGATTAGGTCAACAAGACTTAAAATATTCGATCTAAAAACAAATTAATCAGAGAAATCTACTATTCTTTCTTTTATATCGTTTTGAATAATCCATCTACACAAATGAAAATGGGAATAACTTTTAACAGTCGTAAAATATGTAGTGTTTCCCACCAGAAGTCAATATTTGTCATTTATTAACGTCAACGTATTTGTCAACTATTTCCATGTGAAACATCCCTTTTCCCTACATTATTCCTGAAAACAATTGATTTTGAATTTCAGGAACCTTTTACTCAACACTCACACCAATATATTTTTTGTGTTTTTGTTCATCACCGTCATTGAAATCATCCTCCAGAAGTAAAGATGGAGTTCACAGTAAGTTCATAGTAAATCTAAAAAACAAGTGTGTTTCAAATTAAAACCAAATATGGTGCAGGAGCTATGTTCACTTCTTTACAATATGTCCATGTGCAGTGAAGGGTCCAAATAATAATCATAATCAACTTATATAATTGGCTAAGTTCGTCTGTCTGTCTGTAACTCGATATAATTAAGCTATTAAGATAGATCCAACGGTTCTCAATGGTACCATTGAATCAAGGGTACTCAAATTGGATGAAATATTAGTTCATTTTTCTCTTTCCATGTTGTCCCATGAAATTTTTTTCTTAGGAACTGACCTAGACAACTGAAATTCTAACAAAACATACGTTCAAAACCAAATAATTTTGTTACCACTGCATCCATTTTAATGAAATTTGGCATTCTTACTCAGTTGTTTACGCTGATCTCGAAACTCAAAACCTTTTTTGCCGTAGAAGCTTCGTTCACAAGATAGCGCAGTATTTAGATTACAAAGGTGAGTTTTAAATGCCTTTCGGCGTTATGGGTCAAAAATAATAATTATTCCATTCCTACTTTTAGTAAAATTTATTTACAAGGACAAACTTTAGATATGGTTGGTATTTATTTACCAGAGCCTGTTTTTAGTCATGGACAGTTATATGTTGCTATTTCTCGAGCATGTCGTGCTTGCGATGTTAAAATCAAAATTCTTGACAGAATAGATCAAGGACATCTGATAGAAGGATCTGATGCTGTTTTTACAAAAAATGTAGTTTATAAGGAGATATTTGCTTTATAGTTGATAATAAAATGATTTTTCAGATTTTTTTATGCCTGTCGTCCGACAGGCTTTGCTGCTAGTAATAAAATAAAGTTGTATAGTGAGTCTGGGTGGCAGGGAAGCCGCGAAAGATGGACAGACGGAGAGAAAGATTGAGAAAAAAAATGGGAACCAACCAGCGCTGATCCCTCACCCTCCACGAAACCCACGAGAATCGAACTCCGGTACTCAAAAGGTGATAGGCCAATGTCTTAGCGGTAATGCCAACCGCGCGGCCTTGCACTTCCAGATAACTTTCTTTATAGTAAAAAAAAATGAATGATGGCCGCCCTGTTTTTGTGAGATCTGCGCATGTATCATCGATTAGTCTGGTCAGGCACTTCCGTCTGATGTTATGACAGGACGCCGCCATTACGGTAAAGGCTTGTTACTTTGCAAAAGAGCATTGTATTTATAAATAATATATATTTATTTATTTATATAAATACTTATTAGCAACTGGTATTGAAATAACACTAAATAGTCGAGAGAAGTTTTAATTTGGCGTTATCAACATGTCTTTCTCAGTGAAAACAGACTACGTCATCCATTGTGACAGGAAAACATAATTGATCAGCTACCGGAAGGGCTGCGCAGTTCAAACTTCCGCCGGTCATCATTCATTGGGAGGACAATAACAGTGATTGATGCTCTCCAGCATCACTTGTGATGTCTTTACCTGGAGAAGTGCGGACCTCTTATTACTTACAGTTAAGAACAATATTATTAATTCTCAAACTGGAATCGAATCGTGTCGGGAAGACAAGCCAATTACACTTCATTTCTGATGACATTATCCATTCCTTTTAATAGGATTTCTCATTGCCAGAAAGTAAATTGAAATGTTGGAAAGAAACAATCTTATTTTATTAGTTTGAACATTGATATTTTCTAATAAATAAGAAATATTTCAAAAGCTTCAATCGCACTCCATTAGTTTCCACCAAGAGAGAAACACGGGCGTAGCGCTAACCAAATTTAAGCAGTTTTCATTCTACGACTCAATCGACGAATCTTTCCACAAATTGGCTCAAGTGAATTTTCAATAAACATTAATTGCGATTAAAAAGACTGGAAATTTCCAATAAGAAAGCTGCTCAGCCCAGTGCAATAGTATCTCGATTTGACGTCAGTGATGGCGTCAGACTCTACTCTATCTTACTCCATCGTAAACACGATCAAAATGAAGCTCTCGTGGGACAAGGAAGCTCATCGTCCAATCTTATGAGAAAATAATTTCCACGCACTGGAAAGATGGCAAAAAGCAAAACAATGAAATTACTGTCGAATACAGTAACCTCTTACTATTTATTATAAATTACTTGCCACGAGATTTCCTAGCAATCTCGTGGCAAGTAAAATCTAGCAAAATTATCTTGAATATTTAAATTGCTTATTATCAATCAAAATTTTTTTCAATTAACATTTTTTACAATAAATGTTATTCATGTTTTAATTAAAAGCTTTCTTTTCTCGTCAGTTAACATTTAAACATTATTATTTTTTTTTCTACCTTGAGCTTTATCCATTAACCCCCTTCACCGCCTTACACTCCCCGCTGCGCTACTGTCAAAAGTTTACGGATAGAGAAGACATTGCTATTAATTTTTTTAATTATTATTAAAAAGGTTTTCTCGTTAAAAGTACGTATCATTAAAATTCGAACTTTGTGTAGTGTTCAAGTATTTACGGACGACAAAGATCAAATGGACACTGGCTTTTTTTTTTCGTTTGAAGCATAATTATTTGCAATAGAATTTTTTAAAAACTCAGTAGTAGCTTCAAAAAATAAGAATGTCTTAGATAAAAACCTGTTAGTTGATACTGTTGTTGTATCAACGCTTTAAATCAGTGCTGAATTAAGAGCATTTTCATTCCACAGTGCACAATAGTTCTTCTGGTAATTAATCAATTTTGTCAGAAATGTTAATTATTTCTGACTTTGAAATATTTTATTAACACTTATGATAAAATTAATTAATTTATTCCTTTAGCTGAATACCGTTGTTTTTGATTAATTGTATAGAGAAACAGCGCCACGGCAAGAGTGGTGCCAGTGATGTCCCCGCACTCCGCGACGAATCAACGGAGGCACTTCGAGATCTTAAATCTGTGTATTTTAATTGTACATTTTCTGTTTAATAAAGAAAACAATTCATGTAAAACAACACATTAATTTGATATGGGTTAAATATCCCTAACATCAATAAAAAGCAAAAGAGGTGCAGTTAAAACTACTTTCTACTTGGCGCCAAATACTTAGCCTACATCTGAAGGGCTGAACGGAAAACAAAGATGAATTAAGTCGTAAGGTTAGATACTTAATCGCTTCATTTACATATTAGTAGAATGTTATCCGAAGACGAATTTTTTTTTTTTTTTCCGTAATTGTTTGAACCTTAAAACCTTCACAGTGAAAATTTCAAAATTTTCCTACACTAAGATTGTTCTTTAATGAAATAAATTTCAAATATAAAATGTAAACGCACTTAGGTAAAAGAAAAAAAAAAATCAAACTGGCTGAGAATGTCAGTTACATGCTTTCAGTTGGGCGACAATTACCGAAAATATCAGTTTCCGTGGATTTGTACAAGTCTTTGAGAATGGAAAAAACGGTCAATTGCAGAAAGTTTCTTCTGACCCTTTCGTTTGCTTACAAATTTACTCTATTTCGTTCCTATCGAATTGAATTGTTTGCTGTATATATATATAACGGCCATTTTATCCTACTTTTTAATCTCGCTTATTTTTCTAATTCCATCTTCTATGAATTCTGAGCACGTTAGGCGACCTGTCGACGATAGTCCGCGTCATTGTCGCTCGGGTGGGTGTAATGCCGAATGACAGGCGGATTGTCGTGCGATTAATTGAATCGGCGGAGGCTTCCTTTTACAGCTAACCACCTTGTAATTGTGGGTGTCTTGACAATGATCGATGAGGAGGAAGAAGGATGACGATGATGATATCAACAAAAATATCAACACTCAACTCTTAAACAGTGAGGGGAAAAATTAAATACGGTAAAGATTAAAAACAAAAAATGCTTTTCTTGGCTAACATCCAACAACCGATAAATGAGTTTACACAAACAAGAAAAACGAAGTTAAGAAATACAGACCTCACTTTTCTTTTTTGCTACCTCTCAAATTAAGTAAACTTGGAAATTAATTAAATTTAAAAAAAAAATGCTTTCGACTGAATGGATGGTTATCTATTTAAATATAAGCCTCATTCTGCTATTAGCAAAAAAATAACGTAATTTTTTTTAAAAACTACAATTTTAATAAAGAAACAAAAATACCAGTAAATAAAAACCGAACAACATGCAAATGAAAAAAACAAAACAAAAAACAACCCACATTACACACACACACACACACACACACACACACATATATATATATATATTAAAAATATTAATAAATTTCGATTTCATATTAATTATTATTAATGAATTTCAGGTCTTTTATCTACGTATTTCTTGAGTTCAGGCGAACGCTTAATAAATTTTGTAAGATATAATTTTGTTATCTTTCAAATGCAATGGGAATGAGGAATTTACCTTTTAAAAAACCGATTTAAAAAAAAAAAAAAAAGATGGAAAACAATTATCAATAATTTATTTAATTTATCATTTTTTTTTTTGGGGGGGGGGGGGGAGTTATGAAGAACTGAGAGAGGTTAAACAACTATTTATCCGAAATTCTTTTATCTCATAGTTGCAACGTACTGCAGTTCCAGTAGTCCGACCGTCAGTGATCACGGCAACTAAAGTCCTAGTAAGCTGAAATTTTAGTTGTACAAATAGGTTGTACTAAGTAGATTCATAAATTTGAACCAACTACGGACCAATAGGCAAGAAGGCAGCAAACAATGACCAGTGCCTAAAAGGACGAGATCCTTTAGCCCTATGTAAGGATTTTTTCCAGGTGCTGTTGGTTCCCATTCGTTCCTGTGGACAATAACGCTCGTCCTCTTAGGGTGAACTTATCAATAATAAAAAATCTGTAAATTACTACAATACAAATTTAACGTGCCTGTTATAAAAACAAAACAAATATACCAAAAAGATTTCTTGGGAACCCATTGGCGGGTGCGTCGGTGGATTCCCTTACTTGGTTTCGCGTTCTGAGCTTTCGGAAGAGGGTTTGTGTGGCTGATGAGTCTATAAAGAGGACGAAACGACCGTCTCACACACTCCACTGTTGATAGCTCAGAGGCGAAATCTTTTGTTTACATTGGTACCTTCTTGGTTTATTGCTTATTCTATAAATTAATCTTCATCGAGTTCACCCAATAGATTGATTTTTTACGAAACAGCTGTGGACATGGATGTAATCTGTGCAATTCAAAGCACAGAATTTCAAAATCCTCTTTAAAATTGTTAACAGAATCTACTAAATACGAATTGTCATTCCAAATGGATTTCTTGTAACTTCTCCAGCACCTTATAACGTGCGATGATGTGTAATGGAAGACGCCAACATTGACTGCAATTTTAAGGGTCATCGTTCCTACAGAGGCTGTTGTGAAATATCTGAATAGGGCCAAGTCGTTGTGAAAGAGATAAGGTCCTAATGTTACAAACTATTTATAAAATCGCCATTTCTTTTTAAATTGAGATGTTCTTTTAAGTTGTTTAGTAAGATAACAGCCAGACGATTGCATTGTCAATTGCAGTATCAGCACCAAATGAGCATGGAGTCTTTCATCTAAACTTCGAGAATATACGACATGGAAAGGGTAATTACTAACTTCCTCGAATTGCTGCTCCTTTTGCATCATTCCCTAGTAGATATCAAGAATAATGTACACCATCAAAACATAGCATTTCACACAACAGAAGATGTTTCAGAAACATTAATTTGATGAAACACTGTCAGACAATAAGATTCCTTCTGCAGTTGACGAAACTATTAGTGCAGAGACAAAGCAAATATCAATATGAAAGAGGGCCTTTGCAAATGTGATCGAGGGTGATACGTTTACAGATAACTAGAAAAAAAAAAAACCCAGATGATTACATTTTACTTAGCCATCGGATGAATCAATCAGGCGATATGTGACATCACAGAACCGGTTATGAAACAATAACAGTTTTTTGAAATCACACACACACATCGTAGGTTGTCGATTTGTCCGGTATTAATATCTTGAAAATCCTGTTCGACAACAGGAATATCCTTCTTGTCATTATTAAGTGCGCGTGGCCTTCAGGAGCCTTCCCTCAGTAGTTTGTCGATTGCTCTTTGAGACCAATGATCCCGTACTTGCTAAAATGTGATAAAGGTTACGCCCGAGACGAGTGGACTGTAGCTACGTAGGCGAGACAGATTCGCTCTTGGATCCCGTCCACTTTCCAAGTAGCAGAATTACTGCTATTATTCTGTATCGTAATAATCTATCTAGCACTGATTTCATCAAATATTAAGCCATCATTTGCCGCTACAACTACTTACATATAACTTAGATGCAGCTAATCTTAACACAGTCATTATTTCATACATGTTAAGGACTGTTTTCACGAATTTTCTAAGTACAGTACTGCTTATTTCCAAATATGTTGTTCTGTGTTTTACGCAGTGCGTTTGAAATTGCAATAATTTAGGCTATTTTTATAGTAAAAGAAGGTTCATTCAGCCTGCTAGGTGTGTGTAGGTCTTAAGAAGTCATCTGAAAGTAACTCTGACTGAATTTCTATCATTCGTAATATGCCTTTTTTTGGTAGTTCATTCTGTAACATTTTAATTTTATTAAAACTGCTAATAAAAATTTCTACTTGAATTCCGCATTATTAAATTTGGCTGATCTTTTAAAAATAAAGCACTTTTCCAAGTAACTTAAAACCATTCTTTATAAAGTCGAAGTTTCTAATTAAAAAAATCTATCTTCTTTCAAATGTTTCTTTGTTTTTACTCGACTTGACAAAAACACTACAAACGAAAGCAAAAAAAAAAATCTGTATCTTTAAATTAAAAATTCTCCTTCCATTTTTCCCTAAATGCAACTAATTCTCATCAAATCAAAGCACGCGCAAGTTTAGAATGGATTACGACGCGTTACTCGTGATAAAAATTCATTGTTTGTAGACACAGTGTAACTAAAAGGATTTTTCTAAGGAAATATTCACACGGACGGGTTTTTCCATAGGGATAAAAACGCGGATATTTTCAAAAAATGAAAGATAGTGTCAATAAATAGAACAAATAGTTTACAGAACATTAATTCACTCGACTCAAAAACTTATGGTTAAGGGAAGGAGGGGAGACGGACGTACACACCGATTTTACGACTCGAAGTTTCCTTAGCAAAGTAGGCTAAAAATCACTTCTTCCACCCCTCCCCCATGACGAAAACAACAAGCTGTAACTCGATTAGAATACTCTACCTGCTAATCAATCTACATTTCAATGACGATATATTTCTGATGCATTTAAAGAGCTCGGACTTAAAAGAAGTTTATAGTTTTTTTTTTCTTGATAAGAAAATAGTTTTTGCATAAAAATATTTCTGCGAATTCTTTTTTGTTTTAAATAAAGGAAAGGAAACGCAGCACTTGAATAAAAGGAGAAATTGCCTTTCTGATTAGATTATGGGAAGGAATTGGGAACGGCCGTTTCGTCCTTCTACGGACTCATCAGCCCAGTCCCGCGCCTTCCCTTAACAAAATCAGAAAGGCAAGATCTTGTTAGTAAAGGTCACCGCCGACCCGGCCGTGACCCCACCAACAACAAAAGGCAAGAAAATAAATTTCTGCGTCTCTCGAGAGCCTTTTGTTGTTGGTGGGGTCACGGTCGGGTCGGAGGTGACTTTTACTAACAAGATCTTGCCTTTCTGATTTGGTTAAGAGAAGGCGGGGATTGGGCTGAGGAGTCCGTAGAAGGACGAAACGGTCGTTCCCAATTCCTTCCCACAATCTAATCAGAAAGGCAATTTCTCCTTTTATTCAAGTGCTGCGTTTTCTTCCCTTTATTTACTTATATTCACAGCACGTTAAATTTCTTTTCTTTTTTTCTGTTTGTTTTCTTAAGCCTTTTTTCTTCATCATTGACAGATCAAGTTAATTTAATTTCTAAACGGTCCAAAATAAACTTCACACACGACCAGGCCCTACTAATAACAATCATAAATCTCTATCTTTCTGCTGCTAAAGACACCTTTGCCTTTCGATCAATGAATCCTCTCCCACTCTTTCCTTGGGTGAATCACAGTCGTTGGTGTTTGCCAATTTCTCTCTTCTTTCCACGTTGGATTTACTGTTTATTTAAGCCTCTTTTAAAAATGTTCTGACTCTCATCGCCAACCAAATCATTTTTCCTTATTTTTTTTCCTCTCCTCTTTCGTAGTTTCTTCACCTGTTCTCAAGTAATTCATAAACTTCTTTCTTAAACTTTATATTTAGTAGTTTATTTTTGTTGATATTTTTCATTCGAAACCTCCTCTTCTATATCTTTCAATGTTACATCACTTGATATTCTTTTTTAACGAAATGTAGTTGATGCGCCAACTTTGAATAGTCGCAGGATACGATTAAAGAAGAAAGTGTCTGTAGTCTAACCATACAACCAAACTTTCGTTTTTTTCTATGTAGTAAGTTTCTATTTATTATGTTAACAACGCTTTAAGAAAATTCGTGTAGTTTCTGGTTTTTCTATGCATCTCTCATTTCTATGGCTTCCATATTTAAGGGCTTCTTTATAAGGGGTTTCTCATTCACCGGATTCCTCTATCAGTAAAATTCCAATTCCTTAAATAAACAATTCTGTTAATAAGTACAGTTCACTTCATGAAAGAAGAGCTTTTGATTACGTAATTTCCTTGTAGATTGATGTTTCCAGGACATAACAGCGCCATCTAATTCTAAAATCCGTAACTGAATCTTAGAAACATTGCGAAAACATTCTGGTTTTAACGAATATATAATAATAATTACAATTGAAAGAATTACAAAATTTCCATATTATTCCCCTTGCTTGGCTATACAAAGTTTGTCCTTTCTTGGTCATGCTTATGCGATCACAAAACGACGCCATCTTGGACTGACTGCTCGGAGTTCAAGTTGATGACGTCATGACTGGTGACGTTTGTTCAGACAAAATCGATCGCTACGTAATGACCATATATGGCAAATCCCTTTTTTAAAAAAAAACTACTATAGAATTATTGTACGTGCACTGTTCGTAATTAAAACCATCAAAATGCAAGCCGGCACCACCTGTTTAATTTTCAAATTTAATCTTAAGTTTAAGTGAACAAAGCTTAGCAAAACACGACCAAGGTTTCAACTTCATTCATGAGAAGCCGTTTTCAAGTGTCTGTGTCGGGCTTCTCATTAACGAAGTTGAAACCTTGGTCGTGTTTTGTTAATCTCTTTGGACACTTAAACTTAAGATTAAATTTGAAAATTAAACAGGTGGAATCGGCTTAAATCTCGGTGGTTTAAATAGTTTTGTTGTTACTGTGATTATTTCGCTTCAATCACAAACGAAGTTTGGTCATTTTTGGCTTCCTTGCCTGCGGGTCCAATATTTACCAAAGTCAATAGATTCCTTGTCATAACCCAAACCTTTTATCAACGCTTCAGGTCTGGAGGATAAATAATTTTTAAGTTAAGAGATCAGAGATGTACAAAAACTTAATTTTCATTTTCACCGAACATTGGAGTTCAGTGTAGCAGCACAGATTTAAAAAGTTTGTAACATCAATAGAATCGACTGGAAAGTAAATTTCACAGATACATCACTCTTATCAATTGTTGTATTTTGAATGGACATCTTATACCAACGAAAAATCAAAATCCTAACAATTCTAGAAGGTTCCTGAACTGAAGTAGAATTAAACCTGAACACATCTTCTGTCCTGACGAAGTAAAAAATTGTTGAAATCTTTTTGGGTCTAGATCAAACCTCGGGACGTTGTAGGGGCTTGTTCTCCCAGCTTAGAAAAACGCTTAAAGCCTATATTGATCATCGACACAAAACATAAAAATGTAACTTATCTGAACTGAAATAAATCACACAAAAAGGTTTCGGTTTCGAAAAGAAAGAAGCCGAGTAGCCCCATGGTCTGTAACGCTTAGCGCGCACCTGAGAAAATCAGCCAGGCTGAGAGGGGTGAACTTCATTAGATAACCCTCTTTTTGCTGGAGGATCGGAAAGCATCTCAGAAAATAAAACAGGATTCATCCAGAGAAGTTGAGAAGAGGGGTTTCTCACAATAGAAGGCGATCATTTTACTGCTTGAGGCAGGCAGTAAAAGGGTTCACCTCTCTCAGCGTGGCTGATTTCCGCAGGTGCGCGCTTAGCCTAACTAAATAACAACCATCATAATATATTAAGAAAGTAGCAGAGAATGATTTTTAAGATTCAAACCTTACATCTGAAACCAAATACGATCTACATTTTATGGCTGAAATGATGGAATTACTATCTACTTACCGCATTAGCAGGGAAAGCTCGAATCATGACAGGCGTAGCTCCTTTATACAAAGCTCTAATTCCTTCTTCCTTCATCAGATGTCGAAATACGTCTCGAATTCCATTAGGATAAGTTCCTTCGGGAGCTGAAAGAAAGAAAAATCATTTCAAGCATTAAAATCAACTCAAAAAAGTTTTATAAACATTAAAGTAAAACGAAAAAATATCAGAACGAATTTTTAAAGTCCAATCGTGAATTCTTGTATGATATCAACGAATACTTGTCAACCCTTTCCAAATCGTTTTCGGTTATTGGGGTCTCCTTTATCAACAAATTTATTTGAATGATTTCTTTTTTTTAAAGAATTGTGCCTACGATGGGTGATTGTAATTCTGATAATTCAGATTTAACAACGCATAATCATTAATAATAATCCATCTGACTGCAGTTAGACCAAAACATCTAATGAATCAACAACCCAAATACATCTTACAAGGGAAGTGCGTGACCTCGAACGCTGAGAGCCGCACGAAAATGTGCTTAGAATATAAATCGCTCATGCCAAAAACAGTGTATGAGTCATTTTCATGATAAACTGCACATCTTACCACGAGAGACATTTGAAGGTCCAAGAGAGGAACTTCGGTAACGCGAAGAAACAAAATGTAGATATAATAGGACCAAAATCTCACATTTCAATGTCGTGACTATATCGTTATATTTCCCTCTATTTGGTCCTATTATATCGATATTTTGTTTCTTCGCGTTACCAAAGTTCCTCTCTTGGACCTTCAATAGGTTCAAATGTCTCTCGTGGTAAGACATGCAGTTTTGCATGAGAATGACTCATACCACTGTTTTTGGGATGAGCGATTTATATTCTAAGCACATTTTCATGCGGCTCTCAGCGTTCGAAGTCACGCACTTCCCTTGTAAGTATGATATTAACGGAAAGTAAAAAGCAGGTACGAAATTCAAGAATTATTTGACTTACGAAATGTAGTCATATTTTTCAGTATTTTTATTATACATAATTCACAATAAGCTTAAATGTAATGATTTACCTTCACCTTATAACAGATAACTGTTACTTGAGCTAATAGGTTTTCAGAGATTAAATGAAAATTCACAACATTTTGAAATAAGGAAAGGAAAAAGGGGATGAAATTACAATAACAGTTATTTAATTTTCTTTTAATGAATAGAATGATCCGAAGGCAAATGAAAGCCAGTTATAAGAAGGAAATTGAAACTTTGAAGAAGAATCTAGAAAAAAAGAATGGGAATTCGTCGTTTCTCAAATCCACGCGTTTCATCCAATTGTGACTAAACTAATTCCAGTGAATTCTCTCCCTTCTTGGCTATTTGTAGCATCCACCCCGTGCGAATCAAGACTTTGAACGTGATTGGCAGGGAAACGACATGGGAAGTGGCCGGCGTCCCGATAGAGGAAGTCCGGCTGGTTTTCCTGGTTGAACCCGCGCCGGAAGGAAGGATGGGCCACTGCCGGCGACAGACACCAGGCGCCAATAGTTCCGCATAGACACCAATCAGATGAGGTGGAACGTCAATGGTTATCGCAAAGATCCCAAAAGAGAAAAAAGACTCAACTAAGCCAAAAAATGCTCATCTCAAATAAAAAAAAAAAAATTCATTTAACTTTTAAAGTACTAAATTCAATTTTTGAAAATTAGGAGCACCGGTTTTATATAATATTGCAAAAGAAATCATTGGGGTTATAATTACCACAGTGAGTTTACAGTATGGGGTGAGGAGACATCTAAAAAAAATTAATAAAAAGCTGACGAAGAATAAAAAGCTTTCTGAACATATCGCGATATTTTTCTACGAAGAACCTTATTTCTAAGAAATGGGTAAAAAACGAAGGCACAACGATAAAAGAAAGGAATTCGCACCCTGAGCTGTGACCGGAATGAGACTGGGACGGACCGTTTCGTCCTTTTTAGGACTCATCAGCCAGCCAAACTCCACCGATGACAGACTCAGAAGGTGCGAAAGGTTAAGATCCCGGGTCTCGCCCCGGCTGATGAGTTCCTGAAACATTTGTATTTTGTTTATTTTTGGTTAGGATTTCTTCGGGTGGAGGTCCCGCTCTCAGTAAGCGAGACCCGGGATCTTAACCGGGATTCTGTCATCGCTGGAGTTAGGCTGGCTGATGAGTCCTAAAAAGGACGGAGTCTCTTCCCAGTCACAGCTCAGGGTGCTAATTCCTTTCTCTTTTAGCGTTGTGCCTTCGTTTGTTTACTCTTTGATTAATTCAGGCACGTTAAATAAATCTCTTTTCATTAACCTTATTTCTACTTTATTTTTAAAAATGTTCCACCAATCTTTTCAACAGATGACATTTGAGAACTAGGAGGAGGATGGAGAAAAGGAGAAATTCTTACGTCTCTTCGTCTCCTAGCCTAGCACTACTAAGTTTCCTAAAACGAACTAGAACCTAATTTCCTTACATCATCATGAAGAGTATTCTGAGAGCTACTTTAAACGGGATCACGATCTAAATTATCAAAAATACAAAAGCCAGAGAGAGAGAGAGAGGGGGGGGTGCTTTTCATCCACAAATATGCATGTCAAATTTTAAAAAGATTCGTTACTGGTTCAAAATTTATTCGAAGTGTGTGTGTGGGGGGGGGGGGGGTTCGCAGAACTGTATCAAATTTTTTCTGCTTCCTGTAGAGGAAAAATTTGCGCAGTCTCCGTTCTTTTTTAAATGCAGAAGAAAGCCATAAGTAATCAAGAATTTTAGGACATTTGCGTATAGTATAAATTCATTGAATATATCTAGATATTCGTCCTTCATTATGTCTGCGTCTCTGGTCTAATGTGGGCGGGAATACGCAAAGATCATTATCCTTCCGTTTCCTTCGGAGTGTAGGGATAAAAAAAAACAAATGTTACTAATTTGCAGTTTATCAAGTATCAAGGTGTCGAAAATAGAAAACAAAAATCGTTTCCTCATTTTAGAAGAGAATTTGTTTTCTTCAGGTTTTGTTAGAATACACGGATGATCTTCGTTTTAGTAATCTTAAAAGATCCATCATGCTTTGAATGGATAATTGTACATTATTTAATAATGTAGGCAAACTTTGGAATTTTGTAGGTCTCTGGTTTCGAATTGTACGTTAAATACAAAATTAAGCAAATACTAAATTATAGTCGACTGAAGTAAACAGAATTTCCGACTGTTTGAAACGGAAGTACTCTTCAATGACACGATTCATTGTACAGCCTGTAAATTGCTCCTCATAAACGAATTCCTAGCTGCCAAAAATGACGGTGATCGGTTCGGCGATCTTTCGTTAAAGGTGAAACAGATTTTTTTTTATCTCAATAGAATGAAACCATCACCTGCATATTCACTAACACTACAAAGTTATCTACGTGTTTAAAATCACCAAGATCGTGACGTAATTTCGGAAAAGAAAGCGAACTTTCAAGTTCCAGTGGAGTAGAATGTAGTGGTAGGCTACCACACACTTCACTCAAACAAAAATCTATATAATAAAAGAAGTTTAACGTGCCCGAATAATTCAAGAAAGATATCAA
>JAFIDM010008419.1:32701445-32749733 GCA_023159025.1 Thereuonema tuberculata | reverse complement strand
TAATTTTCGACCTTCGCACTATTGGGACTATTGTATTTTCCCTGTTTCCCTCGCGGATAATCGGGGCTCTACAGTATTTTGTTTCAGGCATTACATATTTTAAAATATCTACCTACATTTACACAAAATTCCAAAGGGATTGCAGTGAAGATGGTAGATTGCGACTAAACGATGTTGAAAGGAAACTTTGTAAAAATGGTACATTAATTAAGGTGCTAGAATCTCGAGATTAAACTGCATTTTTTTTTTTTAATCTTTACGTTGTACATCTATAATGTCACTAAGTAACAGAAAATATGCAGTAATAGCTTTATATAAAATTAATTTCCTATCTTTTAAATACATTCAGGAAATATAACTGAAAAAAGATGTCCTAAAAAGACAAAAACTTCGATTGAAGGTTATCGGTAAATATGTGTGGACAGTTTAGATTAAAATCTTAAACCATCGCAACGAAAATAAAGAACGGAGAGGAGAAATGGACAGGAGAAAATAAGAAAGAAAAAAAAAATAATAACAAAACGCCTTTCCCGATGTTCAAAGCAGTGGAAATTGATCTGCAAATGTAGGGCGACACTTGTCCACCTCATTATTCCCACGACAGCTCTCATCAACAACAAATGCTAAGCCCCGTAAACATTCGCGCCAAGAATCCACTAGAACATCATTAATCACATCGTTTCTTACCAAATAGGGAACATCCGAACCAGAGTTGCGGAAGTTTTCACGTTAATATACACTTGAGAGCAGAAAAATCGCACAGTTGAATTTTTTTACTTTTTGTTTTATTTTCCTCGTAATTCGCAATGTTTTTGAATCAAAATAAAGTCAATTTAAAGATGGTTTCATCACCTATCCAATGATATCATTTAAGTGTGTTTTGCGTGTAAGCAGAGTGCTTTTTGGAGGAATCTCCTAGCCTACCAGAAAACCTCGTTTTTGTACAGCCTGGGAAATTGTGATTAAAACAAAATTCAATACAAACATTTATAAAACAATCTTTATTAATAACGGGTCTTCCCTCCTCTAGCCTTAATTACTGTCCTCATTCGATTTTTCATCGATTTTATCAATTTGGGGTGTTGTTCTATTGTTGTTATTGTCTTGGTTTTGAAGGGACAATACACACTTAAGTGGTATCATTGGATAGGTGATGAAACATCTTTAAATTGATATTATTTTGATTCAAACAAAATTGCGAATCGCGAGGAAAATAAAAAAACACAAAAGTAAAAAAATGCAACTGTGCGATTTTTCTACTCTCAAAGTGTATTTTCGGTTTTAAATCTACACAGCAAAAATTAAAACTAATTCATTATCAATAAATGTAATTAAAAACAAACGAAGGGATTAATTTTCGAATTTAAACTATTTTCTATCTTCAGCGATGTGAAACATTAAGTGAATTTCTTTAAAAAAACAAGGATAGTGGGAGTTAAAAATGAAAGCACAACTGAAGAAGGGATGTCGACCCCATAGGGTAGTAATAAGGAAGACGTTATTCTTAGCTCCTATATTGAATTAATTCTGTCGAATCCCAAGAATGACTGAAGCAAATCCATTTCACTTCTAGGTCATGGCCTATTGGTGTTAATAACCTACAAGACTTGCTTTTCAAAGAGAATTTCTATTCTTTCATTCAGTGTTATACTGCTTAGCATTCATATCTTAAAAATAGTTCAGAATTTTAAATTGTTGTATAAAAGTAATGGGTGGATAAGTATTATACCAGCATTCCTCATTGGAAGTTAACTTTTCTCGTCCACATCAAAGGAACGGACAAGCTTATAAATACAGTGCAACTTGGATAATTCGAAGCTGAAGGGACCACTACAAAACTTCGAATTATCCAAGACTTCGAATTAAACAAGTTACATCTTTTAACTTTAATTTCAGGTCCACTAAATGCTTGAAAAGATTATTCTGTCAATAAGTAAATATTTATTCAGAAAGATCATGGTATGAAAGACTTAAACACTATATGTATGTATAAACAAAATAAGATTTATATTACGTAAGCTACAGTACGTATTACATTCAATACAGAAAATTATAGTTTTTCAAAAAATTGTGCAATGTCTGATTGTTTTGTAGAATTCAGTCGCTTAAGATTAGCAAAATCATCAAGCATATTTAGTGAAAGGAAAACAGCTTCACTTACATTGGTTCGTCCTTCAATGTACCGACGAAATTCCCGTACTCCCGTACTCGTTGGCGATTTGGCATTTCTTCTTCACACCCTTTTCCACCTCGCGAATGACGGCGACCTTTTCAGCGAACGTTAAATTCTTGTGCACGCGTGGTTTACTGAAAGACATGGTGACACTGACAGCAGGAAGCACGAATGGCGTCTGAAGCGTCACGTGTCGAATGGAGTCACGTGTGGAACGGTGGCGGGAAGGGGATTTCAGTTGTCACGTGTCGAATTTCTTAATGATGAAACGCCGAAAAGTCGTTATGGTTCGAAATTTTTTATAAAAAACTTCGAATTAAGGAAGTTGAACTTCGAATTATTCACGATTTTTTAACATTGATTTAATAAGAAATTCAAGGGACCAAGAGAAATCTTCGAATTAACCACGATTTCGAATTAAAGACGTTCGAATTATCCAAGTTGCACTGTATTAAAGGGGGGAAAAAATGAAGCTTACAAAAAGCGAATAATTTTTACCATTTCTTAATAAACGATTTACTATTATGACTTCGGAATGAAATTGTTATGAAGAGCATAGAAGATTTTGTTGTGAAAAGCGCCTATTTTCGAGGGTCTAACCTGTATATCCGTTCCTCCACATGAAACAATTCGAGACCCAATAATCGATATTCATGAAATTTGGTCTGTAGAGAAATTAATACTAAAAACCATCTATACAATTTCAGCGAAACTGTACAAGCATTATGGATTTTCCATAAATCGTTAATAGCCAATGGTATCACCACGCAAAAAAACAAAAAACAAAAAAAAAACAAGTAAGGGATAGTGATTAGTAAACCAATCACAGTGCTTCGCAACGGCTTCTGAGTCACCTTTACTTTAGAATAGACTGCGCCGGGGTGGTCTAGAAAATACTTGCGCGAGTCTGTTTACGACCCTATGCTATCTTACCCACCCCTATTTATATGGAATAATCGTCATTCTTAACTCAAACCTTGTTAATACAATGAATTCCTAATAATGATTTAAACAAAAAACTTAAGTTGAAAAACTGAAAAGATTTAAAATGGGGAGAAAAAAATGAAGAATAAGAATTGCTCTTGATGGGGTCGAACCCACGACCTTCGCGTTATTAGCACGACGCTGTAACCAACTGAGCTAACAGGCTACCTACAACATTCAAGAAATCCTAAAACAGTCGCTTCCTCAGTATCTACTTTAAACAACATGATTCTAATTTTAGAGAAAATAAAGTAATTATCAAAATCCCAATTCTAAAGGATTACACAACCAATATCTCATAATATCATAAGTTGAGAAACTGTGAAAAGATTTAAAATGGGGAGAAAAAAATGAAGAATGGGCCATGAGGGGATCGAACCCACGACCTTCCCGTTATTAGCACGATGCTCTAACCAACTGAGCTAACAGGCCACCTACAACTTTCAACATTCAGGCCACCTACAACTGAGCTAACAGAAGCCGTTGCGAAGCATTGTGGGATATGTGTCCACAGACAGACAAACCGGGGATATAAGGCGTCTTTCAGAAGCCTAAAAAGGGCGTCCATTTAATAACTTCTATTGGAAATTTCTACTGCATTCGATCGCCCACAGATGTCTACAATGTATAAGCCGCCATCCCTTCCCCGATATCTAATAAAAAATACATAAAAACATCAAAGCAACCCACAGCTAATAAATGCTTTTTGTACCGTAAATGTTATTCTTTGCTTTTCAGGCACACGCAGATCGTTACTCTAGAATAAGAAAGAGCGGGAAAGAGGGGATTAGTTCTAATTTTTTATCTGTTGCATTTTGTTTCCAAGAGGGTAAAAGTTTCATTCTGAATTCCGACACTCGTTTCATGACTCTCAGGGCGCTGTTCCACGGTTTTAAACAGTGGAGTAAATACGAGGAGAAATTTGAACAATTGGAGTAAAATAAAAAAAAAAAGTTCCCTGACTTACCTGTTTGGTATCTAGATTTCAGGACGTCTGGTGGAATAGCTACCATCCAGTTGAATACACCGGCCATACCACCGGCGAACAAAGTCTGAAGAGGACCAAGTTTACTCCTAGAGGAAATACACACAAAAACTCTAGTTAATGATTTGATCTTTGGAAATTATTACTATTTGGATAAATTTTAGTTTAGGAATGTTAGAAACCCAATTAAATTTAATCACAAAATATTAGTTTTAGGGTCAATTCTTACACAAAATTTTGTAAACATGAGAAAAAAAAATTCCGAAAGTTTTTAAGCAGAAATAAATGTTAAAAACCACTTGAAATTACAATTCGGGCAAACAATAATACATTTTTAGCGATTATTTCCATGAGTTAAGTTAGATATAAATAGTTTTTTGTTTTTTTTTCACTTTTCAAAACACAGGACATTTTTGAATATACTTGAATCCAGCGATTGACAAACGAAAACTACACGGAGTTTCCACGTGGTGGGATCGAAATCTGTTACCGTAGTAAATTCAGCGACTGCCGCTCGTCTAATTCATCCTTTCTTCATTCATAATCGTGCAATTTATAACCAACTACTGTCATATCTCTTTTCAACAATTATCTACATCATTTCTTGTAAAATAAGTAATACTGACCTTACGATTTCGTTTAAGCTTCAGTTTAATATAAAACCATCAAAACCTTATCAAAAACCTCTGCAATAAAAAATTAACTGTTAACTACACAAAACGACAAAACAAACAACATGAAGATAACTATTAATTTGGGTAATATATAAAAAAAATAAACAGAAATGACTGAGGAATGGTTTGCTACAGATGAATAGGAAATTGAAATCTGAATTTTGATAAGTAGCAGCATATATACAGGGTGTACCTGAACTGTGCTGCCAAACTTAAAGGTTGTATTCAATAGTGCAAGACAACGAATAAATGTCATACAAACATGGGTCTGGAAATGCTTTATTTCCAAGATATGAACGATGCAACAATACAGAGTTGTTGGCCTTTACGTCGTATCGTAGAGTCATTAAATTGCTCCTCAGTAATCATGACATGGCCTGCTCGTTCCCCTGATTTAAACCCTCTAGACTGTTTCGTATAGAGTTATCTTAAAAGTGTACACCACACCGGTTCCTGACGCCCACGCACTGCATGATCGCATAGTGGATGGGTGCAACACAATTCGACGTGCACCTGGCATCTTCGATGGAACGACGTTGTGTTGCGTGCATTGAGGCCGGTGGAGGATATTTCGAGCACTTTCTGTAAAACTGAGCGACTGTACGGCCAACACCTCTGTATCGTTTCATCGTTCATGTCTTGGAAATAAAGCATTTCTTACCCATGTTTAAAAGACATTTATCCATTGCTTTGCATGATTGAATACAACCTTTAAGTTTGGCAGCATATTTCAGGTATATCCTGTATTTTTATAAGAGCATTTATGTTCGTTTGTTTGTTTGTTTTTTTTCTTCCCTAAATGTGAAAGGCTTTTCTGTTAACTAGAAAATACACCGACCGAAATACATCAGAATAATATTAGCAAGTCTCGTATAAAAGACCCAATTCATTTTGAGATTTCGCAGTAAAAATGCACTTATTGGTCTCATTATTTTCCAAACAATCAGAAAAAAATGCAGGTTAAATTTTTTTTTACAGTAATCAGTACTGCCGCGCTTACGATAAACGCACTAACTAGGTTTTGACACTTTTCAAGAAAAACACGTTTAAAGTTTTTATTTTTATATTGCTTGTATCTCCGGAACTACAAGAAATACCTCAAGAAACATGAAAATTGTACCAAAACAAATCATGCAATTTCACTTTAAGAAAATTGTAGATCTTGTTTTTCTGAATTCAAATATATATATAACTCAATTTCTCCAAAAACCTTAGTTGATGCGTTTATCGTAAGCGCGGCAGAGTAGAGCAGAGATGACTCTCATATCTCTTCCGATAGTACATTTTCATCGCAAACAACCACAAATTATTTAACCAAATAAAAATACAGTCGCCATTAAATTCCCCGGATAAGAACATGTGCACCTTGATGTTCGCCAAGTGGGAAACGCTGGATTACAGCAAGCTCTAGTAAATAATTCAGTTAGGACTAGGCGCCAAGCTCAAACAGATAGAGATCAATAAGTCTGGTCACATTACAATATAAGACTGTAGATTTATTAAGTGAAAGGTTAAACTATTTGAGACCAATACGAAAATTTCGACAGTCGCCGTCCCCAAGGACAAGAGCTCATGATGTATTTCGACGTTCGACGGATACTAAGAAGGGAGAATTACCAATGGTAAAGAACTGATCTTCGGATGGGGAAGATTCTCTCGACACACAGGCGCCTCTTCTTAAGAAATGGAGGTCATAGCTGTTGAATGGGTAAGTAAATGGGCGATTGATGTCGTGAATGGACATGACGAAGAAATTCTAAATCAGACAAATCCAGATTCAAACCCTTCTAATCACACTGTTTAAATTTTTTTTTTTTTTTTAAATTCGTAAATAGAACAAAATGCACACTTTTGATTTGCTACCGACGTAAGATTTGAATGCCATTTTTCAAAACGCTTCAATGCCATTATTTTCATTTATATTCGAATTCATTTTGAAAACCGTCTGCGATCTACGCAAAAGTGCATATCTAACGTTTCACGTACTTTACGAAGATCGCTTTTGTGTTTTACGCTGATTCAGAATTACGAAAATGCTTCACTTATTCTAACTGAAGTTAAAACAATTCAGTTTTGCACCGACGACATTTCTATCAACCAAAGTGATCAAATTATCTGGCAATGTGTTAAATACAACAAAAAGTTCTCATGAAATCATGTACATCTACGTGAATTCATCGAGTGGTCCGGGGTAAATACCTGACACAAAAAGAAACTTCCATAATAACTACAAAGGTTAGGAAGGTTTGAGATATAATTTTTCTTTTTGTGCAGATTACATAATAAAAACAGAATGTACCTGGAACATAATTATGTACTGTGATGTCACAAACAAACAAAATAAAAGAGAAAAAAAATGATGCATGTCCGGTAATTACCCTGGCAATGGCGCAATTCTTAGACAACCATGGATATTTTCCAGACAGATTTCTCTACAGTTCTGTGCATGATTTAGTGAAAGTCAATGGTCCAATTACTGGACATAGTAGTATTCTGTAAGTATCTTGATAGGGATAATTAACGGACATTAAATAACTTCATAAAAAGTGAATAGTTCAGAAATAATGGAAAGAAACATCAAATCCAATTCACATTTTTATAAGATCATACAATTAACACAAGTAATGACTTAGTACCTACTTTTGGTTTCTATTTCACTTTGAACTACAACAACAAAAATGAAGACAAAAAATATATGATTTGAAGCAGGTCATTGTAATATTTCACAGTATTAATCCGAAAAATGGATATACGTACAATGCTATCTAAAACGCATTAATCAAAATTTGCTAAAATAAAAGTAACAGCTCTGTTCCAAACTAGAGGGAGGAGAAATGATGGCACCTGATTGTGAGTAGCAGGATGCCCTGTTGGCCCTCTGATAATGACTCCAGATATTGGGAATCAACTTCCTCGCGGAAGAAACGATTTCTCCCTACGGAAGCACAAGAAAGTCATCAGCTTTAAAGATTTTATTACCCACTTCAATTTTTTTTTCCGATCATCTACGAAATCGAATTTCCAGATTTTTCTCCTTTCTTTTTTAACAAATAAATAATAAAAGTTTCATTTTATATAAACGTATAGTAAAAATAAGTAATTTAATATTTTTTTTCAAATCCAGAATTGATTAAATTAGCCTTCGTAATAATTAAGCTTCTAAGTTTAAATAATTAACAAAAAATAATGCTGATGTAATCCGATTTTTAATATAAAAATATCAGATCTCACAGACCTATTTTTTTGTTTTTAACAAATGGGACATATAATTTGTCATCCCTTAGTGCTTTTAAAAGCTCAAATTTTAAATCGCATTCTTATTTTTCAACTTTACCTTATAAAGTTCTCATTATCATTGTTATTACGTTTATTTTTATATTTACGTACTCTTATACAGGGTGTTCCAAAAAAATGTACTCACTCTAAATGATTGTAAATTCGATATTTATTAAGATAAATTTAAGTTTTGTAAATCAAATTAAAGCAGAAAAACGTAATTTTTTTTTTTTTTTTGAATTATCGCGAGTGTTGACACTGAAGGTCGTTCTGGTCCAGGGTGTCTCAAAATATGTCCCCGACTCACACCACTGGGATTTTAAGATAAAGTTTATGGCTCTAAACGACAAAACAAGTAATGAAAGCTATGGATTATTAAAACAGAATGAGCCCAAAATGAAATGAATCCAAAGAATATCAAAGGAATAAATTGAAACATCACAATCGTTCTACTTTCCATGATATTAAAAGAAGACACAAATAGTTATTAGTAACGTTTTTGTATTCCATTTTCTGTAATAATGAAAAGGAGGGAGTTATTTGTAACGTTATTGTATCCTTTTTCTTGATTGTTATTCTTCATTTCTGTTAGAAATGGAAGAAAGATGTTATTTTTTTCCTCATTTGTAAATTTCCTGAAGAAAATTCTCGTTCAGAGCATTGAAATATTGAAGAGATAAAGAGGTTTAATTGAAGAGTTAAAAGTTTTGTGTTTTCTTTTAATATCAAAGGAAGTTAGTAACTTACAAATTTGACTTTCATGTAAGACTCATTTCGATAAAGCGCCTAATTGTTGGTCTCGAGTGACACTGAGACAGGAGACGAGTTTACAGGTTACAATAAAACGAAAGGACACAGTAAGTAGATAACGATAATTAGACTTATCCTTAAAGGCTTATTCTGTTTCATCTATCATCTTTGAACTTCCTAATGATTTAATCTATTGATACATATATAAAAAGAAAAGTCCTGACTGACTCACTGACTCATCAACGCACAGCCCAAACCCTTCGACCTAGAAAGCTGAAATTTTGCACAGAGATTTCCTTTATGATGTAGACAAGGAATACGGCCGGATTTTTCGAAATTCCCACGGGATAGGGAATAAAGAGTATTTATATTTTCGCTTTAAAGTTGTCTTATCGATATGTAGGTGTGTGGCGCCAACCCGCAATACATCTGAGTTATCCGGAGAAGTCCACAACGGGATGGGAACTCATATTTTCCGATCTCGATATTAATTTGCAAATAAATATTTTTTTTTTTTATGCTATGAATGCAAGAGTTCACGGCTAGTCAAATATAAGAAGACTGGAGTTGGTCTTTCATGTGTGTTCTGGGAAGTTAGTAAGTCAACTATGATTTTCTTGTTTTCAGCTAAACACTTTTGCGAATTTTTTATTTTTTTTTCCTATCGCTAGTCATTTTATTTCTTAATTCTGAGTTATCTGTGCTTAGACAAATTAAGCCTGAACTATCGAACAATTCGATAAGCAATTGATGATACCTACACATTTCGAATCAATTGTCTTAGAATTCTGAGGAATAAATTGAGGAGCACGCTCTGAATTCATCCCATAGCGAAACCTAAATACATAAAAAGTGAATGATTCTCACTATTCAAGGATTTCAACCCCGTAACAGTTTTACATAATGAAATAAATAAGCAAATAGGTTTAAGTTGCTTACCTGTCGCCAGAGGGAGCAAGGACTCTTTGAAGCCACTCATACGTCATAAAATAGACGCCACTAGCTGGCACATCTGCAAAACAAAAATACCAAAACATGAATATTGCAATTTTCCTAAGAGGCACGCACCAACAAAAGCTATTAACAACCACTCAGTTCCCCTATTTATAACCACTTGAGATTCTCTGGACGTTAGTACTATTTTTTTACCACTCGAATTCAACTCTTCCATGGATGCTCCTGCATCTATTAAATGCCTTTTTTCACTACAACGTATTTTTCTCTGTAACTGATAATAAATATTCAGTGTGAATAACCAATGAACAGTTTCGTTGGTATTTCATTATGTAAACGACAAGATTATGCAAAGAAAGCCGTAAAATTAACGAGACTGAATACATACTGCTCGACTCGTAACTACTGCTCTGTATTTCTATTTTATAAACAATAAAAGCAAACAGTTTTCTATATTTAGTGAGTCACTTGTGTCGTTATAATACCTTTACCTGAAAATAAATACGAATGAAAATCTAGGCTTATAAAATTACAGCACTGAAGACTTCAAAAAACTTGAATTATTTTTTTGAAGAAAATATCGATGTTTGAAATATTTCATAAAGGAAAGCATGTAAGTTAAGAAATGAAAACCAAAGACTGCAAATAAATACAATAAATCACGCCTTTGAGTTTATCAACAGAGGAATCGGCCATTTCGTCTTTATTAGGGACTATCAGTCCGATCCAACCTCCTTGATGACAAACCCAAAAAAGCCTGGAAAAAAAAAATGGAAATTGCCTTCGCTCCTGAAAGTGACCCCCAAACAAAATAAACGATAATTTAAAAATAAGCGTTAAAGTGCACATAAAGAGCCTGTGACCTAACAATCATTCAATAAAAGGTATTTAATTATAAAGAAAAACCAAACCCAAAAGGCAATGTAATCACACTTATTTTTTTATTGTTATTTATTTATTTCGTTTGGGAGTCACTTCCGAGAGCAAAGGTAATTTTCAATTCTTTTTCACGCCTTTCTGGGATTGTCATCAAGGAGGGTGAGTCGGGCTGATTAGTCTCTAATAAAGACGAAACGGCCGTTCCCGATTCCCTCTGTTGACAAACTAAAAGGCATTGAATTGTTTATTTATGTGCAGTCTTTAGTTTTCATGTCTTAATAATTTTCCTACGCGTTGAGTTCGTGTTACATATATTGTTTCAGTAATTTATCGATTTTTTGCTAGAATTACAGAAAGCGATCAGAAAACGTCGAAGTAAAACAAATTACCTAAGGAATAAAGAACTTTAAGGAAGTAATAATGTGCATCTTTAGATTACCCTAATTCCAACTATTATTTAAACAATATATACTGTATATCCGAAAAATGCTCTTATTTTTTTTCATGCTGGTTCAGCATCCCGTCATCATCTGACAAAGCGAAACGGATTGGCCTAAAAGGGTACACACTTATCAATCTATTCTTATGTTTTTATTTAGTGACGTCAACAGAAAAAAAAAAAATAATACCACCACAGGCCCACCTATACCCTACTAATAAAAATTAATGAGTCGGCTGCTTCGCAAGTAAAGAATTCGAGACGGTGCGACCTGAATCAACGAGACAATCCTGACTCGAGGGTCAACTTCATTAAAGCCCAACATTATTATGGGGAGGCTTAATTCCCCTCCTCGTCAGACGGGATACCGGAGACGAAGGCTAATAAACGCCGAAAACACACCAAGCAGGTCTTTGTTGGATAGTCTGCACTCCTAATCTTCCACGGTGTAAATTTCATCCCCCACCTGAGATAAAAAGAGGGGGGAGGGGGGAAATGAACTATTGTTTTCCACTGTCAACAAGATTTATTAGTAGCACAACTCGAGACATGCTCATCTAATCTAGTATTGTCCTGCCTCTGAAACGATATCGTTAAATCCTCGGAGGAAACAAAGAATAACTACTTTTGACAACGACAAATCAGGAAAGGTCTAGTATTCGTGTGCTCTCTTGTTGGTTGCTACATGTCGAGGCGAATCTAAAAAGAACGAACTAAATTCAGATACAAGATAAAAAACAAGGAACAGATGAAGGTGGGACAAGCGTAACTCACAACCAGAGAGTTTATAAGCAAGAATATTGCAGTGTAAGACCCAAGAAGAAATAATAATAATAAAAAAAAAAACTCATTAATAAAGAAAACAGGAATTTCAACAGGAATTTCTTATTTTCGTTGAAACACAGGTTTGCTTTTAGTTGCACTGAAGAATTTTAAAGTTTTGATTATATTCAAATGTTTATCATAACAGCAACAAACTAAAAAAAAAAAAAAAAAATAGTAATAAGCTACTGTTTATTAACAGATTTAAATGGAAATGTTTCATTTTTAAAAATAACCTGGTTTTTTATTTTATTTTATTTTCACTATATCAGTACGTCTCAAACATTTTGAGGTCGGACTCCCCTTTCGTATACATGTCCATCCCCTCTTGGTAAACAAATGTTAGATTACATTTATTGCATTAAAAACAATAAAAAATGAGTAAAAAAAAAGCATATTTATTATTAGAGGTTGAGCGACCTGCTATTTGTGAAACACTGCGTGGATGATTGGTTTCTGTGTAATCTACATTACTAAAATCTTTTATTTCTCTATCTGTCTGTTCGGCGCAATTGTTAATTTCTTGTGAAAAAATTACTACAATGAAACGTTCGCGACGGTAATCGAACCTGCAACTTTTTGATCCGAAATCAGACGTCTTATCCATTAGGCCACGGAGACTAAATTCAAATTATTGTTTCTTATCACTCCCTTTGTGTGTGTGTGTGTGTGTGTGTGTGTGTGTGTCGCAATGAGAGAAGAGCCAGAGAAAACAGAAAATAACTCTTTAATTTTAGCCTACTAGATTAAAATTTAAATTTCACTGTTCATTTTTTTAGCTTCTCTCCGTCAACAAGGGCGCGCGCTATCAAATAATGAGTTCATTCAAAAAGGAATAAAATATCACTTTTTGCCATAACCGCTTGGAATCGATTCTTCTTGGATTATCTCATATTTACCAGGGGGAGACAGGGGGATGGTCTAATTATTATTAATTTCTTGTAAACTTCAAAAAATGAAGTTCAAATGAACGCTATTTAATGAAACGATTAAAAAAAAAAAAAATCAGATCAAAAAAGTTGGTCATACTGTGGGAAGCGAATTATCCAAACATCAGAATAATTTTGATCAGAATTGCTTTATATCAACATCCGAAAAGAAACATTACAACTTGAAAGTCCACATCACTGTTGATCAGAAGCAAGCTTTAATTCCCTCCACCCTACATCTTTTTTTTTTTTTAGAAAGTCTTTGTTTTTTAAAATAGTAGTTAAATATTTAAACAAGATCATTGTTCTTCGGGTAATTTTGAAAGAAGGAAATTTGCTCGAAACTAATTCGCCACAAGCCAGACCTTGAAACTTAGTTCGAATGACTTAACATTTTCTTGTTGTAATTGACTAACTCAAGCAAGGCTACAAAAAACCAACAATGTCCACCGAAATTACTTCTAGGAAGAGGAGGACAGTAATCCGATATCATAATAAAACTTGTGAATGTAAATTAATGCAATATAACGCTAACTCATGTTTCTCAAAAAAAGTCAAGAGGTAAAAGAAATGCATCGGTCACCTTGCTCAAAATGTTAAAGCAAGGATCTCGTTTAGTGCGTATAATTCTAACGATTAAAAAGAACCAAATAAAAACGCTTTAACTTTTTTCTAATACAGACTGTAAAACATCGTTAATATCAATTAACTCCGAGCCTCATGCAATATACGCCTGCTAACTGGATAAAAAGGAAAAACAAATAAAATACTCATATTCTTTAGGGATCTATTTCCTTATATAGGCATTTCTTTGCAAATGATATTTTGCCAAATCCAAGATACAGTAAAACCTCGGTTAACCGAACTAAAGGAGAGGGGGGGGGGGAAGCCGTTTCGGATAACAATTTTTTCGGTCAAGCCATGAACATCTAATACAGCTACAGTATTTTATATTGTAATCATAGTACGTATTTTTGAAAGGTTTTGAAGGTCAAACGAATTCAAAAATCTCTTTGTTTGCTACACTTGAGTTCTTTATTAAAGTTAAAATTACATTTTTAGGATTACAGTAGACTACATCAATATACAGAGTCTATTCTGTACTTAATAGTTTGTAGCATACGAATTATTCATTTGCGATTTTCGGAGGCGTTTAGGATAACCCGGGTTTAGGTTAACCCGAGTTCGATTAACCAGGGTTTTGCAAGTTGCATAGGGGAAGTTCTGCTAGCTATTTATTTTTGTCAAAACAGCCTGTATTGAACAGCAGTGAAATGCTACGAATGAGGCACACGCAACAACTACTTCATTGTTTAAACAGGCATTTACCAGTCGCACATAAATATCTGTCTATGCAGAGGTTCCTCAGAAGAGAAGCAAGGTGCATTGCAACAAAGCCACAATTCCTAGTGCGAAACCTGTAGAAGTGAAATTTCTCAATCCCATAATCCTGTAAAATCAAATTTGCAGAATAAACATCTGTGCTCAGTAAAAAAAAAAAAAAACTAAGCTTTTAGAACGAGGAACTTAAATACTTTCTCTAAAAAACTGAAATGAGATTTCAACAATTCTTCCTTTTATTGCAATAAAGATGACGAAAAAATAATAAACAATTCATGTGCGGTAATTGAAAGAAAGATAAAAGGTACTCTGTTGTTCTCAATCTATTTTTCTCATAACATATAAACCATAGAAGGGTCAGAAAACATCATTCAATTTGCAAATCTTAAAGGGCAAAGGACACTAAACCGCCGACTAAAATTTTGTTATTTCTCAAATTCAGAAATTACAAATTCTCCTTTAAAGTTATAAATGAAATTTGGAAGTCAGATCTTTTTAGATAATATATTTGTCCCGACATCAATAACGCAACTGTCCCTAGTGTCAATGCAGGTTTTTTTTTCCCCTTTGGAATGATGGATCGATCCAAAACATCGGATCAAGAATATCTGTGATTAATTGGCTGACGAAATGAGGGTGGCCTTGTCGCCATAACCAAGAGTATCTCGACTCCGTTTCAACCAGCATTTAATTTAATCTGTCAAAAAAATTGTTATAAAAATAGAAGTAATAGAAAAGAAATCACTAAACACACAAAAAAATTGTTAAAAAATCTTTATAATAAAAATGTTCAAAAATACATTACGGAAAACTAAAAGAAGAGCTTTCGGAATCTTGTGCGAGTCCCTTGTCAATCCTACCTTGTCGCACAAGATTCCGAAAGCTCTACTTTTGGTTTTCCGTAATGTATTTTTAACCATTTTTTTAAATAAAATTTTTCGGAATCTTTATAATAAAACTTCTTAACAAATTTTGGAGTGTTTAGTGATTTTTTTTATTCTATTGAGTGCAATTTTAACATACGTTAAGCTTTTATCTAAGAATAGAAGTATTGTTAAGAGAATCTACTCTTTCGATTCCCATTTCTTACTTCACCTAACTTCGGAGAACGTTATTTTCAGCAACGAAGCTTCGTAGATTAACATGACGTTCTCCACAAAATCATGGCTGCAGAGAAGGGAAACGAGTGGAATATACGGATTACAAATAACTTTCGACCAGAAGAAAACCTGAAAGACCTTCTTCCATCCTGCAGCGGACCACAAACTTAAGTAAACATACAATAAACAGCGCGTATTTCCTATAAACCTCAGGAAGTTAGGTTAAAGACAACTCAGATTACTGTATTCGATTTATGACACCAGATCAAGGATGCACAACCTTAGGAAGTCTGAGGGCCAATATGTTTATAAAGGTTCTGATGGAGGGCCACAGCATCAAATCCTCCAATCCCCAACCCTTACTAATTAATGATTTGACAGTGCCATCTATAATAATAACTAATAATAAATGTAATTACATAAACTTCAAGTTATCAAATAATGCGCTAGTTGTGTTTCGTTCCAACATTGGTAAAGTCTGAGACAGTTGCTAAGTTATGACATTTTTCAATGTATCTGTTGGCAGCAATGTAAAGACTCAAATTTACTTTAAAGTTTAACACTACCAGGCCGCGGGATGTGCCCCCCCCCCCCCGCTTTAAATTCTTCATTCAAGATGTCAGCTTCCTTTGCGTTTCGGCAATTTCTTCAGTTCGACGTTATTTCCTGGATCACAATTTCCTTTCACTGCCACCCCCCTCCTACTGAGTGATGTTAAAAGATCTACGCATTTACATGAAGCATTATATCTACATGAAACGTTAATGTGCTAATAGCACTGGATCCTACATTTCAATTAACAAGACTCTCATTATTTTAATTTTTGAAGACAAATTGCAACTACGATATTTCAATGTTTTGTTATAAGTTGAAACAAATATAATTTCCACAAAAATTATATAGTTGGCGATGTAGGGAACAAAGATAAAAAAAAAAGCTTACATCTTTAAATGCTTAAAAAAAATATACTTGAAGTTTTAATTATTTAGAGAATCAGGCTGTAATATAATCACGAAATAATTACTAATCGTCAGTCTACTATTACTATTTCAATAAATACTTAAAAAACACAAGTTTCAATATCAATATTTTTCATAAATAGATCATTATATAAAAATATAAAATAGAGACGTTTCGAATCCGCCATGCGAATCTTTGTCAATCAGGGGATGACGGGCCGCGCGGTTGGCGATGTCGCTAAGACACTGGCCTCTCACCGCTGAGTCCCGGGTTCGGTTCTCATGTGGGTTTCGTTGATGGTGGCGTCCGCGCTGGACAGATTTTCCCGGGGTTTTCCTGTTTCCCCTGCATTTCTTACACCATCCTTTCTCAGTCTTTCTCTCAGTCTGTCCTTCTTTCCGTGGGATAGTACAAAAGATCTTTCAGGTCGACGTGCTCGGCAGTCATGCCACCCACTTTCAATTAAATAATTGAAGACGGAAACAACATGAATTAATGTTTGAACAATTGAATCAGGATCAATCTAATATTGTTAAACACTTCATTGACACGGGTCATCGTCCTGATTTTCACAAAATTAATATTGTTTGTTAAGGGAAAAATTATTTTGACAAACTTTTAGAGAATCTTTTTATATTTGTAGTAACCCCTCTATCAACATAGGATTGTCCAATCACATGATCAAACATTATATTAACCCAACTTTTTGAATTGTAATGGACAGATTGACAAAGATTCGCATGGCCGATTCAAAAGTCTCTATTTTATATTTTTGTTTAACGATCTATTTATGTAAAATAGGGATATTGAAACTTAGTGTTTTATAAGTATTTATTATTACGATGATGCTACACAATTGCCATTGGATTATCACTATTACACTGGAAATTCACCATTGCTTCCTGAAGCTTCGGTGAATGGATGTTATCAAGAGAAGTTCAATCTTCCTTGATCGAGAAAAGTGTCACTTGTTGGGAGCAATTAAAGAAATATGAAAACCATAACAAGCCGGACCTTGCTGCGACAAGAAGAAGGGGAGAAAAAAAAAAATCCGTTGTGCCATTTAGTGAAGCCGATGATTCATTGGTTTCGAATGATGGCATGACGGAAGTGCTCTTTTCAAATTGTCTCTTGTATTCGTTACATTCTTTCGGAACGAACGTCACACCAAGCAGTCGCTAAAATTAAATGCATCCCATATCGTACACTGCTATTCAATCAATGATCAAGGATCCCAATTACATTACGCCAACAACAGAAAATCAGACCAATAGAACGATGCAACTCAAGTTTATCTTATAATTAGGGAGCGGATTTTTATGACATCTTTTTTTTTTCTGATTTTTTATTTCCTTTTATTTTATAAATGTGTCTCCACAGTTTGGTTTTGAAGGAGAAGTGGGTCGTGATACTACATAGATCCTTTTTTTTTTTAGGGATTTTTCCCACTTCGGGTTGAGATATTTTCTCGATATTTCGGCCCGGTACCTCGGGCCTTCTTCGGGAGATATATGTATACATCAATTACATCAAGATTGGCTCGGAATGAAAAACAAGAGAAACTTATCCGAGAAACTAACAACGGAAGTTGCGCCCACCTTGATGTAATTGATATTTATATATATATATATATATATATATATATATATCTATATATATATATATATATATATATATATATATATATATATATATATATATATATCTCCCGAAGAAGACCGGAGATACCGGGTCGAAACATCGAGAAAATACCTCATCCCGGAGTGGGAAAATCTCCCACAAAAAGACTATGTGTGTCTCCACGTATTCTCGTTAAAATACTGTTGTTATTATTATACACACATTTTTTAACTCTGCTTATTGTTGACATGAAATATATTTTCGTCTTGTGTATTTCAGGGATATTTTTTATACGGAGGGGATTAGCAACTCCATTTGCACTACTGTCCAAATAGTGTGTGTGAAGACTTTTGTTTTTTTTATTTTTCCTTGGATAGGGATTTTTTGTAAGTCCTTCAATATTTTTAGAACTTAATATAAATAAAATATAAATAAAAGTTATAAGTGCACATCCACATAGGCCTATCTAAATTTCACTTCGTAAAAAAAAATAAAAAATAATCCGGATCCTAATTATCCAGATCCAATAATGAAAGCGCGATATGAAAGCTAAAGGAACGAGTAAATCACTCACAAACTCAATTGTCGGGTTGAGGCTTCCCTAGACCTTGTCCATGGAAGATGTAGGCGTATAACTTATAGTCTATCACATTTATTTTGACGATCACGTTTGCGCGAGAATTACGAAATTCTCGAGATCTCGCCATTAGCCTCTTCAGCAGGTCTCAAGAAATTTAGTATTTTTAATGTCTTGTCACTAGGAATATGCTACATAATGAATTTATTGTTTGTTTATTGACTGATTTCAAGTTATTAATACTATATTAAAATGTAGTAAAAGTCTCATGCATTTCCCCGTATTATAATTCATTTAAATGTTTCAATATTTTGTGAGAAGACATGGATAGAGACTATTCTCGCGTAAATTACGTGAAATAACGAAAATACGGGATCGTCAACATAAATGTGTTAGACAGTAGTGTAACCCGGCTTGCCATTCCTCTGCTGCACATTTTTAGTAGGAAGAGAAACAAAGAAGAAAGAAACAATCCAACTCACACGCCGGTATTCGAACTCAGGTTCCGAAAACACCTGCCTCGTGAAAGGCTTCCGCCTAGACCTCTAGGCCGGAACGGCGGACGAGTAAATAGATACATAAAAATCGTTGTTTTCTTAACCTTCTGATATGTACAGGTTTTCTTATTAATATAAATAGATATTTTATTAATTCATGTTGGACTATTAACTTCTTATTCAGTTAAATCAGTTTTATTCAGTAATTAAGTTTAATTCAATTATCAACTAAGAAAATTGCAAAAACTAAGGAAGTATTACAATAATAGCCTGAGAGACAAAGGGGGGCGTTTTTAAGCCTACATTTCCATCGAAAAACAAAAACAAAATAAGCTGCTATACTTTCCGTTTTTGTTTACGAGAACCTTCAGCGCTTTTGCGCATGAGTCCGGTCTCCTTCAATTTCATCAAAATAGGGGTTAGCAGAAATAAAGAGGGGATGTTTACTTTTTATCAGTGTTAGTTTACTAGTAGCTGGGGGTACTATTTGCGCTTTTCGGGAAAGAATTATGGAAAGAATAAATACTATTGCAAAAAAGGTCCTCCGTTATTTTTTTCTTAAAAAGCGAACATGTCCAAAAGAATTTCTTAGGAAAGTGCCCATTTCAGCGTATCACCCCTCTGCGGAGTACAATCGTCCACCAGTGATGGTTCTGGCTTTCGGAAAAGAACAGTACTTTATGGTACTATGTTTTCGATCTACCCGTATACAATCTTAGCTCTACTTGTCATTTTTAAAAGTAGTAACATCACATAAAACCGCCGGAATGAAGGTTGTTCCGGATACACAACGTTTCTCAAACAGAGGCCAAATTTTTAGTTTTGAACTACTGACCCCATATAATGTCCTTACTGGTGAAAGAAACATGTTAAGAGATGGCTATTTAGTATTCAAAACAAAACAAGTTAAACGATGACTATTAATCACCTGATAATAACAGCAATAACGCGGTTGTTTGCATATGATAACAGCATCGTAAATTACAACTACAAAGACGATTAGAAGCTACGATGACAGCGGGCTACGGATGCATCCACTAGGTTTCGTTTGCCGCCGTGAAATCACAATCACTTAAGCTCCAAACTAGTTCAGATGTTAATTTGAAGAAATAAAACTGAATAAAAAAAAAAAAAAAAACAAGTAATAATAATTGTAAGATTATTATTAATCAGTAGCATGAAAAAAATCTATCTTGCCACTCAATTATTTGAAGAACGCCCACAATAAATTTGTAGAGATCGATTACAATAATTAACATATTGACTTTAAAACAGCAGCCAAATAATTAAATTTAATACGTGAACGTCTTATCAACTAAACTAATTGTGTGAATCTAATGAAACGGTAACATAGGATCAAACCTAGACAAAAACTAGACCTGAAACAGGATCTCAATTATCAATAGTAAATCTACTGTAATCATTTGTCACTGCTGTGAAAGAAACCTTTCCGTTCAAGAATTACTGCTGTGTCTTAGTTGAGATACGCTCCTCTGTTCAAACTCGGTTGTTTAAATTTATGGAAGATAATTATAAACTCACTCAATTTGTTTATCGATTTTATTTTGATAAGATCTCGGTATATTTTTTTCACTTTTTTTTTTTTTTTTACTCTGGAACAATATAGTGGGGAAATCTTTATTTTTTTTTTCTTAGGCTAATAATTTACTGTGACTAAGCAACTAATCAAATCTTTTCACCATTTTATCATTTTTTTTTATCTATGGGAACAAACACGTTTCGTAAGATGACTGTGTGGCTGTGGCCTTGTTTTTCTGCGAATTGACAACTTCAATCAGCGACAAAATTACAGGCCTATCCCTGGATTTTGTCGAATCAAAAACTCATTATTTTAAGCAATAAAACCTTTTAAATTTCTATTGTGCCTACAATTTAAACAACGTAGCGATAGCGATTAGTAAACCAATCACAATGCTTCGCAACGGTTCTGATACGTGAATGAAGAAAATTACTCAAAAGTTAATACCAAACGCCTACTTATAAATAAGTGGAGTGAAAAGTCGGTTGCGTGCAAATTAAAATATATTTTAACGAAGACATTTTAACATCTTCAACTAAATTAGAACCCCTTCTACAAGAATTTAATTTCAAGCTCGTCTCACCTTCAAGAAGCACCACCAGGTATGTCTCGACGCAGTCTATTCTAGCGTAAAGATGACTCAATCTGCTATTTATATACAATAATCGTCATTCTTAGCTCAAACCTTGTTAATAGACTGAATTCAATAACTTTCGAATAATTTTCTTCATTCACATATCAAAAGCCGTTGCGAAGCATTGTGAGTGGTTAACTAATCAATATCGCTATCTTGGAGCCCGATCAGCTAGAGACGCAAACTACGGCTCTGAACTACTCTTGGCAAGACCTTTCAACGACACCCTAATCAAATCTCAAGCCGTCCTGGTTGCTGAGTTGATACTTGTCCACAGACAGACAGACAAACCGGGGATATAAGGCTTCACATCAGAAGCCTAAAAAAATGGATAAAAATACAGTCTGACCTCTATTTAACGAACCTCTATTTTGCGAACTTTTCTTTGGAACCAAGAACATTTTGCTAATTTCTTTGTAAAATAACCTCCAAATAGCGAAGTGCATTTTTCTATTTAACGAACTTTTTCGAGTATACAGCTGAGGGAAAAAGAAGAAATTAACGATGATGTGCTGATTGATGATTATCTTTCATTTGATTTTGAAGTTGAGACCTCGGAAACACTAACTGAATCGGATATTTTGGACAGTGTGAAAAATAAAAACAATACAGCAATGAATTGCGATGAAGATAAAGATGATGAAAATGGAAATGATCATGTTGAAGAAATCAAAAAAACCTTCGTGTGATGAAATGTTAAAATCATTTGAAATAATCCGACACGGAGTACAATTTGAAGAAAATACTGAAGGGGTTTTTGGTGCATTGCAAAGATGCGAGACGTACTATAAGCGAAAACACTTTTCAAAAAAAAAAAAACAAAAAAAAAAAAAAACAAACACTCAAGACAAAATTAACAGACTATGCTTTATGTCATTAAACTTATTACTTTTTTTTTTAATAAATTTAATGTATATGTATTTTAAATCTGTTTTATATAGTTTAAAGTAATTTTAAAAGGTGAATCTCTATTTAACGAATTTTCCATACAACGAACTTTTTTTTCGGGATTTAGCGACTTCGTCAAATAGAGGTCCGACTGCACATTATGGAAAACCAAAAGGAGAGCTTTCGGAATCTTGTGCGAGTCCCTTGTCAATCTAGGGATTAATAAGGGAATCGCACAAGATTCCGAAAGCTCTCCTTTTGGTTTTAGTAATGTATTTTTAAACATTTTTATTATAAAGACTTTTACTAAAATGTTACTGGATGGATTTTTACTTACTCAGTTTACTTTCCCTCTACTCTTACGATAAGTATTTTACTCTTTCTTGATTTCAATAACAAATGCACAATCACCAATCTTTGCAAAGTATCAACCAATAAGCTGGAGTGTCATATTCTTCCACATGATATAGGCCTACATGACATAAACCATCTAAAGGGATGACAAAAATATTCAAAGGAGTAACAACTAAATTTGCTAGTTGACGTATGCCGCCATCCTACTTCTACGATACTGATGCGTGGTTCAAAAGGTCAAGGGATTAAGGGATTATCTAGCATCGTGAGAGTAAGACTGTTCCTGGAATCGAGATCTCACCTGATTGGTCCTAAGCATAGGCGGACCGAGGTGAGATTGATTTGGGGCTCTGGGAATCCAAAGTATTTTTCTACACTTGAGAGTAGAAAAATTGTACAGTTGCATTTTTTCCTTTATTTTTTTTCCCCCTCGCGATTCGCAATTTTTTCTTTAATCAAAATAATGTTAACTTAAAGATCGTTTCATCACTTATCCAATGATGCCACTTAAGTGTGTATTGTCCCTTCAAAACCAAGACAGTAACAACAATAGGACAACACCCCAAATTGATAAAAATCGATGAAAAGTAGAATGAGGGCCGTAATTAAGGCTAGAGGAGGGAATACGTGTTATTAATAAAGGTTGTTTTATAAATGTTTGTATCGAATTTTGTTTTAATCACCCATTTCCCAGGCTGTACGAAAACGAGGTTTTCTGGTAGGCTAGGAGATTCCTCCAAAAAGCACTCTACTGACACGCAATATATACGTAAGTGGTGTCATTGGATAGGTGATGAAACGATCTTTAAATTGACATTATTCTGATTCAAAAACATTGCGAATTACGAGGAAAATAAAACAAAAAGTAAAAAAATGCAACTGTGAGATTTTTCTGCTCTCAAGTGTATATAGACCTCGGTTTTGTCAGTCAGTAGTTGTTACCTGTGAAGCTATCTCGACTCACTTTATTAATACCACACAATAATATCAATGTAAAACAAAGTTACAAAGTTCCGGGGATGGAAACCGGACAATGAGGATATAGATACAAACAGCATTTCGACATTCTAATGGTAATGTTTTACCTGTTTTCGGGATCAACGAGAGGCCAGTGCAACAAAGTAGGGTTTTCCACTAAGGAAAGCTCTTTTCAGCGAATCAAGTTCCACGAGGAACTTGGCAATTGACAGGAAAACATCTTTTGAGAGATGATGTTGTAATGAGTATGCAAATTCAAAGATTCTTATGTCAGCTTCAAATACTGAAGCAAACATCTTCTTTAAACAATCAACCCAGCGAGGTAATAAAACGTTTTTTCATTTACCTTACTAATCTCGAAGTCAAAGACTAAATTCCATGTAAACAAATTCAAAATAAATCTAAATGTGAATGATAATAAAGGTCTATTATGCTTCAGTATATAACATCATTAGTTCCAACGAAATAATCGTAACAAAAATCAATTACGATTATGAATTTCACCTTTCATCAATTTTTTCTCTTTATCGATTCCACGACAGACTTCAAAACTACGAAAGCCACAACTACGAAACTTACAATTTTAGGTGGTTTTTTTTTGTTTTTTTTTTTAATTAATAGACTATTAATAAACCATAATACATCAGAAAGAAGATCTGGCTTAATGTGTGCGTATTTAAGTAAGACTTGATAGATAAAGATGACATACAAAACTAAAATTAAATTTTTTTTTTTAAGGGAACACATTAAAAATTACAGAGGACCGGTTAAGTCATTATAAAAATGACGTTAGGGATCGTCCATTAATCACGTGAGGATCGAAAGGAGGGGGAGGGGGTTCGGAAAAAATCACGAACTATCATAAGGGTGGAGGGGAGGGATGTAGTGAGATATCACGTGTATTTATTTTTTCGTTGAACGCGCGATTTCTAAACCGAAAAACCGTGGTCCGAGGACAATGACTATTGAATATATTCATGTACCAGTACAATTATATGTTTTTCACATGATTACACCTTTCTTTTAATATTTTTATGCCGGTCAGAAACAACCTGCAACCTTAATGTCTGTCTGGACATTTTTATCACGTGCTTAATTTTCCAGAATTACCTTAGATTATACCTGTATTTAAAGATAATATTCTGAAATTTTTTAAGATACTTTGTACCAAAAAAATAAACGTGATTTTGGGTGGGGGTAGTCTAAAACCTCACTACATATCACCGGGGGGGGGGGGAGTTAAAAAGCTGCTAAAAAACATCACGTAATTAATGGACGACCCCCTTATCAACTAACGTAATAATTTCTGAATGTAATTTTACACCCAATGAATTTTATTGGTCAAAATTACCTAATTTTTCATTGGTGTGAATTACATTAAGAAAAGTGTATGATCGCCGTTTGCATTTAAGCGCTGGTTTCATTGTATTTTGTTAGTTGATGATGTAATTTTTATAATGACGAAGCCGGTCCTCTGTAATTTTTAATGTATTCTTAAATTTTTTTTTAAATTTCAGTTTGTGTGTCAGCTTTATCTATCAGGTCTTACTTAATACATCAGCTTAATGTGATATTTTTTCAGACCATTTAATATTTTACTTAAAAGGTGGAATTTGTTTTCCTTTTCTAGCTATAAAGCAAACAAAATAATAAAGAAAAATAATAATTGCGAATTGTCTTCATCGCACCCGAGATATTCTTCTGGCTTTACAGAAAGAAATCAATAGGAATAAGCCAATTTAATTACATGTCTTTAGGTAACTGAAACGGTTTTTTGGATGAATGTAATTTTTTTGCCCAAGGGACAAAAATAATCAATTGTACAGTATACTCTTGATATCTCGAAGTCGAAGGAACGCTAAAAAAAATTCGAGATAGCGAGTTTTCGAGATAACAAGGTCATAAACATAAAAATTCACGTAAAATCACAAGATACGGATTAATATTCTAAAAATTAGAGAATTGATAGATGAGAATAAGTATAAAGATGTAATGATAGTTGACAATAAGTCTAAATACAGCAATGATAATTTTAATTTTTAAGTAGTCGAAAATAATTATATTAAAATGAAAAGAATTAGTAAAAATACAATGAACTTATATAGCTAGAATTTCTTAAAAAAGTCCAGTATCGTGGCCTGGCGACATCTGTTTTGAAATTGTTCTTCAATCAATTTTTCTATTCAGTGGCGGATTTCCCATTAGGCGCAGGAGGCGCGCGCCACGGGCCTCACATATCGAGGGGGCCTCAAAATTTAAAAATTATTTAGCTTATTTCCTTTTTTTTTGGTTGTAAAAGCAAGATTTCTTTTTTTTTGGTTGTAAAAGCAAGCCTAGGGGGCCTCACCAGTCAGCCTAGGGGCCCCATCCACCCAAGTATTTCCTTTTTTTTTTTTTGGTTGTAAAAAATATTTAGAGGGGGCCTCAAAATTGAATTGCGCCTAGGGCCTCTCAAGTGCTAAATCCGCCACTGTTTCTATTTGAAAAATAGCGGCAAAGTCATCGTTTTCCACGTTTTCAACACAACTGAACGGCGATTTTTCCGGAAAAATTCATTTTTTACTTCGAAAAATATTCGACAAACAAACAAGGTTGTGAGTGAAAACTCTTCGACATAAGAATTAAAGTTAACATTAGATGAATATGTAATATCAAGGGGAAAAATAATTTTTCGACATATCAAGGTTTTCGAGATATCGAAGTTCGAGAAATCGAGAGTGTACTGTACATCTATTTATATATGAAAAATGCAAAGATCAAATATGTATTTAAGAATTTCCTTCCAATGTATATTTATTTTTGAAGAATGATAGGTAAATACACTTTAGTCTCACTGTTAATACACATTAACATGTTTATAATTCATGACTCCGAAGCCTGGCTTAACTCCAAAATTACCATATTATAATTAATCCATATTACTCTTACTATTATTCTGTAATCCTCAACTAATGTTGATCCATTATGGGCTCATCCCGTACGCATTCGTTATTTCAATTCTGATTCTTGTATCGCTGGGATCCGAACTGTATGAGTCATCATCGGTTGATGTGGGCAATTTGTTACGCAGGATTACAAATCACGATTAATCTGCATGTGATCAACATAAATGATGGTGAATGGAATGCTGGCACTGACTTGTGTGGCCTTCCCGATCGAATATTCGAGTGGATGCAAAGATAACACAGTGGAAGCCTCTATTAAAAGAGATTTGGTTTCTCTTCGTATTTTGTTTCAACTGTTTTTATAGTTTATAGATTTGTATACTAATTTATTCCATTCGTCAATGCATTTCCCTTAAGTAAATAAAAGCCATTTCCAATCGATAATACAAGGCATCTTCAAATGTGTTGCCCTTCTTTCAGTCGAAAGCTGTCTTTTATAAAATTTTTAAAGTTCTTCTTTGAAATTGGGAGTTTTTTTTTTTTGAACTCTTCAAAATCAGTTTAGCATTACATTTTTTCATCACTAGCCGGATACCGTCGCTTCGCTCCGGAACCCTTGCATACATAGCATTAAAAAAAAAAATTATTTATTTAGCAAATTATTATTGAGATCGGAGAATATACGACTTTCCAGCCCATTGTGGCCTTCTCCGCTTAACTCAGGTGTATTGCGGGTTGGCACCACACACCTGGGGCTGTCGCCATACACTTCATCGTCAGTTTGCCAGATTATTCCCTATCCCGTGGGAATTTCGAAAACTCCGGACTTATTCCTTGTCTGCATCATAAAGTGAACCTCAGTGCATAATTTCAGCTTTCTAGGTCCAAGGGTTTGGGGTGGGCGTTGATGAGTCAGTGAGTAAGTCAGGACTTTTCTTTTTATATTTATAAAAAAAAAAGTTTTCTTTTTTACATGCCATTACAAACTTCTCATATCAGGCAACATGAATTTTTTTACATTTTTGAATGTATCTTGCAAACGCAGAAATGTTTGTTAATGACTGATATATCGTTCGATAGAACTTTCAAAAACCAACATTTTCTCAATATAATGTTCTCTTCCAACTTTTATACTTTTCGTTTAAATTGAGAAAAAGTCAAAATTTGACCCTTTAAAAGGCGCCATTTTGGAAACCAAAACATTTTTTCGAAAGATTTTTGTAGCATTTTGTTTGTATTAAAAAGATCTACATTTTATCCATTTGCATGACCAATCTATCTCTTATAGTTTGGTCACAAAATTGGAAAAACGTAAAGTCTTACGACAGAATAACGTTTTTTTATAAGATTCTCCGCAAAATTTCGCTTGTCCCTCAAGGGAAAGATAAAATCTGTCTCCTGGATTTTGTTCATTGTCAAGACAGTTCGCTTCATGCATTTCGCATATTTTTGTTTGTTTTTGTTTAATCTGCAATTTCTGAATTGCGTTTTTTGTTTGATTTCGTTGTCTCACCCCTGTAATAACAAACATATATGGTATAATGGTTAAACGATTTTCTTTTTAATAACAGTGGTAGGTAGATAGCTCTTTTAAAATTTCTTTATTCGTACTAAAAGAAATTCCTTGCAAGTTTGAGTCTAGGATTCTTTTCTGCTGTGATCTATTCTAATTTATTGTCCAATAGAAACATAGCTAGTGATTTTCACAATTCTGCGTTATTCAAATTTATTACTTATAGAATTGAATAAAATCTCTGTTTTGCGTTTAAGATAACTTTATTTTATTTTGATTTTCTGCAGCAACTTCCTTAACAAAATGGATTCCAATTCTATAACAACTTTAGCAAGGATAATTACAAATGCAAAAGTGATTTTAAAGAGACCTATATATCTCTATCCTATTTAAATCACTTTCTCCAATCTAATTTCTTAAACACTTCAAAGAACTGATGTTTTCAGAACTGTTAGAAAAGAACGTTTCTTCTTGCACACTTATCTTTATTTTACTTTCCCTCTGTTTTTAAGTAAATAATTTATTAGCGTCGAGTTCTAATAAATGTCTTTTATTGGGTTCTAAGAATTGGTGTCAATCGTGATTTCAAAGTATTAACAATATTGTTTACTGATTCGAAAGCTTTTACACCGTCGTAAGGAATACCATTGGCTCTTTTATTATATGAACGTGGACATGTGATGTATCCTATGTCTAAATCCAGTCTGTTCTCTTGCTAGACCATAATCCGTTAGATTATGAATTCTCCATATCTTCTTTATCCTAGGATTGTCCCAATCTTCTGGTTTATTCAAATCCCATTTAGTAAAAAGATGCACCGGAATGAATTCCTTGTATTTCATCTTAGCTTCTTTTCCAATATCTTCTTCGAATAGGATCTGTTCTGTTTTTATCAAATTCTTCTGGTGCTCTTCCTTCATTACCACGGCTTTTGTATCAAGTTCGATTCTTTCAATACGGATAGTAGTAGTTTAGTTATGGCCTTGAACTACTTCAGCCTTTACTAATTGCAAATAACTTATTGCAGAATTTTTATTCATTGTTATTTTTATTCAATTGTACCGGTCTAATTTATTCCGTTCTATATTGACGTAGTATATCATACATGGAGAATGACAAGTATTGTCCTTTTGTTTTGTTTTTACCCAAATAAATGTTTACTACAGTAAAACCTCTCAAATCCGGCCCTCGGTAATCCGGCCTGATATCGAGTAATTTTTTTTTTTTTAATAACTAAATTCGTTTCCCTATCCGCGCGTATTCTTTATGAGCGAAAAAAGAAAGAAAAACTTTGTCACTATGGAACAGAAGGATAATGCGTTAAGGAGATTGGATGCAGGGGAATCTGCAAAACAAATATCACTAGAGCTTGTGGCGGAAAAAGCACATTGGTATTGTTTTTAATAAACATTTGAGTGCAAAATTATGAAAATGGGGTTAAATTAATTAAATTGAGCTATTGAGTTATTTTAAGAACACTCTCGGTAGTCCGGCTTTTCTGTAATCCGGCCTACAGGGCGCCACATTAGGCCGGATTTGAGAGGTTTTACTGTATTCATCTTCTCAATTCACTCAACAATTCACAAAGGAAATGGATTCTTTTCTTCTGAAATCTATTTTGTCGTCAAATCCAGGTATTCCAACACAGGGGTTTTTAAGCTAGACTTCCTACCCACACATTTTCTGATTATCTAAAACCTGCTTTTCACGTAACTTACCGGAAATCGCCGACAGAGCTCAGCCACTTTAAAAAGACTTAACACAAAATTTTATAGACAGATAAGAGAAATGATTACGTACGTATTTGAAATTACGACAAAAGAAAATTTATTTTACGTTTGTTTAGAATTATATGTGAAAGGAATTATACACAACTGTTAAAAAATTATGATGTTAATAACAAGATTAATAAAACTTTTCTAAGTAATGTTTGTCTTTTTTATGATTTATCTTCTATAAAACAGTCGGACATATCTTTATCGAGAGAATGAATCTTGCAATCTACGATAAGACAATGACTCAAAATTTTATTTGGCATTACTTGCGTGGTGTGTGTGTGTGTGTGTGTGTGTGTGTTTGTTTTAATGAAACGTATAACGTAAATTATTAAACTTGTTGAAGGAGGTTTTTTTTTTCCCCCCTTTTTTTTCTTCCGTACATTGTGCTATGAAAAACGTTAGGGCGCATCTGTTCTAGATAAAAAGTTTCTTATTATGTGGCAATATTTCGAATAACTTCCGATTTCATAGTTTAGTAGCTGTACCCGGCATGAATTGCAATGCCACTCAAAGAAAGAAAGTTTTTGCGTTTTAATTATGTTTATTGAAATGCTTTTAGATAAACAATATTTTTTGTTTTTCCCTCTGGTGCATACACGAATAAATCAGAAGGTTTTCCGACGCGTGAGCAGGCCACATACAGCTGTCCATGTGCTTTGTTGATGGTCATTGCAAATGCGAAAACTGCAAACGTTGAAACCGGAAATACACTAATTTGTTGAAACAACTCGAGCACCAGATATTGTAAAATGGTTCTACTAATTCAGAAACCTTCACACAACAACTCACCAAAGTTTCATCACAATCTGATGAATGGTATAGGAACGTTTACGGGACAAACAAACAAAGAAACATTCATTTTTATATACTAGGTATCCCCGTGTACACGCGCTTGTTTTTCCATATCATACAGAATTTGGTTAAGTAAGAATATTAAATTTAAAATATTGCAATGTTTCGGCAATTATAGTTCTAATTGTCATTTTCGAATTACAAATAAATAGATGGATCGGAAATAAATAAACAATCTTGAGATAAAAAAAAAGGTTGAAATACAATCATTATTGATGGGGGTGGTGGGGGGAAGGAAACATAAGTAAAAAAAACTATATAAAGTGAGTTGTAGTCCCGTGGCCTAATGAATAAGACGACTGACTTCGGATCAGAAGGTTGCAAGTTCGATTCCCGTCGCGGAAGCTTCATTGTAAAAAGTATTTCTATTTTCTATTCTCACAGGAAATTGCGCCGGACAGACAGAGAAATAAAAGATTTTAGTAATGTAGATTCAGATTAAAACTGAAGAGAGGAGTCAAATCATATAGAATTCTATTTTTCTATGAAAAAAAAAAACTAATGATCTCCTAGCGCCAGTTAATTCATCATTGGAGCTCCCCTTTGTTCCCTCCACTCGTTTTTAAGGACACATTCAAAACAATCCCTCGAGAACCCCTCATTAGGATGCAGAGCACCCGTGTGGTCGACGGGGAGTAATCCGGCACTTGGTTGACCCTTCCACTCTTCAAAGTTGATCAGTCATGGTCATATGGTAATGAAGGGACTCTATCGTTTCAGCACCCCCACCCCTCGGGAAGGAAGGAACGCATCTCGTGCCTACGCGTGTCCAAAACCAACATAAAAAAGCGAATTATTAGCTGTGGCTCTCACGGCTCTAAAGGGTGGGCAGCAACAAAGGAGAATCACCGCCAACACTTTTGACACCTGCATCACTGCCCAGCGTATCAATGAGACTGAACCAAGTCACAAAATTTAAAAACTACTGGAAGACACAAAGCAAGGCGAAATTACCGCAGTTTCTTTGTTACACAAAACTTTCAGCAATACTAACTTTTGAAAGATAGATAGATAAAAATTTTCATTGCTCTCTATTTGCGTTGAAGCGAAATAAAAAGTACGTACAGCGATGTTAACACAAACGCAACATTGGCAGCAACATAAGCTGCGCCTCATCTGATCAAATGTCTCATGATTCACTAGCATTCACATGAACAAAACCACAACCGAACACAAATTAGAGCTACTTTGGAGATGATTATTAACTATCATATAATAATTAAACACATTTAAAAATATAAAGTTCATCAACATTTTCTTAATTCAGGGAAAAATGAAGGAATTACGTATCGTTATCATACAGCCTATATGATAATTAATGCAATTAATTTTAGGAATTAAAACATTCATTTCACAAATTCAGTTCATTGAAATAGATATATAGGCCCCTAATTATGCATTAGAAATAATTATCTGATAAAGTTAGTGCGCTAAGTTCATTCAAGTTCACTAGATTTCAATTTTTATTCACGTTCCATTCCAGTTTGTAAGTACAATAATAAATTCTTTAGTTACTAATCGTTTCAGGTTTTTCGTTTATCGATTATCTCGATCCGAAGACATTTACACTTCGTTACAGCTAATCTCGTTCTAGGAGTCGTTGAATCGTTAAAATAGTTCGTTATTATGAAAAAATAAAAAGTACTTATCAACATGGAAAAATGTTGTAAGGATTAGAATGAGGATTGACTGAAATACACATTATCTGGGATTGAAACATTAGTATCTACGCTGCTTTCGACTTGTCCTTCAGTGCAGTAAATTTAGATAGTCTATATTCACGCTTCAATAGAAACTCGATCGAGTCGAGAGAGAGATTCGACAAATGGCGTTTCGTGAATATATTTCATTACCATGCATCCGTATTAATTTTAATTAGTTTTTTTTTACCTTTTGTTTCTTGGTCAATTATGAGCCCGATTGCTGATATTCCTTGGCTAAGCTAGAGCACCTAAAAAAGGAATCATTTTAAAGAAAGCAGGATTTACATTCTTTCGAAGCCTTTTTTATTAGCCCTCAAACATAAGTTTCTGTCTGCACGTCTGTTTCTAGTCCAGACAGTTTCTACCATTGGATTTTTTTTTTTAATATATCTTCCGTCTCTTTAGTATTTCATGCAATTTATAGATCTGTAATTTGCTATTCATTTACTTGGTTTTCGGGACTTGGCAGATAATTACAACCTCAAATTTTAATAAGCTATATATTCCAACAAATAAATATAAAAAATTATTGCGCTTTTTCTCCTAAAAATCACATGATAGTAATATAACTTTACTCATAACAATATACCATTCTTAAGCCCCTTCCTACATAAATAACTCTGAAATTGTACTGATAACAAAACAAGTAATCTTTAATAATCATCTTTAGAAATCACCTTTTTTTTTTTTAATTAAGAAAATGCTAAGACTGGTTCTTAAAGCAATAAAATTATACGGAACATCAAAGGAGGAATCTCCCAGAATATCGGAACTACAATCTTAATTTGCTCAATTTTCAATTGCAAATGAAAAATGAGATTTAATTGCTGGCGAGATAAAATCGGAAGGTAAAAATTGGCAATTCCGATTCGGCCACACCCGAGTGAACGACGACGACGCTCCTGACTCGGTTCGAACCAAAATTTCCTTACTACTATGCAAATAAATAAAACTCGAGCGACTAACAACAGCTTTTGAAACAATGACTAAACAAAATTAAAAGGAAAAGAAAGAAAGAGGAAAGAAAAACTATCTTAAGAGGAAAATGCAAATATATTTACACACTTTATGTGCACGGATCTACTGTAGCAAGGAGCGGACTGAAGGGAGCCTGAAACTCCTGTCAAAAATATTTTTACGAAAATTTTAAAACTTTCAAAAAATGCCGACATTATTCTCCCATACAAATCTAACATTTTATTCTAGTATACTGTATAGACACATGTTAAAAATAATTCAAAACAGTAAATAAATTTATAAATACTAAAACAATAACTACAATAAAAAAATAATAAATATCATTAAAAAAAATAATTGCGCTAAGGCATAAAAGGACGACCCATTAAAACCCACGCGGACATTGAACATGTCGAGCAAAACATTCCCAAACTTGACCTAAACTTCATCTAAGGAGCGTTGGAGGATGATCCGCCGCGCAACGACAGCCGACTGCCAAAAGGAAAAAGGTGAAGTTTGGGAAGTTTTTTCCTGGACAACTACTGACTCGATCGACTTGAAATGTGGATATGCTTTAGTTTACAGTGTCTATTATACAATCTATATTTTTATTCGACCGTATCTATAACAGTTTGACGCACAATCGACTGTTTGTTTGCGGAAATAAACCCTCGACTCCGGATAGGCAGAAATAAAAACCCCCTTCTACGGCTACGGGGTTTGGGCCTCTGAATACGATGGTGAAATCCGTTTGCCGATCCGACCTTCCGTTCGAGAGTTGTTAGAAGACAGACACAGGCAGACGGACAGACAGACAGAACAAATGCAATAGCATTCTTATGGATCGCTAAAAATTATTCTTATATAACTTTCTTCCTTCTCAAAGATTCTATATATGCCAATGATAGCAGTCGTCTGTTCGCAGACTAAGAAAGCATTTCTAAGTACTAAGGCTTCAACAGGAACTTCTACAATGCCAGGATAATGTACAACTTAATAAAAACCAATTAACCAGTTGGATTCGGTGTGGAGACCAATGTTATGGTTTTACTTGAAAGGTATTTTTTTCCGTGCAAAACATCGCGAACTTCCGTAGATAGCACTAACTTAAAGTTAAAAGTGAAGTTTTCGGAAAATAAAAACAAATTCAAACTTAAGAAACAGTGCTCACAAGGCATAAGGCTTCTACTTCTATGGTTAACTGTAGAAGCATTTGTATGTTCTTTCCCTCATTTTCCTGCAACGATAATCACAGCAAAATTCCTTCTCCTCCAAAAAAAAAAAAAAAGGACAAAGAGGACCGGAAGACATTGTAAATGGACAAATAAAGCAAACGTCAGACTTTCCAATAAAAGGCGAAAACACAACAAACGCATTACTGTTCATAGATGCAGGTTATTTTTCAAAGCCTGTGAGATTCTTATGGGCTACTACGAATTAAAACGGAAAACATGTTGGTCAACTAAAAGTCTCTCAACCATAAATGAAGATGGGATCTTTCTCACTTCATTTTCGCTGGCTATCGACTGAACAACGATGTAAAAAGGTCATTTTGAAAACTGTTCTGTCGCAAACCGTACAAATGATAAAACCTCAGAGATCACAGAGTAAAACTATCAAAAGAACAACAAAAAGGGACAGTTGATGTGTCAATTTTGGAGTAATCGCCTTATTATATATTTTTTTCATTTATTTATGTTTCTTCCCTATGGGTATCAAAGTGAATCTGAATCTAAGTTTTAAAAACCCTCCCTTTTTTCATTGTACGATGTATTTTAACGGAGTGTGGGTAAACCATTTTTCTTTATACCGGCGTGAGAAGATTAAAAGTCAAAGACCAAACTTCGCCAGGATTTTTATTCAAATCACAGTAGAAAAGGAATGTACAATCATGGTTCCTTTTGAAGATCCCAATATAATTTCATTAAAAGGATCCGAATTCAATTCACGGAAAACCCTCACTGGTTGTGTCGTTCTGGGAATGATCGCTGATGGCGCGAGCCGGAACTCGTCTCAATTAAAGGAATGGTGAATCACGAAGGGGAAGAAGGTGCCTCTTAAGATTTTTCATTTCCCGGAACGACAAAAACCAATGACATCATTGATTCATTTTTCGCATTGATTTGACCCAAAAGCCAAGTTCTAACAAAGGAAGAGGCTGTTTCACCAAAAGGAGGATCTGCCAATATACCAACATCAGTGTCGGAATGAGACCGTTGAAAAATAGTTTTCCTAACTCTTCGATTTCAGCGTAATTCAGGGATGTCAAGAAAATCAATTAAAATTATTTTAATTTTTTCAAGATTTCGAATTCATGACTATTCAAAGCAGGCAATGGGCTCCAAATTTTAACTTAAAAAGCTACACTCTCACTATTACATGAACATTCCCCTTGAACATTACAAAGATTCTCACGATTGTGTAGCAGAACAGGCTGTAGCAACGAAAAGATAGCATTGTTTGATTAAGTCAAAAACTTCATTTGTTTATTTACAGGACGTTAACGTGCGCAGTTTGCTTTCTTCATAATCGGAGCATTGTTTTAGCGACCCATTTGGGTGCTACTGCGTTTGTTCCTGTACGTCCGTCTGTTCATGTCTGTCCCCTCCTAACAACGCCCGAACGGAAGGTCGGATCGGCAAACGGACTTCACCATCGTGTTCAGAGGCCCAAACGCTGTAGGGCACCGGGGTATTTATTTCTGTCTATCCGGAAAAATGCAGACAGAGTCGACTGCTTGCTTGGGAATTTTTTGCTCGACAACTACTGACCCGATTGATTTGAAATTTGGATATGTTTTAGTTTTGAATGTCTACTAAACAATGAATATTTTTATTCAACTATAGCAGGTTCCGGAAACAGTCGACTGTTTCCGGAAAAAAATATTCATTATATAGTAGACACTCTAAACTAAAACGTATCCAAAGTTCAAGTAGATCGAGTCAGTAGTTGTCCAGGAAAAAATTCCCAAAATTTTTTCCGGTGAACAGTTCCAAATCTCCCTCCAACGCTCCTTAGGTGAAATTTAGGTTTTAATGGGCCATCCTCAAGGTGAGGCGTAAGTCAGTTGGGCAATTTGGTAGTTTAAGTTCAAATCGTCCTGTAAGTGTTAAAAATATAACTAAGAATCTGAAAATTTAAAATAGGACAGTTTCAATATGAATGAATCATATTCTCATATTCTTGATTTTTATATGATAACTGAATTAATTATATTTAAGCTCAAAACAGGCTAATTTTTTGAAAGAATTTGCTTTCTATAAAATTATTTTAGCTTAAAAAAAGCTCCCATTTCTCATTCTATGAATAAATAAAGAAATAATCTATTCCCTAAATTCAATATTTTCATTACTTTCCCAATAGTTGAATTTTTAAAAAATAAAAACCATAAACCGAAACTATCAAATTTCTGGTTTTTATTTTCTTAAAATTTAAATATTGGGGAAGTGATGAAAATGCTGAATTCAGTTAATAGATTATTACTTTATTTATTCATAGAACCAGAAATGGGAGTTTTTTAAGCTAAAATAATTTAACAGAAAGCAAATTCTCTCGAAACATTAGCTTACTTTGAGCTTAAATGTCATTAATTCAGTTATTAAAAAATCCAGAATAGTAGAGAATGATTCATTCACATTGTAACTGTCATATTTTAAAATTTCAGATATTTAGTTGTATTTTTTGACACTTACAAAAGATTTGAACTTAGACTTCCAAATCGTCCTAACTGACTTCCTCCTCTCCTTAAGTTTATGCTTTAGCAAAATTTTTTTTTTTTTTACTTGTACACATGTGTAAAATTTTATTACTCTATTTATTGTATTTTAGAATATGATCCTTTTTGTGTTAAAAAAAGGCTTATTAGTTTTAGAAATATCGTCGCCCTTTGTAACCACTCAGTGAAATACTCCACCCTGTCGGTCAAGGATTAAGCCTTCATCATATGGTCTCTTTCATTGCCTGAGAGTAAAATAATGCCTTGGCGTTGCTTTCGATAGTGGGTTTAGAGTTTATTTTTAATATATATCCTGAAATATTTCCAAGGGAGTTCACACTCATTTCAATTGAAAAGCAAACTTGTCATTCAACATTACCACATTGTAATGACGATACAAATCATGTTATTCATTTGTAATCCCAATGCCGTTCCGGGGACGGAATTTGAGTTTCCTATCATTTACATCTATAGGCCGACAGACGGTTCTTCACGATCGCGTTTGCGTGAGAATTACGAAAAACACGAGATCTGGCCATTAGCCTCTTCAGCAGGTCTCAAGGAATGTAGTATTTTGAATGTCTGCCACTAGGAAAATGCTAGAGAAAAAATGTTAAAGTTGGATTTTTACCTTCAGCGTAGAGGCGATGGATGCAGCGGCGAATAAGGCATCGGTCAAAATCGTCTACATCAGTAATGGGGCTTGCTCGTGGTCGCTTCTTTCCCGGAGGCCTTCTTTCTCGCCATTTTGTGAGAAGACATGGATAGAGGCTATTCTCGCGACAATCACGTGAAATCGCGAAAATTCGGGATCGTCTGTCGGCCTATACTGCTTTATTTCAGAGACAAAAAAGTATAAGTGATGAGAATAGTGAGATACAACGTGATTTTATACTGTTTTCAAATGACCAAATTGAGAGTAATGAGGTTGTATGTCGAAGGAGGCGAAAGATAGACAATTGGGCAACTTACAGTATCCATTATGTTATTGCCATATTGTGATATAATTTGTTGCTTTATATGTTAATGTTATACTTTCAGTCGATTTTTTTATTATAGGAATGGGACGATATTAGGACTTAAGGTTCCTCATAACTGTCCTGATAATTTTTTTAACTTTTTTTTAGCAATTTATTATTTAACGAAATTTAAGCTTTTTTACATTTCAGAATTCTGATATTTAAAATTTCGTGGATTTTTCAAATGCAAATACTTGAATGTATTTTTCAAATACTTTCAAATGCAAAAAAAAAAAAAACTTATTATATATTATAAAAACGTTATTCTGTCTGTCATTCTGTCATAAGACTAAGTTTTTTTCCAATTTTGTGACCAAACTTATTATAAGAGATAGATTGGTCATGCAAATGGATAAAATGTAGATCTTTTTAATACAAACAAAATGATATAAAAATCTTTCGAAAAAAGTTTTTGGTTTCCAAGATGGCGCCTTTTAAAGGGTCAAATTTTGACTTTTTCTCAATTTAACCGAAAAGTATAAAAGTTGGAAGAGAACATTATATTGAGAAAATGTTGGTATTTGAAAGTTCTATCGAACGATATACCAGCCATTCACAAACGTTTCTGCGTTTGCAAGATACATGCAAAAATGTGAAAAATTTCATGTTGCCTATTGTGAGAAGTTCAAATGACAGACAAAATAGCTGTCAAAATGACAGACAAATTAAATTGAAATATTTAATTGATCAAGTGCGACATACATTCTCCGATCTCAATATTAATTTGCTAAATAAATAAAGGTTTTTTTTTTTTTTTTTTAATGTTATATATGCAAGGGTTCCGGAGCGAAGCGACGGTACCCGAATAGTATATATATTCCATGAATACGTTGTTTTCAATATAAATAAAGTAAAAAATGCATTCAATAAATAACATTTTTCTCCTTCACTTAATTAATATCGTATAATGTTCCGAAAGTCATATTTTAGACTAATATTTAAGAAATATGGGAAATGTAACAGATTTTGAAATCGAAAATACAGATTTACTCCAAACTTATTCTGTAAAACTGATTGTAAATCCTAAAAGTTCCCGTGAAGTTCACAATATATATACATATGCGCGCGCACACTTTTCTGTAGTTTTTTTAAACAGTCTATCATTACCAATAACGCATGAAACACACATGAAAATAAACACAAACTTTGAGGAAGAGACGGAGGTGGGAACCTGGTCCTCTCTATTCACACGCCCATTTATCGTTGACTACGTACATCACAACTATGGACAGTTTTCAACAAGAACGAGAAGACAAAGCAGATATTTAGAAATGGACGCAGAACCGTAGAATTGACAACACTAATCGTTTCGGTTTAATATTTCATCCAAGTACTTTGCTGACATGAAGGATTTCTTAATAAAGGTCGACCCAATAGCTTTTGATCGTCTCCTCCGCCATGTCAAAACCAGGGCACCAATTAAAAGTGATGAGTCAGGTAGCGCCGACCTCTGGCGGGGCTGTAGGGTGAGAAACACAGGTGTCCTTATCTCATTCATCTGACACTTTAGACTTAAAACATTCAGCAATTTCTTTTTCTTTAATTACTACCATTTGATAGCCGAAGCCATTATTTTTTTTTTGTTAAAATCTCCTGAGACAAATATTGAGAAACTAGAAATCAACGACGAAAATCAACAAATAAAAAAAAAAAAAAAACACCCACAAAAACTCGCCTATTTGGAAGAAATTAAATTATCTCTGTCAGACTTTGATTGTCAAAATCAACCAAAAAGAGAAAATACAGTATTTATATTTTATGTTTCTTCAAAAATAGATGACCCGTGCGGATAATTCGCAACCAAATACCACCTTTTAGAAATAATAAACAACTCCAAAACCTGTCGTGCATTTTAGTTAAACACATTGTCAATAGATGGCGCCTTCTCCATTTTTATAAAAATGTTTTAAAATACAGTTTTTTTAACGAAAACATTAATTTTAAACAATTTGTTTATTTTTCGTCGTTAGCGGTGAACGTAATCTTCAAAATGATGTTTCAATCATTGATTTTAATGAAGTATTAAGGGAGATATGGCGTACCGACACAAAAACACCTTTGAAAAATAATATATAAGGATATCGAAACGTCAAGCTGGATTAATATCTACACTTTTTAATGTCTGGTAATATGACAAGTAATTGAGAAAATTAAATAAAAATAAAAAATACTGATCGAGATAAATAACCCAAAAGTTCGCCGAAACAAATTCTGTTCTAGTGTCATTATTATTTTTTTTATTTGTTTGGATGGATGGATAATTACTGTTCGGTTTTGTTTATGAGCACATTCAATGCTTTTGCGCATGCGTCAGATATCCTTCGATTTCAGCAAAATAGGGGTGAGGAGAAATAAAGAGGGGATGTTTACTTTTTATCAGTATTAGTTTACTAGTAGCTGCGTTCTATTGTCGCTTTTCAGGAAAGAATTAGGGAAAGAATAAATACTATTGCAAAAATAACAGGTACTAAAAGAAAAACAGATCTTAAGAAAAGTGCCCATCTCAGAGTATCACCCCTTTGCGGAGTAGAATCGTTCGCGAGTAGTGATTCTCGCTTTTGAAAACGAACAGTAGAATCTATCTTTTATTATTATTATTGGTTTGGATGGTTGTGGAGGTTCGCGAGCAAAAAAAAAGTGGGAACGTCTGTATCAACTAAACGAATAGTAATCCTTGAAAATTAGAATCAACGAACATCGATTCTAGTCACACAAGAAAGCAATGCTTACCACTGCGAATGAAACAATAACTGCTCAAAAAAACCTCGGCTTTTTTGATTCACTGAATTTTTCTTTGGCCTCCCTTCGATTTAAATTGGCAATTTTTTGGTAGATTTTACTGCAACCTTTATTTTCCGTTTAAGCGTGAGAATGCTTTCGTTATTTATTTGTTCAGTTTTACGTTACCCAAGTTACATAAGACTACCCCCTAAATCTGTGATGATGATATTCAATGGACGAAACAACACCAGAAGCACAGTAGTACTTAACTATACGTTAAGATCTCCAACCGATTACCGGGTATTTCGTCAATGGTTCACTAAGAACTGGGGAGATTCGTTGACGATATCTGGTTTGTTTACTGACTCGGCCGATAAGCTCAAGCGCTCTGATTAAACTGCAGCTGAAAGATCAGACGTTTATAACAGCGGCGTTAAGAAGAGATCCAATTACCTCAGAACATTCTCGTTTCCACGTCTCTATCTCCAGATAAAGAAAGCAGGCGAAGAAGAAGTGATCAAATAAATCGATGGTGTATCAACGGCATCAGAAAAACTGCTGAAAACTTTCTCCGAAGTACACAAAGTTTTTCGTCCTTTTAAACTCATCTCTCATTCATGCAATTGATACAGTTGCGGCTTTTTCTTTTTAATTCTCAAAAGTAACAACAGAACCTACAGTCGAGATATGTTTAATTAAAGAAACTGTGTGTAAAGTGCTTCCCTGCAATGTCTCTCTCAATAGGTTTCACTTCAGTCTGTTGTCCTTCGAAAAAGGCAAGTAAATAGTATGCGAATTTATTTTCTTCTTTTTAGTGTAACTAGTCGCCCGCCCTTGTGTGATTTGTTAATGATGGTCACGTGATACAAATATCACCGCCATCTTGTATTCCGAAGCTGAATATATTGATAAATACAAAATTCTATAGACTACAGTAACGACCATAAAATTAGTTATTTTTTTTATACATTAATTAAGAATTTCAAATAAAATATTTAATAAGAACTTCATTCTAATAATCACCCGCTATATTTGTTTTAAGAAAAAATTTAAATTATACTTAAAAATATCCTGAAGCATATCAGTCATAAATATATTTTTGAATTTAAAATAAAATTTATTCTTTGAATCATGAAAAAGCAAATTAAATGAATATTTGATTAAAAAAGAGATTTAGAATGTAGTCCCCGTGGCCTAATGCATAAGACGTCTAACTTCGGATCAGAAGGTTGCAGGTTCGATTCCCGTAGCGAACCATGTAGAAATTATTTCTATTTTCTGGAAATCACAACAATTGCACCAGACAGACACACAGACAGAGAAATAAACGATTTTAGTAATATCAATTAATCGTACCTTTCAACAAAAAAAATTATAAAGAATATTCATTTTAAATATTGTGTTTGAAAATTATGTCACAAAAAACAGTTTAGACAATATTGAACGAAAACAAAACAATACGTGCAGTGTGTCCTTATAGTGTGATTCATTTGGCAGACGTTAGACTGAAAACGTTGAGCATCAAACGGTCTCTTAATACAATTTCAACAGACATTTCTGTTTTCACATTATTTCATTGCTCCTAATTCCGACGGCAAGTAACGCAGCCTTTACTTAATTATTATTTTTTTAACTAATCTTACAAGTTGAAGTAATATTTTTTTATTATTTAAAAGTAATATTTTCTATTTCGGGAACAAAAATAAGCATTCCCGCCTCGATAAGCGTTGCCGCTTAAGTCAATAAATTTTAAATGAAATTGGAAAGAAAAAAAAAAAGGACAAGGTGTAACAACTACAGTTAATTTTAATTAAAGATATATCCATTCATACTTAACAGGTGCAGTAATCCCTACTGAACACAAGCTGTAATTCCCTAATTGTTATTCAATACCTGGCTATACATTAACCTGCTATTCAATCTTTCACAACTTCTCATAATTTATCGCACACCTACGTACGTTATTTTTCCGTGCAATTTCCGCCCTCGGTAATATTTTCTCATTTTGTTTTAATGCCTTCAAAAGCTCACCGCATAAGGATTTCCTAGATCTGTTTCTTTTTAGTTTGGTCGTTGGAAGACCCGCATTGAACGCGAAAAAGACGTTAAGAAAGTGTGAAGTTTAACCGAGATAAAACTAAGGCCATTCCAAATGAATTACTACGCGATTTACAACTTCGTGGGGTAAAACTTTTAACAATACTAAAAAAGCTAAAAATAATGCTAAAATTTGTCGTAACTTTCTCAATCGCACTGGCTTACGACATGATTAATGATTAGTTCTTTTTTTTTCATGGTCCTATGGGGAGAGATATGAAGAACACGTGACTGAAGGCCTATTATGGAAACTGGAAACTAAAAAATAATGCAATGGTTATTTCACTGCTTTGTCTAATTTGAAAAGTATAAATCCCTTGTTAATTTTAACTGTCACTATTTCAATTTCTAGTATTTTCAAGTTAGATAAAAGATTTAGCGTTTTAAACTAGATTGTCGGAAGTGAAGAAAAAAAAAAAAAAACAAGCGTTTAACTACAACGTAAGCTGCCAAAGTTGTGATAATGAACAATCAATTATAAATTGTCTCAAAATACAAGATTCTACGGCAAACTCAACCAGCGACAGGACTTCATGCGACTCGCCGGTTTACTTTGTAATTTATAATATTTTCTTCTCCTTCATTAGTTCATTTAGTTCTAGTTTCATAAGTACGTGCTGTGTTTACGTTCAAGCTCAGAAAATACTGTTGATATAAAAATAACAGTAAGAAAAGGAATATGGCACCTCCAAAAATTAAGATACATACACATTAAAAATAAAAAAGGAAAAAAAAAAATGTGCTGGCCTCCGCCTGTCTCAAATGAATTTCCTTAAACATAAAAAAACAAAAACAATTGTTGAGACTAAGATTTACTAGATGACATCTCAGAACTGATGTTCACGCTTTATTGGCGATCATCAACTGAGATCAGCGATGGTCTCAACCACTGTTGTAATAAGGGGTCGTCCATTAATTACGTGAGGTCGAAAGGGGCTTGGCCGCACGAGAAGAACCGAACATTACCGAAAAGGGCCGAATTTAACGCGAGTGACACCACGGGACACAGCTCGTGTAATATACAAAGGCAACCTACTGCATTTGACAAATATTTATATTTCACTGCTATTTTATACAGCCCGTATAAAATCGTGTCTTCCTTAGTACAATTCTGTGTACCTCCTTTTCATTCTTAGAATAATAGCTTGAAATCTTGCTTTTTCAGCCATCGGATTTTGTAAGAGCTATCAAAGTAGGCAAGTTTAAAAGAAACAAACATGTTCTAACCGATTAAAAAAAAAGCACTCAAAATTTAGGAAATTCGTACATCGATTGAAAGAGAAACTGAAGAAAACTTTGTCCACTAAAAGTTCCTCTTTTATAGCCAGTGCTGAACGACCCGCATACTCTGGATTTCCTACAGTGAGCTCCAACAGTTACTTCCACGAAGAAAATAATGATAGCCAACAATTCAGTAAAAATTAAGGAAAATTTTACACAAGACTAACTTTTTAAACACAAATATTAAAGTATGAGAGTTAAAACTACGGTATTATTTAAGGGCATCATATTTACAAATACTTAAAACAAGTTATAACTGTACTGAAATTTACAGTTGTATTCATAAATACACATTCAGGCTTATATATTTCTACACAGGACCTTATAGTTATTACGTAGTTCCCGATACAAACTTTATTAATTTTATTTTTGATTTTTTTTTTTTCATGTAAACATGTACATTAATCCTGAATGCCAATAGACAAAATTAACACTATATTCTCAATTTTATAAACAATGATTTATAGATGATTTTCGTACAATTTTGTAATTGATTAATTACTGAATTTTTTTAACTTAAATTATTAATAAGTTTAATATTATTATATTCATTTCAAAATATAAAATTAATAATTTTTTCCCCTCTGTATTTCTTTAGTAAATTAAATAAAACAATGGCTCTAAATCTGTAAAATTCCTGTGTGTTTTATACTTGTATATTTTTTTTATGATGTTAATGTATGTAATTATAAAAATTTTTGTATAACATAATCCAAGCACCTGCTGACAGGATCTCTTTGTGGGAGATCCTAACAAGACTTAAAGACTGTAACATGAAAATAAAATGATTATTATTATTAATAACTGTATAACACAATTCGAGCAGGTTAGAGATATTGCTTGTCAACGAAGAGGACGCGCACCACTCCAATTTACTTCTGAATTATAAATGGAATAGATATTACAGACTCACTAACATATATAAAGTTTTAACTCCTGAATTGCTGATTAGGCAAATGGAACAATTCAGGATTAGTAAAGGTATCATAAAATCTTAACTCTTGTAGACGAAGAGAAACAAAATCCATAATCTTTCACTTCCGTGTTTTTAAAATGGAGAAAATGCCCTTTACCCTCTTTCTTCTTTTTTTTAAAATATGCCAATATATATATATTATATATATATATTATATCACATCAATATCTCTGATTAAAACTCAATAGGCTGCGGGTTGGAGGTAACGGGTTCGATTCCCGGCCTCGGCGGAGGCGGGAATTTTCCACGCTCCATCCTCCTCCAAATGGGGGTCCTAGGGCCTACCCAGCCCTCTGTAGAATGGGTACCGGGTTAAAGGCGGGCGGGCGTCGGGCTGACCACCCACCTCAATCTAGTCCTGTTGGTTCGGAAAGGCCTTACCTCCCGCGACCCCAAAGGCCTGTCGTGGGATACTTTAACTTTTTTTTATAACCGTATTTTTTAACCTCTGACAGCCTCTGCAAGGGCTTGGAGTGTTTTCAGCTGACTCCCTTACCATGTAAGATTTATCACTGCTTCATTATTTGCAAAAATATATCTAAAAATCAAACTGTTTCCGTGAAGAGGCAGGTTGTCAAACCTGTCTCGAAATAGTTCAGCTTGTTCTTGTACGAGGAAGATTAGAAATACATACTTCACTGCTATTTTGCCTATGATCATTTTGTATTTACTTTCTGTGCATTCATACTTAATAGTTTTAGACTGGGGTTATCAAGCATTTGGTCAGCACAGATCCACGCTTTAAAGCCAATTAAAGAAGAAACAATGAACTGAAGAAACTACAAGATGATCATAACGTGTGTTTCATCGAAGTCGCTCCGAGTTTTTGGCAGAATGACTGATCCAATGTTTACCGTGCGACAAGAGATTTGGCAAACAATTAACAAATTGTTGAGCAATTTTCCACTGTGACACCGAATGGATTTCCCACTTACATGGAAGTATTCAACAGTAGCCCGTTTCAAACCATCGGGTCAGGGTTCACAGAAGGGGATAGGGGCTGTTTCCTAGGGGGATGAACGAACAAGGATAGACTTAAGTCCAAGATGAGGGACGCATTAATAATGGAAAACATCTGTGGGAAGGCCTTGCAGTGGACCTTCCGAAGCTAACAACTGCAGGAAATCAAGACAGTTTCATTATTTGTCAATTTCAGTTCTTGCAGAGATTGAAAGAACTGAATTGAAAAAATAAAAAAAAATAAAATGCACGATTTCTCGTAGCTTTGTTGTTTTCAGAGAAAAAGCTGTGAATTGCACATGAAGTTCTGATGGTATAATAATAATAATAATAATAATAATAATACGATGAATAACGATAGGAGTAAATGAAATGTGAGAAGGTTAAAGGCAAATGAAATAAATACTACCTGACATTTCGTTTAGACAAGCCTAACATCTTCCGGGGACAAGAAGAGTGACGGCGTCGGGTTGTATTTTATTCCACTGCATTTAAACGACTTCATATTTCATTAACTCTCCCATCGTATTTCCGTCTAATTACTCACCCCGTTTCTAATCTATGTGCAATTAGCAAAACGGTTCCTTTTAATATTCATTTTGAAATTTCACACAAAATAAAACACAGGGGAAAAAAGAAATCAGAAAAGATTTTGCTTTAAGATCTTTGGTATTAATCGTTACTTTCAGGTATTCATTTCTTAACTTACTATTTGTCTTAAAAATAAAAGTTAAATATCATCCTTATTATTTATTTATTTATTTTTTTTATTTTGTAAGGAAGATACAACGGGAATATATCCAGTTACAGTATCTCTAAAAAACAAATATAAATACAAATAAACAAATTTAAATAGAAAATATCATTAAAAAAGCAAAAAACGAATATAACGGATATACAAAGTGTACAAAATACGCAATAAGAAACACAAGAATAATGGAAAATATGTATATGGAATAATGGAATATGTATTCTATATACTGTGAAGTCTCACTTATACGAATATGAGGGGGAACCAAAAATTATTTGTATAAGTGAATATTTCGAGTAAGTGAATTACATATAGGACTATGGGGGTTTCGCCGGTAAATGAGAAATATAACTGAATGTTTCGTTTAAGTGAGTTTCGTATAAGTGAGACTTCACTGTATATACATAAGAATAACTACAGCAACATCTAGAGATATTGGAAAAATAAAGAAATAAGGACTGAAGATGGAAAGGAGGAGGAGAGAGAGAGATAGAAGAAGTTGAAAGAAAGATAAATAAAGACAGAGAAAAGGAACAGTAGGGGAATCAGATGACTCTAAACAATGGCTAATAAAACATTAATAAGCATTTTAGACAACGACGACCACTTCACTATTCCCAAATTTTTCTATTGACATTTTCGCCATCTTCATCACAAAGTTGCTCATAGCAATATTTTTTTTTTTCAAATAGTAGTTGCAACAAGAAACGTTCACAGGTTCAAAACTTTTTAGCGAAACAAATGCACATATATGAGGGTTGGGGTAAAAGTCATGGCAACTATTTTTTATCTGCCAAACATGCGGCACCACTGCAATTCCGGAATACACGTTTGAAAGCTTGTTGGATGTTCTTCTGATTGGCATCACTTACGTGGTCTGCGTCAGTGTAGGAACATCATGGGATCACGTGAAAAATAGGTTTTTGGGAATCATCGTTTCATAGGGTAATGAAGTGTAGCCAAGGAAGAAAAAAGGAACCCAGGAATGCTAAATGCACAGTGTTTACACCATTCAAGGTAACCTCTAAGATTGTCCACCGTACGTTGCCAGCGTTCGGAAACTGCTGTCAAACGCCATCATTTTTCACGATAACGCCACATGTCACACAGCAGCTTCTTCACAGGCTTTGCTACGTCGATAGGAATGGGATGTCTTGGAGCACCCTCGGTATTCGCCTGACCAGAGTCCATGCGACTTTGATTTGATTCCAAAACTCAAGCTGCTGTTACGTGGGAAACGCTTGCGAACAAAGATGAAATTTTGACGGCGTTTCGGCGAAAGGACTAACACTCAATGACTCACAAGCAGTCAATTACCATTCCCTTCCCAAACATTGCAGCCTTCCCAACCGCTGGCAATTGTCGATGGACAATCTTGGAGATTAATTTGAGAAGTGTTAGAAATGTGTGTTGAGCATTCCTGTGTTCCTTTTTTCTTGCTTTGCTACACTATCTTATGAAACGATGATTTCCAAATAGGTGTTTTTAATTTGCCCCCATGACGTTCCTTCAATGACCCCAACCACAATAGTGGTGCTAATCAGGAGCACATCCAACAAGCTTACAAACGTATATTCTGGAATTGTAGTGATGCCGCATGTTTGGCAGATTAAAAATAGTTGCCATGACTTAAGCCCCAACCCTCGTATACTGATTTTATCATTCTCGTTTTCCTTAGAAAAGTAAACTAATTAGAAAACACACACTCCTTCACTGTTTTTTTTTT
>JAFIDM010008419.1:32690910-32701435 GCA_023159025.1 Thereuonema tuberculata | reverse complement strand
AAAAAAAAATCACACTGGACAGTACATATGCTTCACTTCACGCACTGAGCAACATCAACAGGAATCCTGAACAGCTGTTATTAGGAATCATCAGCAGAATTTACCCCTGATGTTTGGCTCAGTCTGCGCGAAAGGGAAAAACATTCTCGATCCCGGAAATGGGCCGCCGAGATAAAAAAAAAACAATCAAATAAAAAATAATCCTTTGAAATCCACAGTATTAATCCATGTTGATGTTGGCTTAGTGTGCGAAGGCATATTTACTTTCCAGTTGTGGTTTTTTCTTGATTTATGAATTATTACGGACGTTAAACTTTGTTTTTCTATTTATTGAATTACTTTACTGTCCTCCCAATGAGAGATGGCCGCCCTGTTTTTGTGAGATCTGCGCATGTATCGTCGATTAGTCTGGTCAGGCACTTCCGTCTGATGTTATGACAGGACGCCGCCATTACGGTAAAGGCTTGTTACTTTGCAAAAGAGCATTGTATTTATAAATAATATATATATATTTATTTATATAAATACTTATTGTTAGCAACTGGTATTGAAATAACGGTAAATAGTCGAGAGAAGTTTTAATTTGGCGTTATCAACATGTTTTTCTCAGTGAAAACAGACGACGGCGTCCATTGTGAAGGAAAACATAATTGATCAGCTACCGGAAGGGCTGCGCAGTTCAAACTTCCGCCGGTCAACTTTCATTTTGAGGACAATAATATAATCTTCAGTTTCAGTCCACGTCACAATTGCCAAACTTACAGCTTCGTATCATCTACCATTGCGTGTCAGAAAGTAGTTATTTTAAATATTAATAATAACTTAACCTTATGAAGGGGGATATAAAAGCAATATTTACAACAGTAACTTGTATTTCGTTTTAAAATCAGATAACGGTTTAGAAAATGCCAAGAAACGTTTATTGCGCATCTTTTTCGGTGCTCATTTCTTTAGCTAATTCACAATATTTAGTTAATGTGAGTTTAGTTATTTTAAAGGAGTGTTAGTTAAGAATTGCTTTGATGCTCTAGAGTAAATCGTAATAAAACCCCTGTAATTTTTAAAACATTCTATTACACGTACATTGCTTGAACACCTGAGACGCGAATTGTGAGTGAAAAATTATCGGTCGCTGGATGCTGTGAATTACAAAAGAAAGAAATGAAAAATAGTGATGAAAAACGAATTGAATTTATGATTAGAGATTATTATAGCACTTGAGAAAGAAAAATGAGACAATTTTTAATATAATTATTTAAGTCATTGATTAGATACTAAATTCAGTAAACTCCCGATTATCCGCGGAATTGGGTGGCGCGGCTACCGTGGATAAGCGAATTCCGCGGATAATCCTAAATAGGACGAAAATCAACACAAAAATGCTTTTAACATGTTTTATTTACATTAAAACGGCAATCATACAGTTACAGTACATACATTATAAACAATTATTTTATTTTAAATTATTTATTTATTTTTAAATTTTATTATTTTGGGAAGGCTCTCCCGTAATTTAGTGTACCCTGCCGGCCTAAGCTCCGCCCACAAGGTCGTTCTTTAAATTGTCTTCACGTACTTTGTTAGCCTCTTTTATTGTTTACCTTTTTCTAGATTTTTTTTTTTTTTTAATTTCGTAATTTACTGTACAGTAAAAAAAAAAAATGGAAACAGGAGAGGTCCGTGGATAATCGGGAGTTTACTGTATTTAAGTTAAGAAATTGTTTGTAGTATTTCGTCATCTATTTGAAGACGTATAAGTTTTTTTTATTTTTTTTTTATTTTTAACCTGTCGTTTAATACTATTTTTAACCGAATACCTGAACGCTTTTCTGAAAGTTATAAATGAACAAAAACCTTGCGATAATATAAATGTGTTTGGTCTGTCCACACTGAACTGATAACATCTACACCTACAGCATGCTTTCACCAAACACGGTAGGAGTCTTGTGACCCTCCGGTGCCACATTTTTGCTTTTTTGCCAGTACCGTATTTCTGTCTTGAAATTTTGGAAGTGCTATTAGGGTGATCTCACAAACCTCTTAATTGTAGGAATTCGTTAAATGGAAGTGTAGCTTCCAATTTATCTTTAAAAGTCCATTGAAGAAAACTCGGAAATTTCCAATATCCTCTTTAGACAGTTTTATTTAGTAATCCTAAGATTACCCTTTGAATTGGAGGCAGCTCTAAATTAATATCATGTTTCGCATTAATAAATAACATAAATTAAATCTTAACATTTACATTTTCTGGAGGAAAAAAAAATAAAAAATCTTAAAAGATAGGTCATTGACAATTTTTGTTTATTAATTTTATTATGAAAAATAGATGGAAAAAAATTGAAATCATTAAAACAGCATTTTTGTTTAGGTATCAGTTTTAATTTCTTTTTTTGTGAATTCATTGCCTTTCCGGGTGCTGTACAAAGAAGTTCACTACGATGAAAGCATAAAGAAATGACTCAGAAAATGAAAAAATATCTTGAGTTTTTTTTTTAATCGGTGAGAGTCTGGGATGGCCGTTTCGTCCTTTTTGTGGACTCGTCAGCTAGACCCACCAGATGGATTTCCCTTATCACTTTCGCATTTCATCCTGGGTGAATGGGTCTGGCTGACGATTCCACAAAAAGGACGAAACGGCCGCCCCAGACACTCAACGATGAAAGCTCAACTATTTTTCATTTTCTGTCTCATTTCTTTATTCTTTTCTATTACTTTATGGCACGTTAAATCTTTTGTTTAAGTTCACTATGAGTGTTACTGGAAAAAGTCTTTTCTCAGGATAACTCTGTCGTAAAGATATATGGGGCCGTCCATTAATTACGTGAGGTGTTTTTTAAAAAATTTGGATATCCCCCCCCCCCCCCTGGGGAGATGTGGGGGGATTCCCCCCCCCCCCCCTCACGTGAGATTTCAAAAAGTCAAAAAAATCAAAAAAGTTCAAAAAGTCAATATTACAAAATGTTGTAATCTATTATTATACGTATATTCTGTGAATGAAAAAGTTGACGTGAGATTTTCGTTGACCCCTCCCTCTTTTGACCTCACATAGTTAATGGTCGACCCCTATGATATTATGATATTGTTGTAATCTTCGCTTTCCGTAAGATTCTCGATTGTAGCTTGAATGTTCAGACACATTTCAAAATTAATCAACAGTCTTTCTGAAATGTACGTATTCGATTAGCAGAACGAGGGATGACAATGCAAGATGTTTTAAATCCGATTTCGACGTTACTCTTAATTTACAAGACTAGATTGAGGCTCCGAATTTGATGATCGGATCAGTTGAGGTGATTCCGTGGTTTTTAATGTGAGTAATTGCAGTGTTGTTGGTAAAATAGGTATTAACTTACTATGCTATAGAGGCTTACGATTTTGTTTCGAAATTCCGTGGGATTAAACCTAAGAGAATTGATTCTGTTATTTATTTATTTATTTTAATGTACTCTTCATCCCGAAATTTTACTATTAGTAACGACTTATTCCTGAAGATTTGAAACTTGAGCTTTTGATTTTGATCAGCATGTCCGTCAAGCTCTCACAAAATTCAGTTTAATAAATGTTTGACAAACCAACCAACAGGAAAGAAACAATTCTCTTAGAATGAGAAAACGAAAAAGTCACGTAAATATAAAATGGACGACAACATCTGCAGCAAAATCGGGACAGTGTCCAGAACAGTTGAAAGATCCGTGTCCTCGCTCATTGTTTGAAGATACGTAAATTATGAATTCCTCGATTGTTTGAAGATGTCATGTGATCGAACTGAGCTATTCCGAGTCGTTATTAAGAGCGCTGGTAGATCGAACACTTGAGATGTGGCTGCTTAGTATCTTTCTGGTGTCATCTTCTCCAAGCATGGTTGGCAATATGGTAAGTAGATGTGTTCGGTGTCACGACACACCCTGAAAGTATCATCCTTTATCGCAGGAGTCCGATTCCTTTCTTTGATGTGCATTTGATTTACGGTATTCAATTCCATTCGTATTTTGAAACTGATTCCTATAGAATAATCTGTCGACTTCAGAATTAAAAAGGCGATCCCTTTATCCACGATAGCAGAGTTGTCGATCTTTGAAATTTTGTTAGAAGGATAATTTGCGAAAATTCTATCGTACATTTGAATTTTGGAATAAAACTGACGTGGTCAAAAGCTGAATAACATAAAGACTCGAATAAAACTCATTTTATTGAGTTTTCTTTACTATAACTTCATTTACAGTGTATAATTTTCATATCTCCGTATTTTGTCGTTTCTCATCCTTAATTCCTTTCGATTTCAGATCCATTGATCTTTGTAAAATAGTCTCATTTCTGGAATTATCTAACGACAAATATTGTGCGAATACCGGATATAAGTTCATGATGCATTGACGGTGTAAAATGTATGAAATATTTTTTTTTTAATCATGTTTTCCGTGATAGCGAAATCTTACTGATAGCATCTGTGACTTCTCATCCAAAATAAGTGGATTCAGTTGCATCCAATTGCAATAATATCGCGGCTTCTGAACTTCGCGTAACACCCAAAAGCGGAGAACAAAATTAAGTAGTAACTAGGCCACCCCCCTGTCTCCACCTGGTAAGTGTGAGATAATCCAAGAAGAATCGATTCCAAGCGGTTAAGGCAGAAAGTGATATTTTATTCCTTTTTGAATGAACTCATTATTTGATATCGCTCGCCATTAAAAAAAAAAATGAACATTGAAATTTAAATTTTAATCTAGTAGGCTAAAATTAATGAGTTATTTTCTTTTTTCTCTGGCTCTTCTCTCATTGCGCCCCAACACACAAAGGGAGTGATAAGAAATAATAATTTTAATGTAGTCCCCGTGGCCTAATGGATAAGACGTCTGACTTCGGATCAAAAGGTTGCAGGTTCGATTCCCGTCGCGGACGTTTCATTGTAGAAATTATTTCTATTTTTCACAGGAAATTAACAATTGCGCCAGACAGACAGACAGACAGAGAAATAACAGATTTTAGTAATACAGATTTAATTAAAATGTAAGTTTCATTACTACTGATGTTTAATAAGTGAAACCATAAAGATTAATTAAAAGAAAATGGCGAACTTTTATTCTTTGTTTTCGTGGTTGAGGTCCATTTAAAGACTTTCCCATAACACAAAGGATGAAAACCGAGAGCAATAATTGTGGTGGTTTCGTAACGAAGGCTCAGCAAAGAGCGCCTTTTTTCTCCTCCTCCTCGTGGAAATGGGTCACGCTCTTAGCTCTCATTGAGCAATGTTTACATTCGTCGATCAAATAGAAGGCATGCTCCCAACAGGAATGCTGCTGCGGGCAGACAACCACTTGAGAGTTATCCGGCAAAACGGAACAATGGGTGTCAACAAATTGATAACCAATAGTCGGTTTTGTTTGGATGGGAAAAGGCATTTCCCTCGTCGCAGTCGCCTCCAGGAAACACTTTTATCATCTCTAGGAAACACTGTGCGTTTGTTAAAAGTTTCTTGTTTCTTTTACGCGATCAAATTACCAATAGCAGTAATTCCAGTCTTGCTTTTCACCATCAGTCCTTTAATGAAACGTTATATGAAGAAACCTGCTCTCCAAAAATATAAACAAATAAACTGTAGGATCAGAGAGTTAAAATAGCACTGTCCTAAGTTGGGTTTTTTGTTTTACAGGAGCTGATGATTCAGAATTTTGTTTATTCGTTTTAAAATATCTGATATCTTTTTAAGTCTCTTATTGCCACTCGAAGGTCTTTCACTTCTACTTCGTCAATGTAAGGGAGAGTTAAAAAAAAGAATGGCAAAAATAATAAGCAAATATGCAGCTAAAAAAGAAATAACAACAACAATAATCAAAACTCGTAAGAAAGAGCAGCGAAACTCCAAATCTAAAAAATACAACAACATAATTAAAACGCATTAAAAAGTAAAATAAATAAATTGATATACTGGCATTCCTCCGACCTCAATGACTTTGCTATGTGCATTAAAATAAAAACTCCTAAAAATACGTAACACTGGATGAGACAAGTGTTTACTAGATGACATCCCAGAACGGCTGTTTCTCGCTTTATTGTCGATCGTCAGCTGGGAGTAATCACCAACAATAATGTAGGTCTTAATATGGAGGTCAGTTGAAATAAACGTAACAGTATGGGACCTCCAATTCTAAAAACAACGCAGTAAATACAGATTAAAAAAAAAAATAAAGAAATCCATGTATTCGAATTCCGCAGCACTTGATCTTACTTGTTTTTTTTTATTATTTTTAGACGCCTTTTTTTTTTAGTGCGCAGAAAATTTATCGAGACCAGCAGAATGCCAACACATGAATTTCTTCATTTTATTTTCTTAATGTGTATTTCTTGTGTTGTTTTTAGATTTGGATGTTCCATGCTCTTTCTTACGATTATTCCTAATGACCTCTGTATCGAGACCTCATTGTTTACTGGTGACTACTCCCGGCTGATGATCGCCAATAAAGCGAGAAACAGCTGCTCTGCGATGCGTAAACACTTCGTCTCGTCCGTTGTTAATAATCAAAACTTTTATTAAATAATTTACGATAGAAATGCTCCCTACAACATCTCAATCTGCTTACAAAGAAGTAAGAAACTCCTTTGTTTAAGAGAGAGCGGAGGTTCGTAGTAATAAAAGTGCAATTGTTCTGGAATAATCGGGCGTTTTCAGTTACAACAACAACAAAAAATTCTTTTAGCTGAATGAAAATAATAGCTGTAAGTTTTGAAAACTCCTGATGTTTGTCCTAGCTTTTTCAGACTTGTACGTTTGATGAGCAATAAACATCTGCAGGATTTTTCCAGAATTTTCGGAATTTCATTCGGGTCAAGTAGTTGCTTACATTCTTGCTTCTGCACGTGAATCTGGAAACAGTTTCTCCAAGTTCAGCGTTCAGACAAAAATGAAGAACAAAATAACTACCATTGGTCTTGTCAAGCTAAATAATTCAAGGAAATATTTAGGCTAATACAGTTTACTTCTTACAATAAAAAAAAATAATAAAAAAATTAAAACGGAAAATTTGTGACAATAATGCAAAAATAATTGCTAAAAAATCCGGACCGAAGTCGTTAGCTGTATATATATTGACTTTTATGCTATTCTATCGTAAAACATACTTCTTTACGAACCTTCTGTCCCGTTAGTCTTTTGTTAGTTTCTTATTCACGGGATGAGTGAGCGAATTTGTTTATTGGGAAGATTAGTTTTTTGTTGTTGTGTTTACTGTGTTTTGATTTTATTTTTGTTCTTCCTTTTCATTTGATTTTCTTTCTTTCTTTTTTTTTCTTCTTTCTACTGACAATATTTATTGGAGACAGTTATTTTAAACTGATTAGTAGCTGCTTAAAGGATTTTCGGAAAAACTTAAGCTTTGCATATATTTAATATTCGTACGTGCAGAAAAGCCACGAAATCTAAGCAGATTTTTTATAATTCATTTATTCCCTTTTTTTACTATGGTCTAAACTTGAAACGCCTTGAAGTTTATACGTATTACAACGAAATAGCGATTAAAGGGTTCTTTTGCTTAACGGAAATGCTTTGAAAAAAAAATCGGGCTAAAGTAAATTTTTGGGGGGTCTTTTTTTTTTTTTTTGCTTTATTAAAACAATTAATGATTAATAAATTTAAGCTTGAAATCATCGTTTCCAGAAAATTATATATAAAAAACAATCAAGCTTTTGTTTAGATTTCAAATCTTTTTTTTTTTGAAAAGAAGTTTTAGAAGTTTCAAATCCAACGACCTGGGATGGAATGATTCGACCATATCTTAGCTCAAAGATAATTTTTGCCGCTCAAAACTGGTTTACCTTGTGCAAATAAATAAATAAAAAAAACATACTCACCAAATGAAATTCCGTGATGAATATGACAGCAAAGAGAATAAAATAATCCATTGTTATAGAATTGAATCCAAACGCTATGAAGTCTGACGGTTTAGGTTCTACCTGTAAAAATATAAACGTATAGTGTTAAAATAAAACAATGAACAAATAAGATATTAAAGATTTTTTAAAAAGATTTAACGTGCCTGCATTATTAATAAAAATTGAAATAAAAGGCCAACACACTTGACTGATTTATAGAAAACATTTAAACATATTAAAAATAAAGGACACGACCGGTTTCGCCTCCGTGACGAGGCATTGACGAGTGAAAAGAATTGCAGAAAAACAAGGATATTTAAGTGCTCCCGCAATCCCGTTATTGTAAAATATTAAAGATGATCTTTAATTGTTAATTTGAATTCAGTTTACGCCAAATAATCTAAATATGGTTTTATTTAAAATATTAGATAAAAATATTATACTTATTTTTTCAAGTCAAATTTATTTCGAGAATTAGGATGTTTCTGACTATGATTTATAAAACAAAATGCTAAATACTATTAGATAGTAATTTTTCAATTCGTATTCGGAGACCAATTAACACTTTTTATCAAAAGCAAAAGATCGCGTGAACCAATCAAAAATAAAGGATTTCGGTTATTAAGTTGTAGTATCTCGAGGTCTGTAGTTCTGTTCATCAAAAAAAGCAATGCGAAATATTGTAAGAAAGTGATTATTTTTTTCTTAAAAAGGATGAAGTTTATAGACAGTTGAAGATCAGTTGTAGCCTTGGGGAAGCATTACATTTACGATCTGCTGCACCTAATGTTCCCCCAACGCATACTAAGATTAAGAATAATAACAATCGGTTGTTTTAAAAGGAAAAAAAAAATAGATATTTCATTCTTTTCACTCGAACTGAATAACAAAAACACACATCGCTCTTTATATACTATTCAGAAACTTGTTTACTTTTCAACCAACCTTAGATGAAAACAGGTTTCAAACAGAGAATAATTAATAATTTAGGATTCCCAGTCAAAAAACTGAACGATGGGAAACGTGGTTATACTGAAATGATTCAAGAGAAACGGGAGAACCCTGAGAATGTTATTAAAAAAGTCGATTGTCTGTAATGGATTAGCCCACAGTTCTACAAACTGCAAACAACAGCTTCTTGCACTTCCAGCACTCATCGATCTGCTTATCAAAGTTGTGATAAAAAGTATAGAGAGAGAAAAACATCTTCAACACGTTTCATTGGAAATCGAAACTTTTAACCTATTTTTCTGAAGGGAGAAAAGCTTACAAGCTGATCTTGTCTGCGTGCGCACCAATCAGAATAACTTTCGAATCGTGAATGAATCTTCTCGGGCCTTGTGTGCATATTTATGGATAAGAGACTTGTCATAAGAGTTGTCTTTTATATTCGACTTCTTTTCCACATATTTCATTGGCCTTCGCGCTGTGATGATGATTATGTTTGGGGGACCGGCAGTAGTCCAATGGTTAGCGTTCCTGACTGCGAGGACGAAGGTCCTCGGTTCGAATCCCAAGCGAGGCGAAAAAAAAAATTAAAAAAAAAAAAGAAAATTTTATAATCTGACTTTCTCAGCAATGGAAACTAATAATTAACAATTGCGCCGGACAGACAGAAATAAAAGCTTTTAGTAATATAGATTGATCTGTTGTTAATCGGTAACCTTTCGGCATTTGACACATCGTATACCTACAATGTTAACTAAAGCGATCGAATTGTAGTCACTTTTTTCAATTTTTTTTTCCTTTACCTACGGCAGAAATATCCTTAAACTTCCGCAATTTTCAACCTTTGTAATGTCTTAAAGGAATTTAGCTTTTTTTCCTGTTTGTTGCTGTAATTTCATTTACCTGAAAGGTGAAATTAACTTTTGCTGCCTATTTTAGTATACATGTTCTTTGAGCATTCCTTGTAATTTCCTTGCTCTTAAAACCCTATACTTTTTATGAGTAATGCTTTCCTTGGGCTCATTGTTTGTGTAGATGGAATTTTCATTAAAATCTTCAAGGTCAGAAGTTGAGAGCTGTTAGCACGTTTTTTTTTTTCGTTTATACTTCATTCATTTTTCAACACATTTCAAGTTTGTGTCCTAAGGAAGCAATAAATCATAAGCTCGTTACGGTATTGGAAACAATTTCAAAGTGAAACGGACCCACGTAACACAAAGCGTTGGCCCAACGTTGGCTGATGGTTGGCACTGTTGGGGAATGGTTGGTGGTTTTGCCAACCGAATGCCAACAGTTGCCAACCGTTGGCAAACAGGCGTTGGGCCTACGTTATGAAAACATCCTTGGCCCAACGTTGTTTTTTTGGTTGGCAAATTAAAAATGACAAATTATGTATCATGTTTCTATATTATTGGCAAATTAAAATACATATGTAATTTTAAAATTAAAATAATGATTTCATTGCATGAAATTTAAATGTTAAAATTACTCGGGGCAACACCCTATGTAAAAGCGTCGCATAGCCAAGTCCCGGTAGAGGGAGCCACCAATACCTAGCTCCGTGTTCGCAGGAATCGCAGCTCGTGCGTTGCTTCGGACATTTCATGGATTTCTAATTTTGATTGTCCTTTTGAAGAGAGAAATTGCAGTTTTTATCAATCGACTATAATGTATTTTACACAATTCTTTGTGGAGAATCTGGAGTTAACAA
>JAFIDM010008419.1:32661364-32676935 GCA_023159025.1 Thereuonema tuberculata | reverse complement strand
CTAGCAGGACTGTAATTTTAAATTTAGAAATAAATAAATAAAATAAAATATCATAAATAAAAATATGTTAAGAAATTATTAATTACTTGTAACTAATATTTTTTCATTCTTGCGAAAGGAAACGTAAAATTCTGGAATGAAAGCAGGATTTCAATTAATATTAAGTAGGCCTAATATTTACTTGCTATGCAGAAGTGAATCGCCATTGATAATTTTTTGACGTAAAGATAGGTGACAAATAACAGGACGTAGGCCTACCAACATTGGCGACCTTAAAAATTCAAACTACTGTCTGACAGATGGTTCTTGATGATCCCGAATTTTCGCGATTTCACGTGATTGACGCGAGAATAGCCTCTATCCATGTCTTCTCACAAAATGGCGAGAAAGAAGGCTTATCGACTCCGGGAAAGAAGCGGCCACGAGCAAGCCCCATTACTGATGTCGACGATTTTGACCGATGCCTTATTCGCCGCTGCATCCATCGCCTCTACGCTGAAGGTAGAAATCCAACTTTAACATTTTTTCTCTAGCATTTTCCTAGTGACAGACATTCACAATACTACATTCCTTGAGACCAGCTGAAGAGGCTAATGGCCAAATCTCGTGATTTTCGTGATTCCCGCGCAAACGCGATCATCAAGAACCATCTGTCAGACAGTAGAGTCTTTATTGAGAACAAATCTGCTTCTTATACTCCATGAAATGGTACAGCCCTACTTCATATCTTATTATCCTAAAATTATGTAAAAACCACATCACTTTAAACGTATTTCCTTTAATATCGGTAGTATTTCGCGGACCTACATCATTCCGCTTTTTCAAACCATATCTAATAATAACATCGAGTTACTTTCTTCCAATACATGACTTAATGCTGATACAGTCATGTATTGGAAGAAAGTAACTCAATGTTATTATTAGATATGATTTGAAAAAGCGGAATTAAAGGAAATACGTTAAAGTGATGTGGTTTTTACATGGTACAGTCCTATTTCCTTTCGCATCATCTTAGAGATTAACTGTTATTAAGATAAAATGCTTTAGATCGCCACTTACAATAAAGCAAAAGACTACTTTTTTTTATAGTTAAAATAATTTTGAAAAAAAAAATAATAAATGTTTAAATAATTTTAGAAAAAGCGTATTTCATAAACTTTGGTTTTGAAGAAGGATTGGGACGTGGTACTGGATAAATCAATGTCAGGTATTTTTGTACCCTCTGGGGTGAGATATACTCAATATTTTGATCCGGTGCCTCGGGCCTTCCTCGGGAGATGCAGATTATTACATTAAAGCCTGGCGCATTTCTGTCGTCAGATTTTTTTCGGATAAGTTATTTACGTGGCTGGCTTCTTATCCGAAAAAACTGACAATTTAAATGCGTCACGCTTTAATGTAATAATTTACATCGCCTGAAGAAGGCCCGATGCACCGGACCGAAATATTGACTATTGAAGTTACGAAAATTCCTCAGACAATAAGTTTATCCAGTATACGTATTTCAATTTTTTACTCCATATACAGATTCACTAAAAACTGTATTCGTTGACTGTCGGTAAATGTTTGATTCGCAATAAAAGCCGACAATCCAACTCATAATTGCCCTATCAGCTTTTGCACTGCACAGTAATAATCCAATTACCACGTTTTAACATTTGTGCTTAGATTTCAGTTGACTAATACTTAAAAAAAAAAAATCTTCAAATGTAAAAGAAATTGTAAAATAAAAAAGTAACGATTTCAAGAATTACTTATAATGTATTCGAATATCATAGTGTGTATTTAGACTCCATTAATAATAATTTTTTTACCCAATTTGTAAAAAATATATATATAACGTAAGTATATATCTAACAATTTATAATTTATGCCTCTAATGACAATATTGGAATTGAAAAATCAATCTCTCGATCATCAAATAAATAGCAAAACAACCAAAAATAGCAAATAAAAAAAACAAGTGAATTAGATATGGTACACGAAACGAATTTTTCTTTTCATATGTAAAGTCATTGTGTAGTCCGTCATGTTACTAAGTCATGACTTTCAAATCTTTCGAAGAAATTTGAAATGAATAAAAATTGCTGAAATAAAAATTAATCTACAAACATTTTAATGTAAGCTAATCTTTAAATTAAAAATTATAAGCGAAAAAATAAATTCTATTCAAATTACTTTAATCTACGTGGAGGGTTAACATTTAATGCTAGGTAAATCGTTCTGTAGGTCATGTGAGATTATACGGTACAGAGCGGGAAATCCGAACGTGACTGCCGCAGCGCCTACAATAAAGGTGACCAAACTGACGTGTAAAGGGCAGGGCCGTTCAGTCTTTACAATATTCAAGACATGTAAATAATTACAATGTAGAGTAAGTGCCTTGCATAGTGGTGACTAATGCACAAATTGCATACGAAGTATTGTTAATATACGAAGTATTGTTCTCGTTGACAAGGTAGGTCTGATTATATCTTGTGCGAAGGGCAGCGTTTTTTTTTCCCACCTCTGCTCAACTACTTCATTAAATCACACTATCATACATCAAACACTCAGATAACTATCTCGATCCCGTTATTCCTTTAATTTTACGCCTTATAGTATCGATAACGAGAATAAATAAAATAAATAGAAATTCTGAATGTTTAGATATCTGAATATTCTTAAAGGAGAATGGGCAAACCCTATGGGATTTGCCCACCCTGTATAGTGATAAGATATATTCCTATAGAAAATCTCCTTACTTAGAACATATGTTATTATTACGACTCGTCTCAATTATTAGTCTGTTCGGAGTTATATTCATCTAGATATGACCTATCTCGTTGACATCTTAATTCCCGGATGTATTAATTAATTATCATTTAATAATTATTTTCAGTAACAGAAAATATTATTTTCATTTATTACAAGTAAATAATTATTGGTTACTTGAAATAAATGATATTAATTATTAACTACGTATAATAATTATTAACAGTGTGATTGAATATGAATGGCAGAGAAGCCACCCACCTACAACCAAGCACCCCTCGCCTGTAGGAGACTGGCTTCCCTGCACCCACAATTATTCAATTAATCAATCACTCAAACGTCATATTTAGACGTATAGTATATACTGCGAACGGACTAATAATTGAGACAAGTCTTAATGATAAAAAATGTTCTATTGATGCAGATCTTTCCTTACATACATATCTTATCGCTATACAGTGTTGGGGCCGATCCTTCCATTCTCCTCCTAATTATTCCCGAATTTAAAATGACAAATCAACAATGGGAAAGCGATAGCAAACTCTCTTCACGCAATAAGTTCCTAAAAAAAAATGGAGATTATGCAAACTTATAGTTGGATTACTGTGTAGACAAAAAAAAAATGCGACGCGTAAAATCAAAATTCGATGAAACAATTTAATTGATTGTAATATTTTCTTCTTTCTTTTTAAAGGTGCTGCGTCTTGTTCAGAGTGGGCTTCAGGTGATCCCTCCCGATTTGTTCGACGGTTTGCAGTCGTTGGAAGAGTTGTCTCTCGAACTGAACAACTTGGAGCACATCACGGAAATGACGCTCAAGTCGATGCCCAACCTACGTCGCTTATATTTGGGAAACAACCTCATCAAAGACAGCACCATTGAATTGTGTTCTGGAGTGACGCATCCCAAACAGCTGGAGGTTCTCGATCTGAGCAGCAACAACATCACGCAACTGTTCCACGGTGTCCTGTGCCTGCCCAATCTATCGGCGTTAGACCTAAAACACAACCCCATCATCGCCATTTTCCCTTACACCTTCCTCAACATGAGCCACCTGCGGCACTTGTCTCTTGGCCACACTCAGCAGCCGCTGCACATTGTGGAGCGCTCCTTCTCCGGTCTGTCGTCGCTCTGCTCCCTGACGCTCCCGAACATCGACAATGAGGTACTGAAACGGAGCATTCTGTACGGAATGACCAATCTCCAGCATTTGGTGGTTCAAGGCAGCGTCTGGTTCATCGCTAACAACGCTTTCATGGTGACTCCCAACCTGACCAAACTGACGTTGCGCCAATGTCAGATTCGTCGGATCGCTCCAGAAGCCTTCAACGGTCTCAGGAATCTGCAGCACCTCGACTTATCTCACAACCGCCTTCAAAAGCTCCCGACCGGTGTGTTCGACTCGATGAAGAATCTCAAGGAGCTCGAATTGCAGTACAACCTATTCCGCGTGTTCCCTTATCAAGTGGCCTCTAGCCTGCCTCTGAAGTCCCTGCGACTCGAGGGAAACATGTGGCTGTGCACCTGCAACATGGCGCGGTGGGACGAAGGCATCATCGGCCGGGTGAGGAAACAAGTGACGCGATCGTGCGACCGGAGATCAGCTGTCCAGAACGGCCAGCCCAACGGCTGCCGCGACGGCGATTTCAAGTACATGAGGGACTCTCGCCTGGTGCCGCGCTGTCACAGTCCGCCGGAACACAAAGGCAAGCCCGTGTTCGACATCATAAAGCGGGAACTACGGTGTCACCACAAAAAGGGTCAATGACTAGCCGAACCCGTCCGCATCCATGAGATAATGCTCAAATTTATCCTGTGAACATTCAAGGGATGATTCGAAATCTGTCAAATACATAATAAACGATGATAAATGTCTTAAGAAGAATTCAGTGAACGAAAAGTTGTCCAAGCACTTGCAAAATGTTTACTGTCTCAGAAAAAAAGAAAATGTGTTTTCTGTTTTAGTAAGAACTGTTCTGTATCAGTGATTTTTTTTTGTCATGTTAAGAAGACGTACAAAGAAACTCTTAAGGACAATGTGCAGACTTAAAGTACAAATAGATTTTCTATATTTATTAAGTAGGCACCGTTGCTTCTGGACTTAGAACTCAGGTTTTAGCAAGTAAGGTCATTGAAAAATTAAGAGAGACTGATGAAACGGAAGGACTCGTATAATGTCTATGATAATATGTAAATATTTCACAAATTACTGTATAATCTTTATTTATGTTAGAAAACTTACTATCATCTTATGCCACGATGTTTAGACAATAAGAGCAAAATGGAATCAAAAGTAAGAAAAAAATGAAAAGTAAAAAAAATGAGAGAAAAAATTAGAAACACTATTACAAATATTAAATTCTCTTTGATACCAATTTACTTATTAATCATATCATTATTAATTTTACTTAGTAATTTTTATCATCCAAATAATGGCTTCCATTTCCCATCAATCCATGAAACGTTCTTATTAAAGATATTTGCCAATTTAATATGTAAATTTTTGTTATTCTATTTGACTTTAAGATATTTATTATATTTTCGTATTTTATATCAATTGTTTTCTTCTGCGATTGTTGCCTAATTCTCTGCAAAAATCACGATAGGTGAATGTATATAGACACAGTAGAACTAAAGCAAATAACCAATAAAGACGTAGTACATGATAGATACAGCGATGTTAATGTCCCTTTGTAATTTACTAATTTACTGTAGTTACTGCAATGTATTCTCTTAACTAGTTTTTTAAAACAACAGAGACGTTATGTTCAAGGCCAACCAGATGTGGGGGAAGGCAATTCACTATTTGTCAGAAGAAAGAAGAAAAAAAAATGGTTTACGAAAGGATTAAATACGAATGAAAAGAGAGGAAAGAAAAAGTTATTTGCAACGCCGAATCCATTTGGTGACACTAATACACCTTAAGTATAGTTTATTACTAATAAATGTCATTGTATCAGAAGTAGAGATAAAATGTTAAAAACTGAAATAAAAAAAATATTAATAAATGCCGTATTTACAATTTTTCCTGTAAGTTCAAAGTTTAGGTGTGTAAATAAATCTAATTAAATTTCAAACGATTTTTACTATTTTAAAAAAAAAAGTAAAAAATAAAATAAAATTTATGATTTGTTAGAACAGCGGTCAGATTTTTCTGTGTACCTCTAAGCGCTTCTAAAAATGAATCTCAGAAATGACATTTTTTTTTATGTTTGTTAATATGCTTACCAAAAACCGCTGTATTAAGAAAAAAAAATTATATTCACGTAATTGTATTTTTTTTTTTAATTTTAGTAAAATATAAATCAATTAATAAAAACTACAATTGACGATCCAATGTAAGATCGTTTAAGTTCTGTCCTCTAAAAATAAAAAAAAAAAAAACAAACATCATAATTCATTATTAATTGTTTGTCCATCAATAATATGACAAATAAAATGTGTGATCCTTATTGAAGAATTTGCTTTGAAAATGCCCTTTTTAATTCTGGAGGTTTATTAAGTCTTTACAATCAATATTTGTAAGAATGAAAAATTAAATATATTATTGTTTTTCTTTTTTTCATACTTGTGATTACGAATTTCTTGTTTAGATCGTCAGTATCTACTTTAATCGAACATCCACAAATGAAAGAGAAGCGGAACATGTAACGGAGAGGAAACAAAAAAACTTAAACTGGCACAGGAATGTTTTCGTTGTTGATTCAAGTTTTACTGCTTGATAACTTCAAGAATACTTAATGCGAAGGTTTGAATTTTAAAAGTTAAAATTTAAAAGCTAAGGAGACGATCCTGTTTACGCCGAAAATATTTTATCTCTCCTAGTGTTATGACTGCGGTCCAAGATCAATGAATTGAAGCCGCAAATGTAATGAACAATTTATAGTCCAGGTCCAAAGACAGCAAACAGATTGGTTCCCAATCAAATTTTTTTTTTGCTCAGTTGTTAGCAGAATGGCGCAAACTTAGTTTTATCAAAAACATAATTGATCTCGTTTTAATTTCGCTAAGTATTAAAGTATTTGCCGTTCCGGCGTGGTCATGTGTGCAAGGCGATGGCCTCCGAACCTGGGTTCAAATTCCGGCGTCGGTATAGATGCTTATTGAAAAATTTCCTTCCCTATGTTTGCCTACTATTTTGTCTTTCTCTTCAGGTCTGAAATCATTCCTGAATCCTGTTGATTCCGTGAGGAAAGCAACAGGAAACCACCTCAGTATCTTTCCCTTGAAAATCTATGGATTCTTCTAGGGTTCGCCATGTTGGGAACCAATAGAGATCCGTAGACCACGGACCTTCGGATACGAAGACCGCACTTCGGTACAAACCGTAAAAACAACAACAAAAGTATTAAGACAATAAAAGTCCATCTAAATAGGATCTGCATTTGGATAGAATATTAAAACTAAAATAAATTAAGTTTCTACGTCAACTCGTCTCAAAAAAACTTTCTTACATTACTTCAAAAATATTTATAATTTTGAAATAAAACTGTAATGCATTACATCTCTTTTCTGTAATTAAGCGTACGATACAAACTTTTGAACTACTTTAATTAAAGGATATAAAATATCTTTTGCATTAAATAACGACGTATTCAAAAAACTGTACATCAATATATCGTCTTCTTGAAAATAGATAATCACATAAATAAACTCCTGACAACTTGACAACGTGGACATATACCAATATTTCGTTTTATTTTCATAAAACTTTTTCAAGGTTTTTATAAAAATAAAATTAAAATTAAAATATAACATGAAGAAGAGAATTCCTCTCTTCTTAAATGATAGAAGATGCAATAATTTAAAAAACAATAATTAAAAAGCATGGGTAAACAAAAGAAAAAGGACAAAAAATAGTGACATTGTTTAAAGTAATATATGACTTATTTGAAAGACAAATACTCTTTGACTGGGCCGACCATTGTAGAATAAACGGACACAACCCGGATCCCATCGTGAAAATCGTCCATCACGAACAGGACGAACAAAAAAGGTTCATGATTGAGTCCTGTATCATCAACTGTTGTGTCTGTTTCAACAAAAATAAATGCTTAAAAGTAAATCAGATGTCATTATCCATTTTTAGAAATGCTTTCTTAACCAATAAGAAAGTTAAAGAGTATTTGTCTTTCAAATAAGTCATATATTACTTTAAACAATGTCACTATTTTTTGTCCTTTTTCTTTTGTTTACCCATGCTTTTTAATTATTGTTTTTTAAATTATTGCATCTTCTATCATTTAAGAAGAGAGGAATTCTCTTCTTCATGTTATATTTTAATTTTAATTTTATTTTTATAAAAACCTTGAAAAAGTTTTATGAAAATAAAACGAAATATTGGTATATGTCCACGTTGTCAAGTTGTCAGGAGTTTATTTATGTGATTAACGACGTATTGTTGTTAGCTATTAAAGATTTCAACCAATATCGACTTCGCATATTTCCCTCTCGTATTTCAATGAATTATTCAGTGAATAATCAGTGACGAGCACGAAAAATACAGACTTAAGTCTGTGTCAAAATACCACATTATTTCCTTTACCGAAGCACCTTTTAGTGACGAAAGAATTTTATTGCATATAATCAAGTAGAAATGAATACGCATAGCGGAAGTATTTAGGCATAGGCCTACTGACATCTTGTGAATTGCGCTAATTTGCAGATTACTTTGTGATCTGTTATTCTACTCTATAGCAAAAAAAAAAACAAATTAAAAAAAATTAAAAAATATTTAAAATATAAAATATTTTTAATAGTAGAATATTTAAATGAGAATGGCAAACTGCATGGGAAATTGCCCCACCCTGTATAGTGATAAGATATATACCTACAGAAAGATCTACTTAAATCAGCGATTCTCAACCTGTGGGGCGTGATAAAACTAAAGGGGGGGGGGGGCAAGTATATGGAAAAAAAAAATCTTATTAAAAAACTAGGTTTGGAGGTTTTTTTTTTTTTTTGGTGGAACAGATAGGTTTGGAGGTTTTTTTTTTTTTTTTTTTTGGTTGAAAAAAAAAATTATTGTAGGGTGGGCGGGCGCGAAGAGAATTGTGATTGAAAATTACGTCGCAAGTACTAAAAGGTTGAGAAACACTGCCTTAAATAGAACATATCTTATTATTACGATTAGTCTCAATTATTAGTCCGTTCGGAGTTATATACATCTAGATAAGACTTATCTAGTTGACATCTTAATTTCCGGATGTATTAATTAATTATCATTTAATAATTGTTTTCTGTAACAGTAAATATTATTTTCATTTATTACATGTAAATCATTGTTATTTACTTGAAATAAATTATAATATTAATTATGTGTGACTGATGGCATGTCTTGTATTACAATTTAGTCTCTCTCACATATGTGGCTTATTGTTATCAAATTGAAAAATATTCCATTTAAAGAAGCGCCGTAATACGTAACAAGATCATTAACGGCAGCAATTCAAGCCCATTTACAGCATTTTACAAAATAAATACATTATTAGGCTTCGTATGGAGTTCATACAAATAAATACTGATACTTTGATTCTCTTTGACGGACGGCAATGAACAGATCCGATAGACAAGAAAGTTATTGTTGACTATTTTCGAGTGAATAGTTTTTACCAAGAAAACTCGAATTGTTCTTTAAAAAATTCTGTGTTTGTTTTATTTTGTTTTGTTTATGTTAAGTTGCGGATCTGATCTAAACTACGACAAATACATAACGATGCAAAGCTAAAAGTCGACATGTTGTTTGTCATCAGTGGAAGTTAACTGTTTTGCTTTTAATGCGTTTTTTTTAACAATTTTTTTTGGTCACCTTCTACTGGCAAATTTTTCTCTAGAAATCTGACTTCTAAAAAAAAAAAAGAAAATAAACATTAAATATATTTCTGAAATGTGCTTGTTTGTTACATCCTGTGGTTTTCCAGGAGCTCGTGGCAACGTTTTCATATTAATGAATATAGTCTATATCAGGGTTTCTCAATCTGTGATACTACATATTGTTTCAGGTGATCCACAGATGTCACAGATGTGATCGGTCTAAAAAGACCGATTAACTACGATTTCTTGATTTTTTATTAAGAAAAAAAAAATCATGATTTAAAACAAACGAACAAACAACTGTATTTCATTCTGTTTGTCCTCTTACCATAAACGCATACAAGAGCTGCACAAAGTCCAAATTCCGAAATACGCACACGGTGATACATGGATTTTTAGCAATTTATTTAAGTGGTACAATATTCGAAGTTTGAAAACCCTCATGTAGACAATATATCTAGATATTTGAGGTATTGTACTTTACTCTCTTGTACAACAATATAAGCGGAGCTTTGCCGTTCCCCATACAATTAAGATTTAAGCTTAAAACTGTGGATAGCATTTCTTCAGGAACTATCCAATCTCGGATATGCCGCTACTTTTGCTAAATTATTATAATGAGACTAGTATAGCAAATTTCAGAAATCCTTGTAATTTCGTTTCTTTCAGTGCACCTTTCAAATACAATAGTTTATGCAGAAATCTGTACATATGGCAAACAGATCTGTAAACATATTCTATGTAATAGGAGGCACAAACAAAGCATCGTCTAATGCCACAGGCGACTTACGCGACGTATTGCCAAACCACCGCAAATCCAAGATGCAAATGATAACGATGTTTAAAGCCGTTAAATTTACTAAGACAGCTTAATGAGTATGGCTGGAAGGTTAAACAAAAAAATCCGATAAATACATGCTACTTTCAAAACAGACAATTCGTAATTGAAATATGGTTTTATTTAAAATCCTCTATTGTACCCCCCCCCTCTCCAAAGTATTTAGTGCGATGGCCAACCATTCAATTATTGCTGATGCATATTCATGATTGAATGCCAACTGCTCTTTAAAAACTCAAAGGCTTTGAAAAACTAAAGTTTGTAAAGTAAAACTACCTAAGTATTGTTATTTCTAATTGATAAAAACCTATTTCTTACTCTTAATGACTTTCCTTATTATAGCAAATGTTAAACTTATTCACAAGATAAATACAAGTCAAGAATGCATTTTTTATTAGTGTAGTTTTAAAAAAGACCATACACACAATAATTAAAAAACTTAAAAACACAATAAATTTAATCTTGACCAGGTTTCGATCGGAGCTGCCGATCTTTTTCAAGTGTCTTTTTTAAGTGAATTAATTTTTTATTAATTCCTCAGTTTTTTAAAGTTAAAAAAAATCAAAAAGTGCTCAGGTAAATGTCCCTGAATTTCTCTTAGAAAAGAGAAAAAAAGAAACCCGAAGAAATCCTCTAAATACAATCAATGGATTTCTTCAAAATGTGAAGTAGTCGATGTTGTCGTTAACACGGACTTGAAAAAAAAAAATCTTTGACGAGATAATTACATTGAAAACTAACTCGGATTTGGCCAATTTCCTTGTGTATTTCTTAAATCTGACAACAGTTCTACACTTCGTTAAGGACGTTCGTCAAGAACTTGATTTTTTGTTTAACATTCAAAAATCTAGCTTTATCATATTTACCAATTTTTTTTAAGGTTTTTTTTTTTTTTTTTTTTTTTTAATTCTTATCATTTTCTAAACTTCATACTGTACAATGATATTCTAAGAATGTTTATTTTATTAATAAGAAAGATGCAGATAATGGAAGAGGATGGAAGGCGGTGGTGAAGCCTCCACTCGCCTATCAAGAGGGGAGTCTTGAGTCACCAGTACCGCCACCGAATGCGTTTGCTCAGTGCTAGCGTTGTCTGTATTTCTTCATTATCCGGGAGGTTAAAAGGTATTTTACTTCTTCAACGAGGATCGAAATAAGGAAGGATGCGACTTATCGCTTACTTGGTGTCTAAAGATAAACAAGAAACGGAAGGATGAAAAAGAGACTGGGAAAAAAAAATACCATACTCACGCGGTGGGTCTTGGCCAGCAAATGTGACTGACACTAACAATGTGACAATAAATAAATAGGGTATTGCGAGTTAAAATATATATACTAAGACTTGTTAATATTTTAACAATACAACATCTAGCAGACAACGGTATTTCAGCATTTTAGTATGACCTCCTGAAGAAAAAAAAAGAACAGCAAAATTTGTTCCGTTCACGAATCTAACAAGTTGTAACAACGGCAGAATGGCAATATAGTTTATTTTGAACTACACTGTTCTATTATAAATAAAAAAAGGTTTATTGCTAACATATCGTACATACTGTCGCCATTCCCAAAATATGCTCGCTAGAATATACAAATCGTGGCTCTGTCAATGCTCGTCCAGTTTGAAGAATATCTCACACAGTCGCCCAACCTTCTTTCGTTTTACTCCAGCCATCACTATAAATATAAATAAATAGTTTACAAAGAATCTCTCATCGCTGCTGAGAAGATGCATTGCGGCGAAAACTGATGAATTGTGGGAAAGTTTCCTTTCCTTTCCCGGTTTGAGAGCGGTACAACGGATTGAATGCGCGCCAAACGTACATCTCCGCCCAACGCGTTCTTTAGCGTTGAAGTTATCGTATGCGCGTCCAGGGGTGGACAGACACGGACGGGCAGGACGATTATGGTCGTTATTACAATAACTCCCAAATGGATAGCTAAAAAATTAATGTAACAGTCAATATTTCTTCTCTTCTCCACACTTTTAGATGCCGAAATATGCTAGTTTTCAGACTTCGTATTAAAGCTTTTAAATCAACCATCACTCACAGTAACCTGCATCAAGGATAATAAACATTCTGCAAACCTGGGCAAATGCCAATGTAAAATATGGAAATCTTTCGCATAAATGACCGTACAAATATATCAAGGTCTAGAAGTTTTTTTCAGTATCTACAATTTTTCACGGAGGTTCCAGTCAAACTATTTCGCCGCTGCCTTAAGAGACACAGTCACATGTAATCTAATTAAAATAACGGGCCCGGGAACGGTGTGGAACCTAACCTAGAGATATTTATAAATCTCGGCAGGAATCAAGTTATTCGCTAATGACCTTAATTGAGGTGATAAATAAATTTGCGCGCTGGGTGGTTCTGACGTCAACTATCCCGAATGACACTTTAAAACACACTTCAGCGTACTCTTAAGCCCATCGTAAATTACTACCGAATCATTAATTCTCCCCTCATTTACTGATAGAAAAGAATATAAAACATTTCACCAATCTCCCAATAATTTAAAACGAAAAAAAAAAAAAAAGGTATATGATAAACATTCGTAACAGTATCATTACATACAAATATAAACTTGAATGTGAATCGTAGGATTGCAGCAACGTAGTTTTGAACTAAATAAGAGAAAAATTTAACAGCTTATTCCGATTACGGATTAGCATTTTTCCTTATGTCATTCGGAAATTGACAATTTAAAGAAGGAAAACCTAAAAAGGTTTACGGCTTTATAAGCTTAGAAACGATTTTCACTGAAAGTCTATTAGAACCAAAAAAGAAAATTTTATTTCAAACATATCAGGCAAAATGAGTAAGTCCTCTATAAATTTACTTTCATTAAGTATTTCTCCCAGAAAACAATACACAAAATAACTACAGTAAAACCTCGTTAAGTCGTCACTCAAGGGACCAAACTTAAGCGGAGTGACGACTTAGGCGGAGTGGGAATTTTTGAGAAAAAAAAACAAACAAAACAACACTGAAATACAGTATTTTCATGAATTGATGTAGGATTCGGTGAGAAAAATAAGATTTTCAGAAATCATACATGTAAATGAATGAGTGGAAAATAAAATAAAACACTTTTTATAGTTACCACATTTTAATTGTTTTAAAAGAAAGGCAATGTCTGTCTTTGAAACGTTCCAGCCAATCATTGCTGCCGCCGAAATCTTCAATGTTCAACTCCTTAGCAATTTCCATGGCTTTTTCTTTGAGAATCATGGCAGTAATCGGCACATTTTGCGATCTGGCATGTTTTAGTCATCGATCTAAAACCTCGATCTTGCCAAACTTCGAATTCCTCATTCTCTTTCTTTTGTCTTTGCAGTCAGCTTCTTCAATTACTTGTTTCGATGAAAGAATATCGTTTAATGTAGTCCTGGGAATATGGTGTTCTTTGGCAAAAGCTGTTTTCGAAATATTTGATTTTTCAAAAAGTGCAATTAAGTCTTTTTTTTTATTTAAAAGATAACGAGATAAGTTTTCGTTTCCCTGGCATGTTAAAAACGTAATCGAACCACGAAATTGCAAGAGAAAAATAGCCCTTACAGCGGGGCTTACTCGCTATGAAATGAAGTCACATTCAGGAGCGGTCAAGAAAAACGTCTACACTCGACAGAAGCGAGAAGTGTGCTGTGAATAATTAGCAGCGAGATTCCAAGTACCCAAATCCTCCGAAGGGGTAGGAAAGGAATGAAGTGACAGGCATGGTCAAAAATTCCCCGTAAAGGCTTGGCTTTCTTAAAGTGAAGGGGCGATGGCATGCAAAATGGAGACGAAAGATGCTTTTGGCCATTTTTGAGGGTGACGAATTATCCGGAGTAGAATTAAATTTGGTGACTGGTAAAGGAGGGTTACTTTACATTATTGTGTATGAGACCTTGTCGGGACCTAAGGAAAACGACGACTTAAACGGAGTGACGACTTACCGGGTGACGACTTAACGAGGTTTTACTGTATTACAGTTCCATTAGTCCAAAAGTCAGTGCAGTCGATTCAAAAAAAATAATAATAAATAAAAAAATCGAATCACTTAAAATATCTTCTCATAAAAATATTCAACAGATAAAAAGACTGCAAAATTCTGAAAACTACCTGCTTCGATTAAATATATATATACACTGTCCGGCCATATCTACCTAGTAGCATATTGGGCTTCCTTTAGCCCTCAAAACAGCCTGAATTCGTCGAGGCATGGATTCTACAAGATGCTGAAAACGTTGTTGAGGTATTGTGTACCATGCAGACATGAATGTCACGCAGTTCCTAAAGATTTGATGGAGAGGGAGGCCTGGAGCGAACAGCCCCCGTTCCAGCTCATCAAAGAAATTTTCAATCGGGCTGAGATTCGGGGACTGAGCGAGGAAAAGTCATCGTCTTGTTTCTCAAACCACCCATAGTGATGCGGACTTTGTGCACCGATGCATTCTTTTGCTGGAAGTAGCCGTCTGCATGAGGGTAAACTGTTAACATGTAAGATTGCACTTGGTCAGCAACGATGTTTAGGTACGCTCTAGCATTCTAACGTGCCTCCAGAGGTAGCCTATTAATGGAGCCAACATGTGACAGCAAAACATCCCCCACACCATGACACTGCCCCCACCGGCTTGAAGAGTTGTTGTGAGACACAGCATTTGTGCGCACAGCACGGGTGTACCTAATCAAGTAGACGGACAGTACGTATATTTGTGTGTGTATATATATATATATATATAATATAAACGGATATATATATATATATATATATATATATGTTTATATTGGTTTTACATGTATTTTCCAGTTTACCTAACGCTACAAATCGGAATTACAAATATTAATAATTTCTATAGAAAGGCGTGATACAAGCAAGCAAAAGGACAATCACACCGAATTTTGTTCCTGTTATTTATACTTTTTTTTTCCTGTTAGAATAATTTTTCACTGAAAGGCAATGGGACACTTGATTTATTTATTTTTTTCTGGATTGGGCATTTGACAAAAATGAATGATATAACTGCGAAAATAAAAAAAAAAAATCACATCAAACATTTCCTAAGATCCGAGACGATGTAAAATATGCTTTAAATTAACTTCAAATAATTTTCAGATTATACTATTTATGCGTATTCTTTTACGTGTTAAAAAAAAAATAGAAATATATATATATATATAT
>JAFIDM010008419.1:32634718-32656364 GCA_023159025.1 Thereuonema tuberculata | reverse complement strand
AGTCTAATGTACCTTATATTAAAGAATGAAAATCACAAAGTATCTGTCTTTCCTAGTTTCTTAAATAAAGAATTGATGAAAAAAATGTGAGGGAAAAAAAATTATCTTGTTACTTTTAAAGTTGTTTTGTCTTGTTACTCTTTTTGGCTTTAATTGCTATTATTTGAAGAATGTAAATCCACTAGTAAAATCAGATACTAACATTTGATAAATTAAAATTAAAATAAAATTAATTAGCTAATACTTACAAACAATGCCAATGTAGGATTTTTGAACAGGTAAACAGATTATCTCTCCTGAAGATGTCAACTGTAGCCAGTAATTAATTGGAACCTGTTGTCCATTTCCCTGTAAAAGCTGCAAAATTTATAAAAAAAAAAGAAAATTAAAACATATGCCTTGCAATTAATTAAGAATGGCACAAAATAATGGATCCTGGGATTCACACAGATCGAGTTTCTTTTGCAGGGTAAAAGGTGGGATAGCATTGGACTGGGCACCCAATCTCAATCCCAACGAATGCGAATTGTTGGGGCCTATACCTCCAATGCCTCGAAAGAGCCTTAATGGCCTGTAAAATGGGATTCGTGTATAAACTTAATTTGTTTTTTCATAGGAAGCAATGTAATGCCTAGAAACATTATTTATTTGAAAACGACCTTTGTAATGAATGTAGTAATACTTTATTTAGCATCCTTTTCCAGTTCATTTTATCTGCTTGCTGACAACTACTAAGCAATGCGAAACAGTTGTGTACTTTTAAATAGGACAGTGCAAAAGTAAATATACAATTTCTGAATTCGTAAATAATACAAAAAAGTGTAGAAATGTTTTTGCACCACCCTTGTGTTTTGATAGCAACTACCTGGTGCCTTTCTGTATGTCAGTATTAAACAAGGTAAGGATAGTGATTAGTAAACCAATCACAATGCTTCGCAACACCTTCCAATACCATAAGACAATATAATTGATATTGCTTTAATTTCCTTATTATTACACAATGTTGTGCTTAATGGCAATTTAATGAGATTTTAATGATACTTGTCCTCAGACAGAGGGACAAATCATGTTTATAAGTCTTCTGAACCTTATCAGAAGACTAAAACAAAAAGAAACTTATGTTTATTGCAATATTTTTCTTGATCAATATAACAACAGTGCAGCAAAAAGAGGCAAAAGTAACTCTGCAAAACTAAATGGGAGGAAGTTATCAAAAGACTCAAGCATTTTGAAATGATTTTTAACATTTATTTATTGTTTTTAAATAAAAGTAATATCAAATTTTCATCAATGTGATATCAAACTAGTTCCACTGGATCTATCAGAATTTCTGGTCTCACTTAGATGACAACACTTAAGTTACGACAATAATTTGTTTACATTTTAGATGTTGATCAAAATAAGTCCACCGTTTTCTTTTGCTGTTTTTTTTTTCTTAAATCAGTGTTTCTTAACCTGAGATGTGAGATTTTTATCATTTCACATACTTTGTGTTTGTTTTTTTCCTGAGTAACATCTAAATCATATGGAAAACAGAATACTCTTAACAGCTGCTTTTCATGCCCTCGAAAACTTGCCTCAAACCAGCAAGTGGCTCGAAAAACTCCCACTTACTTGAAAAAAATATCCCAGTTGCTCTAAAGACAACAACTGCTAATTTAAAATCTATATTTATCTGTTATGATATTAAATAAATAAAACATATCTTCATGGTAATCTCCTTGTAAACTTCTTAACTTAATAACGATCTTTTGATTGATCTTCCCGATCATTCTTCTTCAGGTTATAAATAATAAATAAAGGAGGAAATAAAAACTATTTCTCTCTCTACAAATTCAAAATAAACAATGAATTCTAATTTACAATGAAGATGTGTTTTATTTATTTAACTTCTAAATCGCCGAGCTGGCATAGTCGAGCGGTCTCGGCGGCGGCCAGCCGTGACGACTAGTGCACCAGTTCCTGGGTTCGAATCCCGGCGTGGGGCTTGGATGTTTCTTCCTTCTTCCGTGTTTGTTTCTCTTCCTAGGAGGCAGAAGTCCGATTTTCACCTTAGGGTGCCTCCTGGATAATTATATCCCAACGAAAATAAGGCAACAAACCTTCCCCATCATAGTGTAGCTATGACCAGTGATCCGAAGATGGATCCGGGGATACGACAACAACAACAACAACAACAACTTCTAAATCAGGCAAAATAGAAGCAAGTCGACACCAGCGCTCTTGGCAGCAAGAAACATTGTAACACTACAACAGTGTTAACTTCAAGCTGAAATATGGATATTCTTTGCTCGTGGTTTCAATCCATGGCTTCATTCACCACATTCTCTTCCTGCGCGATCTTTTTCTTTTTCTCTGCTGTGAAATGAGTTGAGAATTAACAACAAAACAAAGCTGTGAGATCAATTTAGTTTGTCGCTTACCCAACCAGTATTTTTAATCACGATCTAAATGAGAGCAAAACGTGATTTGCCTCTCACATGTGTAAAGCATCTGCATTTTCCCCAAGTTTTCAGATTGTGTAAAGCAGCCATAACACACACGTAACACAAACAAACAAAGAATTAATTACTTAATTTGTCTTGTATTTCTGTTTTGTTTTTTTAATAGCAAATGAAATCTTTTGAGGAATTGATCCATTTCTGCAATTTTTGTAAGGTATGTGAGGAAATACTTTCAGAACCAAACAAATATAGGCAATAATAATAATAATAAAAATACATTTTTTTTTTACACTTGGCAATATGTGCTTTCGTCCTGACCCGCCATATTGACTTGGTACCCTTCCGCTCACTTGCTGCAGCAGCAGGTAGAGGAGGTGTTGCTGCAGGGATGTCATTCGCTGCGCAGCAGCTACCCTTCCGTTGACTGACTGCCGCCCTCTGCTTGAGGGTATTTTCTCCCTTCTTCGACCTAGTAGGGGTTGCAAAACTGATCAATTCAGTCAACTTGGACGAGAGACAATACGTAGCAATTTTAGGAATATGATTAAAAACCAATATTACTTTAGAATAATAATTTCCGATGTATCTATAAAGTTATTTTAATTTGAAATCTGATGATTGAAGTTTATAGTTCCATGTATAAAGATTAAAAAAAAAATTAACAACATTTTGAGTTATATTACATTTGCTATTTATAAAAGATTATTTTTATCCCTATATTTTAGGATTTCATGAAATCAACGTATTTGGTAAAACGAAAAAAAAATATTAAAAAATTAATTAAAAAAAGAAATATTAAAAAAAAAAATTTTCTGATTAATAATTTCAGAATTATATAGATTTAGAAATAGCATGTTTTCAAGGAAAAATTTGAATACTTTTTTAATGTTATTTTTTTTAATCACAGTACAGCTAGACGGGGATTAATTTTTAACTCCGAATGTAATGCCATGGGAATAATAATAAAAAAATAAATAAATAACATCCAAGTTAATATAAAGTTTAAGAGTGAAAACCTTATTAAATTTTCTCATATTGACTATTTGCATGCATCTCATTCGAATATTTATATATACATCGAAAGGCAAATTAATGCGCATTTCCATCAAAATTCTCTAAATGTAAATGATTCCGGCCGATATTGGAAACGCTTTCCGATATAGCAATTCTATAGCAATCCAAACGTCGCAAACATAATAAGAGATGGACAAAAAATTCGTAAATTACGAAAGGATTTTTTTGAAAATAAATAAATAAATAAATAAAATGTTATTTTGATTTAATATGACCCATTAAAATAAAAAGGTGACAATATGTGAAAACCTTATTATATTTTCTCATATACATCATTTAACATTTATTTTTAAATGTAACTGTAAAATGCATTTGTTTTGATTTTTAGGCGCTTTTTATTTTTGAAGAAATCTTTTAGTGAGTTTTTAATTTTTTTAGAGCTAGTTAGTTGGGCATTAGATGTTAATGATTTCCTTTTTTAACTTGACTATAAACGATTTTTTTCATCAGGAAACATATCTTCTAATTTTATGTGAATACATAAATAATTAAATGTTATTTTTATTTAATATAATCGATTGAAATAAAAAAATAAATATATAGATTATTACAGAAATATCATATTCATTAATTGAACGCATTTTTTTTAATTTTGAAATATTAAAAATGCATTTGTTTTCATCCATAAACTCTTTCTTCTGACCACTTGCTGCATGCAGCAGCCAAGATGGTTGCTCATTTTTTTCCTTCCTTTTCGACTGCAGCCCTTCTGCTGCTCTGACGTCACGTGCAGCAGCAGTGAACGGAAGGGTTTGTATTGAAAATAGAAGGGACAAGAGAGGGGCAGTCAAGGTTGCCGCCCCAGGGCTGCAGTCGCTGCTCTGCAGCAGTGAGCGGAAGGGTACCTTGGGAAACCCATGGTTTGAAACTTTTTTTCGATAATAATAATAATAAAAACTCAACTTCTTACCATAATCTTAACTGAATCAGATTTCTCTAACATATCTTTTGGAATCGTTATTCTAATAAGTTTTCCTAACGATAAAGATAAATTTCCCAACGGATATTGGGATTTCTTCAAAATCTTTCTTATATCTGCAAAGAATAAAATAATACCATTATTAAACACAGAAATTTGACTTAAAAAATATATCAACATTTATGAACTTATAAAAATCAACATTACATTTGAATTAAAATTCAAAATTCTCTATATTAAAGCAAACAAAAAAATATGATAAAAATCTGAAGTTCATCATTGGGCTGACATTTCTCATGCCTTTCCATAATTCAAAATTGATTTTCTTCTAAATTTGTTTCAATATCTGAATCATGGTTATCTTGTCAAAGGTATGAGTTACCTTCTGTATCCAAGGATAGTCAACAGTCTCAACTCAAAGGCCATAAGCTAGTTGTGGCCGCCATTACAACTTGAGACACCTATTGCAGATTGTTTTGTAATTTACATTTTATGACCCACCATTTAGTTTTAGCACAAAGTCTGCATTAAGCTTCCAACTGAAGATCAGAAAATGCTGTGGAAATCTGACTCAAAATAAAACCCGGCAAAAGTAATAAAAAAAAAAGAACGTGTAAGGAATAAAAAATATTTATGGTGGATAAATTCATTGTCTGAGGAATTTTCACACTTCAGGGTTAGATATACTTTTTGGTCCAGTGCCTCGATCCTTCTTTAGGAGATTTAGATTATTACGTAATGCCTGGCTCATTTCTTTATCAGTTTTTACTGATAAATTGTTTATATGGCAGTGTGCCACCATGTCTCCAAGAGGCAAACCACATAAACCACTTATCGGAAAAAACTGACAACAGAAATGAGCCAGGCTTAATGTAATAATCTACATCTCCTGAAGAAGGCCCAAGGTACCGGACTGAAATATTGAGTATATCTCACCCCGGAATGAGAAAATTTATCATACAATGAATTTATCCAGTATCATGTCCCACTCCTGCTTCAGAATCAAACAATATTTATATTGTTTACAGTAACAGTTGTATTGTTAACAGAATGGTAAGTAACTGTAAACTTTCCAGAAATCTAATAATAATATGTAAATTTTGTCATATTTACATAGAAAAATTATGTAAATCAAGACTAATAATAATAATAATGTTTAAAATGGCTAGATGAATAGCATTTGTTAAACATTACTGTTGTTTAAGTAAATTAATGAAACATGTTGATAAAGTAAAATTCTTATAGGGATTTAGTTAATATCTTATCTAAGGTATACTTCTTGGTAAATCTGAGTATCTCATCTTTATTCTTCATTTAAAATGATGCTCTATGTAAAAGGAAGTGGCTAAATATTGGTGTTCTTTACCTTGAATTTCATCTTAAAAGTATTTCTCATATCTAACTGAGATGCACACACAATACAAAGCAATGTATTGTGTATGTATTGAAAACACCTTGAATCATTTTCAGTAAGACTCTTAAGTAATTATTAATCAACTGATTCCCATCATTCAGTGATTCAGGTTATCAAAAGAAAAATTGTCCAAAATTCACTGTAATTTCCGTCAACACTCTGAAACACTGAATATGGAAACTTTTTAAGTTGATGGGCATAGTATGGAAATATGTTCGGTACTGCAGGAAAAAGGGTTTAACTCTTCATAAGATCTTAAATCTGAAGACCTAAGCTTGAATGGACTGTTTTATTAAATCAAGAGAAGACCACAACTGGACCGAAGTAAATATGTTTTCGCACACTGAGCCAACATCAACGGGATTCCTAAACAGCTGTTTCATCCTTATTTGGAATCATCAGCAGAATTTACCTTTGATGTTTGGCTCAGACTGCGAGAAAGTTAAAAGGAAACCATTCTAGCTCCCAGAAATCGCCGTCAAAAATTTTATTGTCCAAAATGGCAGATTGTGAGTAGAAAACACAGTCACATTTTTTTTTGTTCTTTGATGTATATTATACAGTAGGTCCTCAATTATTTGAGCTAATGAAACTTTGGCCAGCTCTGATATCAGATTTGAATAAATTGTCATTTTGTGAAAAATCATTACCAATATATCATTATAATACTGATGCAAGGTTCAGGACGAGAAGATTAGAGGATTAGCCGTTCTGAGAATCCAAGCTTCCTCTGATTGGTTAGTTAAAACCTCCTCGGATTAGCTCTCCCTCACAAGCAAACATTTGTGAAATTGACAAACAATTTGGGATTCCGATCTAATTGCATTTAAAGCCCCTGTTGTGGTAAATAAAGATATAAGTGTTTTTGAATCAAGACTCTTGTGTACCTCTTTTATTTATGACTAAAGAACACAACAATATACCAATCAACAATAAAAAATGTCTTCGACTCTTTTTAAAAGGTTTTCTAAGTCACAATAAACAAGTAAAAATTTATCTCATCATCAGTACTTTATATTTTGAAGTAAAAATTTAGTTTAATTTGCAAAAACAACAGAATATAGAAATTTGCAGCAAAGTAGAAGGTTACTTTTTGTCTCCAGCAATTGACTCTCCACTGCAACATTTTAATGGCTTATCCTTCTCAATTCTGTTTATTAATTCTAACTTCATCTCCTCTTTTTTTATTGAGTCCTTCGTATAACTTGCATCTGACCATGAAAATTCATACCATACTATAAGTTTTAAAGCTCTATGACTGCAGGTGAAGAAGGGAACGCTCAAATGACAAATGCTTACTGTTTACCTTTAAAATAATTAAAAAATACAAATAAAATGGTGACTAGGAGGAGATCAACTAACATGTCAACTAACAAAAATTAACTGTAGATATAAAATCAACTTTGTGTCTTCAAATAGTTTTACTCTGTTGTAGTAATTGTGGGTCATATAATTTTCCAGATCTGGAAGAACAGGAGAAGAGACCATCAGTTAATACATAAAAGTTAACATGTGAATATGCACTGTATATCTTTGGCTTCAATAATAGGAAATAGCCTTCGACTGAGTTTTTTTATCAAATGTAGAAGCTTATGAAGCAGTAACAATATCTGACTGTTAGAATAGACTATATCTGAAAGGTTCTACTGTATTAGATTTTGTTCCATGTTTTTTGCTTTATAATTTTTCTGTTAATTCATGTTATTCTATTTTGAATTTATAAATATACAAATTTCCTTAGTAGTGTTAATATAAGTGAACTGCATTGCAACAGGCCATGCAGGTCCAGGGGCGCACGAGAGGTTTAGGTTCCTAGGGATTCTCGACCAACGGGACTAGTTGAGATCGGATGGTCAGTCTGATGTTCGCCCGCCTTTAACCCGAATAACAAACTCTGTATCTATTTGACAGAAGGCTAGAAGAACCCTAGGGTTTGCCTGGAGGAGAAATAATCATGGAAAGATCCCTGTCCACTACTGGGAATTGAACCAGGCTCCTCTAGTCCAAACCACTGGACTACCAGGCCTACGTTTAATAAACCTATTTGATAAATTCTAGTTGAAGATATCTACCCTTTTAAAATGGCTCAGTGAATTAGCATTTAAAATGGCCCATGTTATGATGAAACTACATATTCGTAATTAATAATCATGTCAACCCAATAAAACACTTTAATATTTCAAAAATCACTCACCTTTTGTATAATTAATTGGTGTGGATAGTTTTGGAACTTCAGAATAAACAGATGAAACGGATATAGTAGGCTTTTCAGATGATCTTTTAAAATCTGCTGAATCCTGAATATCAGTGATCTCTGAAACTGATACGCTTCCTGGCAGTATCTCAACTGAAGAACTAATAGGAACCAACACCCAGTCTTCCAATAGTTCACTGGTTTCATTAGAGAAACTGGATTGGACAGGTGTTGGGTGAAGAATCTGAGAATAGTTTAACTGGGGATAATTCACTGAACTATTTACATAAATGACACTACAGTTAAGAACTTGCTTTTCTCTTTCATTACGTTGACTTTGTGTGTTTGGAAGTGGATCTGTTCTAGCTTCAACTTCACTATGATCAGCCGATACTTTCACTTTTAAATCTTGATTCAAATATGATGTCCTGTTTGAATGCATAGATAAAGAGTTGAGATATGGCAATATATTTGTCATTTGGCCAATTACAGTCATCGTTTCTAAGGATATATAAGACAATGTCGATTTTAAGTTGATTGTAATTGATGAATCTGACCATTCTTCAAAAGATTCTGGTGCCTGCCGATTATTTGCCTGGGCTGCCTCAGAAATATTGTGAGCACTTAGAAGATTAATTTCTGAATTTTCCTGAATCCATTCTGAATCATTTTGAAACAAACTCCTTAAATTACTGATATTATACAAAATCACTGGAAATGGGTTAATGCTTTTATTGAAATTCACCGAATCGTTTTGATTTCCGTCATCAAAAGATCGTAAATAAAAGGGCAATCGATTTCCCAATGTCAGGGATTCAGATTCATTGTTGAAATGCTTTTCTGTAAATTCAGTGATTGGATGTAAAGTGTTCTCTTCCAATAATTGTTCAATTGTAAAGTTATTTTCTGTATGTCTATCAAAATCGTTGAAATTAGAACGTAAGTCAGAACTAAATTGGTACGATGATTTCCAATGAATCTGTTGTGAATTAAAAACAGAAGTTCTGATGTTTTGGTGCAACTCAAGCGAAGTTGTAACTAGTTCATTCGTAAAATCTGAAGGGAAAAATAATTCATCGGATGCAGATATACGAAAAGAGGGAATTAAATCCAAATTACCTGTATTCTTTTCCTCAGTTTGTATCATACCTCTGCCAGTTCTTTCAGATAAATTTGACTCGTCTTTCAATGAAAAATGAGCGGATTTGTGATAATCATTCACTTCACTATCAAGTGAAATGCTGCTATCGTCTTTTGTCAAATTAACTGTTTCAAAATAGCTCGAGGTCAACGAAGGCACAAGATGTAGGTTTTCAGTATCTGTAGGTGAAATAATAGTTTGATTCACATTTAAACTATTAAGGGACGGGAAAAGAAATGTTTCTATTTTTATCGCATCATTGTCTTTCCAATTATCAGGCATTAGTGCATTCAAAAATAGTGCCTGTCAGACAATGCTGATACATTATTCAATTTAGAATCACTTATATTACTGGTTTCTCTGATATTCTTTTCCTCGGAAGACGTATTTCCATGAAACGTCAAACTAGAAACTTGAAAATAACTACCAAATTGTTGTAAGGTAAGGGAAGAATTTGGAATAAAGTGAACAGCAGTTGGATATACCGTACTATAATGGCTTTCAGAAGGAGATTTGGTTAATTCTACAACTTCTGGGGATACCAGTTTCAAAGTTTCTGCATAGCTAGATGCTTCAAGATTGGAATAATTTTTGTTGTGAGATCTTAAGTCCTTATTATTATATACAGGCTGTGCACTATCGGTAGTGAAAAATGAGATCCATGAAGGTGTAAGAGTACTGAAGACAGTGAATGTTGATAAATCTACATGTACATCTTCACTTATGAATTCATCGTTATCTGAATTGAAATAAATCAAACTTTCACTTGAATCAGTTTCTCTGTTTTGTGTAATAAGAAAGCTTGGAAAAAGAGGTGTTTTTAGGAAAGGGGTTTTGCTGACAAGAGAATCTTCTGAAGAAACAAAAAACAAGTCAGTATGGTCTGAGAAACTATCAGAAAATGTTCCGAAAACTGTATTTAATTGAAACTCACTAAGTTTGTCTGAGGATGCAAATGGATGTTGAGGAGAAATTTCTTTCAATAGTGCGCTATTATCGGAAAACAGTAAATGTCCCGAATCGAAGTAATTTGTAGAAATTTTGATTTGTCTTGATAGAGTAGCTTCCGCAAGAGAGGTAAAGTCTATCTCGGAGATGAATGAAACAGTTTCCGATGCATCGCTGTATCCCAAATTGTTCTTGCTTTGAAATATTGTTTCAGCAGAGCTGAAACTCCAGTTCTTCAGCAATGCTTGGTTGACAAGCTCTTCTTTGTCGGCTGCAGCTAATATCAGAACCACTAAAGCGATTTCAAGGAATATTAATATATTATACGAGTGCCAATAAAATATAGAAATTTGCTTCATTTTCAGTGATCTATCTCAGACTTTTCAGACATTCTTTCTTGAGTATCTCCAGTGAAAACTGCCAATTCAAAAACGATATATACCTGCAATAGAAAGAGATCAGCATTTATTAAAAATGCTCAATAAAGAATTTTGAAAGGATTCAAACGAAATAAGTGGCTCAAAATCAAATACAATTACTCATTGTCTTATGAAGTAAGAGTTGGTTAATAACTCAAAAATAAAAATTCATTAATACCCAAGATCAAATACCTAAATCTCAATGGATGGAATTAAACTATTGATGTACTTATTGCTAATTTTATGTCATCTATCTGAGCCTTATGTGAGTTTCAGTATACAACATAAATCAGATGCACAATCGTTTGCTTTCACGCTTTGAGACTTATCAACGGTGAGAATCAGTGCTTAGCAGGCTAAGGTATTTATGCTGTACTGACCACAATGATTTTTCTATTATTGTTTGCTTTTTTAGGGATCCACTTCCTGGAGCGGGAGAGGAATCCATAGGCTTTCACGCTTTCTGAGCTTGATCATCGAGGGTATATCTGGCTGAGTCCTAACAAGGATGAAACAACTGTCTCAGATTCCCAACGATGATAGCTCTCAAAGCGTGAAAGCAAACAATTGTGCATCTCATTGTATTTCCATTTTTCATGTTATATTTCATGCACGTTGAGCCTTCTTATTTACAATATAAATCGGCTAAATGGATGGATATTACGTATTACTGCACATCAATTTTCTCAAATAAAAACAAAAAAAAACTGTTTATATATAATAATTTGAGATGAACCTTGATTAAAACACGTTTGAGGGTATAAGATAAGGTTTAAATTTCATACGCATAATAAAGAGAAAGTGAAAATAAATAAAACACACTTACTTACAAACATGTTGAAAAGGGAATTAAAAATGATGGTAATAAACCGACAGTTTTGGAATACTCCAAGCATTCCTTCATCAGGGTCGGCACAAACATATCAGAATTACAACAACATTTAAGATGATATGAGGTGAGAATGCAAGGTGAAATTGAGGGAAGTGAGAGGATTAGACAAGTTTAGCAATAGTTGTTCAGATCCTTGTTCAAATGTATAATGTTATGTATTTAAAACTTAAATACTATCTATACAAGTTTTGAAGCAAGTATTTGGCTTAAATTATTTCAACATTACACCTGCTCACACTTGTCAGAAGAAGTTATATCTCCAAAAAGTTCATAAGATAAATAGCAAATGTACTTTAAATGCATAATAGAAGCCTATTTTTGCCATGAAATAAAATATTAGATCCTCTCCTTCAAAAATTCAGTAAATTTTTAGTTCTCTGTAATTCACCAAAGTAGAGTAACTTATAAAACAGGGCTGTGGAGTCGGAAGCAATTCTTGGATTACTGGAGTCGGAGTTGGTAAAAATGTAACTCCTACTCCTAACAAATTTAAATTTTGTGATTCGGTGCGCAACAACACACCACGTGGTTTGTTTTAATATCAGTTATTCGTTTATTTCTGAGGAGCGATATTTTTCTTTTTTTTTTGGGTCACGTGATTTATTGTTCTTTTTTAATTGTTCTTTGTTCTGCTCTGCCAAACAATGGATGCTTGTGAAATCAAATGTGATTTTGTTTATCTGGCGAGTTTGAGAGATGGATGTAAGAAAAATGTTATTGATTTTTGTATGAATGTTGGTATGATTGCCAAACAGTATAAATGTCCATATAAGGTAAGCATTTTTCAACCATTTCATTAACATCCAAAACAATTCACATTACGTTAGTTACAATTAACATCAATAAGGACATTTGCTCCCTCAGGCACGTTTACAACCCAATACAATTAACATTAGGTTAGCTCAAATTAACTTCCCTAAGGCAAATTCGCTTCCCTAAGGCACATTTTCAACCAAAAACAATTAATATTAGATTAGGTTAAGTTAGGTATGATTAGCTGCAGGATGTATGTATTGGTAAATAACCCCGCCATTTTCATCCACTCACATTTCAACAGAAATTCATATCCGCCATCTTGGATATAGTGCGAAAACAACGATTACATCACAAATTAAAAAAAAAAATTAGTTCCACAACAGAGCCGGAATCTGTAGATTAACCAACTCATCTTTTAGATCTTCCGAATCTACTAATCCCATCCACTATCGTTAAATGTATTTTATTTACAAATACTAATATTGCGGCATGTGTCCATCATTCATAAATAATCTTCACATAAAGTTACAACAATGATCGTTAAACATTTATTTTGTTTCATTTTTCTCCTTTCTATAGAAAACAAATTTAGACATTTAAAAAAGTTAAATGGGTTGACAGCAGTCTACTTACATGTTCAAAAACAAATATAGTGTTTATAATTTAAGTAACAAAGAAAACAAAAATAAAATACGATTAAGTTTCGCCGCCAAATTTAACATCAAATCACGTGACAATATACTCTCGACTGAAGCTCCCGATGCATGGCACCTATCGTGGGTGGATGTTTATCGTGACGCCACTGTCACGTGATGTAGATTAACCCTCCAATGCCTTCCAGTAGAAACTTCGTGACATCGTTCGCTTTATTTTCAAAATCCTCCATAATAACTTTGCTGTTTAATTAAAAATAAGATGTAATTTCATGATTTCCTAAAGAAAGATAAAAGTAACTGATTTAATGTTACAAAACCTGAATTCTAAAGCTGAAAGAAATGATTTGAACGCACAGTTTGCTCTAACATCAGCTGATCCCTTTCAAGCACCAGTTTACTTATTCGAGTTTATAATAAACAAGGTAGGGAAAGTGATTAGTAAACCTATCACAATGCTTCGCAACGTCTTCTGATCATTGATATTGCTTTAATTTCCTTGTATTTATTTCCAATAAACGCAAATTGCGTCTTTTGACAATCACAACCATCACTATAAATGTGATTGTTGCGAATGCAAAAGAAGCAATTGTTGCGATTGTTGTGCAATCATTAAAATTTAATGAGATTTTAATGATACTTGTTCACAGACGGACAGACAAAACGGGAATATTAGTCTGCTGATCTAGATCAGAAGACTAAAATGTATTACTTTATGAATTCACTTACTTATTTTTCATTTTGCTCACCCTGCATTTATGATATTATTATAACCTATGGAATTTCTATACATTACAATTCTGCAAATCGAATTCATTTATGTATTACTTAAACCAGATGTCCAAATTCGTTTCTATTATTATTATTGCTTACAAAGCAGAAAAAAAAATATGCAACATTATTATAAGTCTTATTTATGTATTACTGTAAGTCTCGTTCCTTAAATATTTTCATTAATATGATTAAAATAAGCTTCCCTCTTTTAAATCTTTTTATTTCGGTCATAGGTGAATTTTTTTTTTGAAATGTAATTTGTTAATATTAATAATGATTTTTTTTTTTAAATTGATAAAAATGTTTCATTTAGTAATTTGTTTTATATATTATGTTTTTATTTTCAATGATTTCAAGTAATATCGTTTACTGATTTTTTTTTTTTAAATATCAAAACGTAGGAAGAAAAAATTAGTAAATGTTCAAACAATTCATGTCATATTTATCATTGTAATTCGTATTAATTAATAATTTCAATTTAAGAACCTATATACCCCAAGGATTGATGCCAGGGGATCGTGCTGACCATGCTTAATTATAACGCTTGCTTATTTCGCGATCATTAGGGATGCACTCTGCAATCGCATTCCTAACAACACGTGATGTTTGCATTATAGCTGCATCTTACATGAAGACTACTGTGTTAGGGCACCATGCTGCTGCAGGAATGGAAACTAAATTTCCGTAGCGAATCCCTGTCATGTCACAAATATTTGTTATCTATAGCAGTCCTCGATCCCCTCTGATACGTTTGCATTCAGATAACTCCCTAGTGGCATTCGAATGCAACTGATAATAATGCTTCACGAGTAAAGCATGGTTCAGAAGTTATAACTGGATTGCTGTGTTGAAGACTATAGTGCATGAGTCATCGTGAGCAAGCCAACAGCAGCGCCAAATGATCCCTAGTGGTGACTATGTGAGCTAGAAACTTTTTTCTCATGATTGCACTCCCCACGGCCCATAAGCTTACAATTCAAAGTTGAGATCGATGCGCCTAATATTTATCAACTTGTGGTGCTTCAAATGCTTCACGTTATATCTTGGACACCTGGTATTTCTCAACTGAAAAAGAACAAGATATAGTTGTTATGCCAACTTGTTCAAAAAATGTTATTTATTCACTTTTGTCGGCGTCTTTTTCCTTATAACTTATTACCTATTATACCAATTATTCAGAAAAATCAATAAGGATCTTACTTATTGTTTATGTATTGTCTATTTATGTATTGTCTATAGAGTGCCTAGGTTGTCTATGAAATGTTCAGATTTGTAGAACAATTAGTTTATGATTTATCTGCAATACAAATAGATGGATAGCAAAGAATTTTTTTTTGATTGGTCTGATTAATTCCAAAATCAATAGGAAAATTCCTTCCAATAGGAAACATCCTCATATTTCTTGTAAAAAGGCGCGGAACTGCCGGTGCTTCAAGCCCCTGGATCCGATATTATGGTTGATGCATTTCACAACGTCAGACATCACATATCAAACTTCAGGCATTTGCTGCAAAGGGCTTGCTGATGGATAATGCAATGTAGAGCAACGACCTCTTCCACACCCTCCTCTTCCAGTTTTCTTTGAAGATGTGCCACGAGTCCATTTATTTTCCCTGTCATTGATGGCGCTCCCTCGGTTGTTATTCCTGCAAAATTTTTCCACGGTAAACCGGCATCCACAATGGCATCACACAGCTGGCAGAATATCTCCTGAGCAGAGGTGCGGCCATGCATTGGAATCACGTTGAGCAACTCCTCCATCGCTTCAAAATTATCATCAACACCACGGACGTATATTGCGAGCTGTGCAGTGTCAGTAACGTCTGTGCTCTCATCAAGAGCGACTGAGTAAGCGTGGAAATGTTTACCATTGTCGCACAGTTGATCATAAATGTTACCTGACAGCTCAGAAATGCGCTCTGCCACTGTATTGGCTAAAAGGCTTATGTTGCTAAACCGACCCTTCTTTTCCGGACAGACTATACTTGCAGCTTGTAATATGCAATTTTTGATGAACTCGCCTTCTTTGAATGACTTTTCTGCCTTAGCAAACCACGTCATCATCTCATTCACCACGTAACACGCTTCAACTGCTGCATCACTTTCTTCGTTTGCTTTCTCGAAAAAAAAATCTCACTGCCTCAGGAGACATGTTTTAAGTTTAGCGACCAGGGCCTCTCTCTCATCTCCCTCCTTAGCATGTCTGGTTAAATAATGACGTCTCAAGGTTCTGCCATCTCCCTGCACGATTTCCACCATTCATTCTTCGTCATTTCCTCCGTCTCTTCTTCTTTCTATATGGATAGCACGGAACTAAGATAGCGGTGCTCGGCTTCTCTGGTCACTCACATTCATCACGCATAGCATAACATAATGTAAAATTTTAGACTTAAGTGCATAACAGAATAAGGAATTTCCTGTTGATTTTAAAATTAATCCGAGCAATCAAAAAAAAAAGCTCTTTGCTGTCCATCTATTTGTATTGCAGATAAATCATAAACTAATTGTTCTACAAATCTGAACATTTCATAGACAACCTAGTCACTCTATAGACAATACATAGACAATAAGGAAGATCCTTATTGATTTTTCTGAATAATTGATCCAATAGATAATAAGTTATAAGGAAAAAGACGCCGATATAAATGAATAAATAACATTTTATGAACAAGGTTTTTGAATTATAACGATAATAGTATTCGAAGTTGGCATGCTATATCTTGTACTTTTTTAGTTGAGAAATACCAAGTGTCCAATATAACGTGAAGCTTTTGAAGCACCATAAATTGATAAATATTAGGCGCATCGATCTCAACTTTGAATTAAAAGCTTATAGGCCATAGGAGTCCAATCATAAGAAAAAAGTTTCTAGCTCACATAGTCACCACTAGGGGTCATATGGCGCTACTGTCGGCTATCATACGATGACTCATGCATTAAAGTCTTCAACACAGCAATCCCGTTAACACTTCTTGACCGTGCTTTACTCGTGAAGCATTATTATCAGTTGCATTCGAATGCCACTAGGGAGTCATGCGAATGCAAACATATCAGAGGGGATCAAGGAGTGCTATCGATATTATGCGACATGACAGGGGCTCACTACGCAAATTTATTGTGAAACCAAGTATTTCCATTCCTGCAGCAGCATGGTGATCTAACACAGTAGGTCTTCATGCAAGATGGAGCTACACCGCAAACATCATGTGTTGTTAGGAATGCGATTGCAGAGGGCATCGCTAATGATCGCGAAATAAGCAAGCATTATAATTATGCATGGTCCGCACGATCCCTTGACATCAATTCTGACATCAAGGATTAGGGTTATCTCAAGGATAGGGTCTATCGATGTAGCGTGCACACGGTACAAGACTTGAAAAATGCCGTAAGACTGAATGTGGGCGTTTTCATGATGAATTTCTCCGACATTTTAGAGAGCACAGTATGCGTCGAATGCAAATGATCTCTGAGGATGGAGATTACATTGAACAGCATTTGTGACCAACCGTTCTGTTCCACAATTTCGAATTCGAACGAGCAATGAAAACCAAAAGATACTGCATAGCCGACAGCAGCGCTACATGTCTTCTGGTGGTGACTATATAAATTATGAACTTTTTTCTCATGATTCCACTCCCTATGACCCATAAGCCTACAATACAAAGTTTCAGATCGATGCGCATAATATTAATCAACTTATGGCGTATTTTCAAACACTTCACGTTATTTCTTGGACATCTGCTATTTTGCATTTCATTAAGCTTTTGTCATTTTTATTTTTCTGAACTAATATCGTTAATAATTGCGTTTATTAGCAGTTGTCAGCAGAATGACAAAAAATTTATTTTCTCTATTTCGTTCTTTTTCTATTATTTTTATTTTTTCATTGTTTGTTTGTGAATCATTTTTACACGTATGATGAACATCATCTTTCAGTTTTCAAAGAATTTTGTAGTATTAGTTATATGTGATGTTTTTGCAATACCGGTGAAAATATATCGTACTATATTTTGACTGTATTGTATTCGTGGTAAAAATTTGAAACCATAGGACTATTGATATAGGAAATTGAATGTCGATAATTTTAGTTCATTGTCTTCATACAAGCATAGAAATAAAACTTCATATAAATCACAAAAACATACACCACTTACATAAGTGATATTAAAAAAGGAATTTAATACAGGGGAACACAGTTCCTCCCTGAAGTTATACCAGCAATTCCTGAAATAAAATTGACTACAGGAAAAAAGCAATCCGATGATGGGTTGATATGTTAAGACAGTCATTCATATTTTAATTGACTGTCCTGCTTTTACTCAACATCGTCGTCAGTGCTTTTATCCTCTTTTTCATTTTCATGTTCTTTTTCATATTTCCTTGCTTTTAAATGACAATGATCTTTCATTCATTCATTCAGCAATGGGGTCTTGAAAACCTCTTGAAATTAAAAGGGTTTTTTTTATTTTCTTCTATACACTACAGAAGATCTTCTTTCTTTGGACACTACCTGTTCTTTTCTTGATTTCTGTGCTTTCTTATTTCGACACTTCGTTTTCATTTTTTTGTCTTGGCGCAGCTTAGCCAAAGATGCTTTTGAGCCATTAACCAACAAACGTCAGTAGTTATCAGGGCACTTGAGACCAGCATTTTAAGACACTTGGAGCCAATTTGCATATCATTTGCATAATCCCAAAAAATTGCATATTCGGGCACTTCGGGTAAACATTAGCATATTTTTAGCATAAAGGTCAGGTGACTGAGGGTTTTTCCGATCATGTGACCAAACATTAGAATATCATTAGCGTATGTCATTTGCATAAATTAAAATTTTTTTTAATGTAACTTTTATATAAAGGTCAGGTGACCGAAGGTTTTTCTCCGTAGCCAAAGGGTTAAAGACAGATTGATATTAATGAATATAATTATTAATATTTTAATTGCATATTATTAATGCCCGAAGGGTTAAATAATTGAGTAATATCTCAAAATTCTTGATTTTTTGTAGAGAATTGAATGCTATCGTTTTTAATTCTTCCTAAGGTTACTGTTACGAAATAAAGGAATAAGTGACTTTAATGGGGGATATTTTTAATTAAGGATAATGTTTTTAAATAAGGAAGTGACGTTTTGGAGTAAATATTTCATGTTGGAACTTGTCTGATGACATTTTGGGGTAAATATTTCATGTTGGAACTTGTCTGATGACGTTTTGGTGTAAATATTGCATGTTGGAACTTGTCTGATGACGTTGTTTTTTCCAACATGTATGAACATGAATTTTTTGATTTTGAAAGAAGTACACACAGACACAAGAATTATCTTTTTTTGATTTTTTATTACATTATAGGGAAAAAAAGAAGAGGTTACATGAATAGTTTCTTAAATATTAATAAAGAATCATCTTCTTCTTTTTCTTTGGTTGGCAGCAGGGTACAGCAAATCTGGTTCGGCAAGCAAGGTTCGTCATTGTTCCAAAAACGATTGTTGGTTCTTGTGCGAACTAACTCGTCTTTGAAATATTTTCGCACTAGTCTGCAAACTGTCAGGTCGTTTAAGTCTTTATTTTTTCCAAACAGTTTCAGAAATTCGTGTAGAGAATAACCGCAACTTTTGTAGTAAAGATATAAAACACAATATTGTCCATACACTGTTGAATAGGGTCCTTGTAGAGTTTTGTTGTTTTCGACATGACGGTAGGTATGCTTAAGGACGAAGCGTCTCAACGGCAGTTGTTTCATGGAGCGTCCATACGTTTTCTATATCAATGTAGTAAACCGCCTGGACTACACCACTTTAACAGAATATCATCAAATCCGTGATGATCTTTCATGTAATAGTATTTATTCAATCGAATATCAGCGATTTCGGATGGCGAAAGAGTTGGTGTGAAATTGTGCAAATTTTATAGAATAATAATAATAATAAATACTATTAATTCGAAGGTAAAAGAAGATATGTAACAGCGAAAACAAAAATGAAGTATTTAAATGACTTTAGGAAGAAAAAAACAAATTACAATTTCAGAAAAATGAAGAAAGATAAATAATCGAACTTTTTTTTTGTCATTCAATTTCGTTTGCAAAAGCTCAATACATCAAAATTTAAATTCTTAAATGAAATTAAGAAGAAAAAAACAAAATTTAATTTTCCGAAAAAAAGAAAAAAAAATACTTAATAGATCTTTTTACATTATTCTATATCGTTTACAATGTTCAAAGTACTTAATCAACTTTTGAAAAAAGTGAACTTACTTTATTTTTTGGTCTTTGATGTTCTGCCATAGAGAATTCAGTCTTCATTTTTCTGGTAGTCATTATCGTTTTCGTGACTAAGCTCTCTCTGAAAACATTTACAAAGCATGATTTACTTAATCAAATTAAGGAAAACAACCTGATTCCAGGAAATAAAAATCTTATCATTTATCTTTAATTTCAATTCTCTTTCGTGAAAATAAAGGAAATGTAAAAACTTAAATAAATAATAGAACTTTACCTTAAGCAGCTGAGTTTACAAAGTTTTGAATTATTTAAACGAATAAATAAATTTGACTTAAATGTATATAGGAAAAACATTTTAATTCTGAATAATTATTAACTATTTGAATTTTGGAAGAATATCTAAAAAATTTTCGATTCTCTTTTTAAAAACATAGGTTTTTGGACGAATTTCATTAGTCTGAAAACGAAGGTAGTTGAAAAATGTACAATTCGTTTCACTAACTGATATTGTATTCAACTAAGGAATAAGGATTTGTTCAGATAAAACGTAAAGAAAAAAATGAAATAGAAGAAAATATTGGTAGTTCGAATGTACTTACAATGATATCATTCGTCGTATTTTTGTCAATTGAAGAGCGTTGCTTGCTTTAGTACAACTGAACTCTTGTTAAAGGTTCATTTCTTTATGATTTCGATTTTTGTATTCTTGAATGAATGTAACTTAAACTTTTGTTATTGGTCAGAAAAATTACATGTTTGTTATTGGTTCATTTCTGAAACAAACATGCTTCCTATTGGTTGATAAAAGACAAAGGAAATCTCAGGTGATTTTAGCAACGCTTGGGGATAAGAGAATGTTTTGGTCGTAGGGGAAAAAGGAAAGAATTTCAGGAATTTACTCAAGAAAGTTAAAAATAACTCAGTCACTTTACTTAGTAATTGAAAATTACTAAAAAAAAAATATTTTACCCATCTTGAGATGGTTAGAAAAAGCTTATCATTTATCTTTAATTTCAATTCTCTTTGGCAAAAATGAATGTGAAGTGATTGATGGGAAGTGGAATGACAAATATTACCTTCGAAATCCATTAAGCACTCATCTGAACAATGTGGAATTCCATTAGAACAGAATTGCCTCAAGCGGCAATTAAGTCATCCCCTGTGGCAAGAAGAGGGGAAAGACAAAAAACTTCCTCCTACTGCCCTATAACAACTCATCCGATTTCAAAGATATTTTACAGAAAAGCTGTAGTTAGTTAATTTTTCTGAATATTGAAGTTACTATTGGAAATACAACAATAAATTCACTTTTCTTTAACATATCATTCGATTTCAAAGATATTTTACAGAAAACTGTACTTAGTTAAGTCTCCTGAATACTGAAGTTGCTATGGGAAATACAAGAAACGGAGGGAAAATCACTAAATGCTCATTTCTTTAACAATTCATTCTTTTTCAAAGATATTATTCAGAAATTTGTACTTAGTTAATTCTTCTAAATGTCAGAGTTACAATTGGAACTAAAACACTGAATTCGCATTTCTTTAATAATTCATGCGTTTTCAAGGATATTCTTTCGTTTTTGTAACATTTGTAACTTTTTTGCAGACTTTATATGTGTTTGAGAGAAAAAAAGTAATCTTGTCTTTCGCTTTGAGAACTCTACCTACGTTTTGGGTGACAAAAAAGTAAACTTGTCTTCCGATTTGTTAATTTTAACAAATTTTTGTAACTTACTGCAAACTTTGTAAGAGTTTGGGAGAAAAAATTTTGTAAGCTTGTCTTTCTTTTTGGTAA
>JAFIDM010008419.1:32524376-32601561 GCA_023159025.1 Thereuonema tuberculata | reverse complement strand
CCCCCCCCCCCCGCAAGGCGTAGTCTTTCTTTGAAAAACGCCTTTAAAAGACAGAAATCGCCCTGGGGGGGGGGTCAGGGAGTGGTCCTAGAGGTTTGATTTTTTACCCGTGGTCACCTACTTTTTGATGCTGAACACAATGGTGAAGGTTTCATTCGAATATCTCTAACCGTTTGGCTGCTACAGTGTGTGACAGACAGACAGGATAAAACCAAGAGCGGTCCCCTAGCGGTTTTACAGGCAAGCTGTAGCCTTGGGGCTGCTCAAAATCAGCAATGTAAACAATGATTAACAATGATTGTCAAAGATTTAATAATAATATTAATCAAGGAGTCAATAATGTAATAATATAAGACAAACGAGATATTAATGTAATAATAGCATTCATGATTGTTTTTTATTTAAATTTGTTCACTAGTAAGAAGGAGGACGTTAATTTCGTCCTCTTAAATATGTAGAATGTTTTTCCTGAAGAAAGTCTTTGGTTAAAAGACAAAAATATTGAATTTTTAGAAGATATATGAGTTCTGTTTTCATTTATTAATAAGAAGATATTTAATTTAGAAAATTCTAGGAAACTAGCTAAATAAATAAATGTATATATACGTATCTGCTTATTCTTGGTAGTAATTCAAAATTCAGAATGAAACATCTCAACTTCGTGTAGAAAGTTGAAAGGGAAAAGTTTTAAAAATTATTATTTTATTACACGTAAAAACGAACAGAATAAAATAAGAATACTGTAGACAATAACCTGGTACTCATGTCGATCATTTGCCCCCAATATGAGTTTTCCCGAAGTAGAGACCTAGCTAAATCGCTTTCTCGCACCAGAAAACAGTAGGTTTACCCCATGTCATCAAAAACCCATATGCCCATTTTCAAGATAAAATTTACAAGAATTACTCGCTTTATAACATTTGATTTGAAGTGTAAAAAATTAATATTATAATTAAAGACTACAATTAAGGTAATTGCCGATGAAATAAGTAATACGACGCTTCCCTTTTAGATTTATATTAATTCCTATAGTTTTGTTATAAAAATAATCGTAAATCTTGAGTTGTTTTATGCGTACGGACAAAGGGGAGGACCGAGACAAGAGACCTCTTCCAGTTCTAAATTTGAAAAAAAAAAAAAAAAAAGCAAAAACTGTAAGCTTCTATATTGAACAGACATGGTTGGAAGCCATTTAAACTAGCCACAATACAGCCACCCTCGCTTTAACGAGCATGTGGGCAAGGACGGTTTCGCTATACGGAGATTTTATAAATATCGCTTATAAAAAAGGATATTTTTGTCATAGCAATGCAAAAAATTGCTTGAATTTTCTAAGTTGGATGAAATCTGCTTCCTTTTGCTACAACAGTAATCTAGCATTAATTACAATTTCAACTCGCAACTACAGTAGAGCATCGATTATCCGATTATCAATCAACCGAAACATAGGTTAAACGAAAGGCGTTTCAGTAGACAAAAATTTAAAAAATTAATTTGAGAATTACTTTCTTCTTTCCGAGTGATAGGTCTGACATAGTTCCCGAAACGCATAATGACAAAAACAACGCAACGAAGTCACGGGACGGATTTAAAATATGGTAATTTATTATATAAAACCCTGTTTCCCAACGTGGGGCGCACGCCCCACAGGGGGGGGGGGGGGGGCAATTGGAAAATGGTTATTTTTTTTTTTTTGTTGTGAAAGTTAAAAAGTCGTTTTTTTTTATTGGTTGTGAAAGTTATACCTAATACTTTAGGTGGGGCATAGCAAAAAAAAGGTTGGGGAAACACTGATCTAAAACGTGACTTAGACCATAATTAGCAGTGTTTAAAATACAAAATAAGGTTTTGTGTTTAATATGTATCACTGTTGCTCCCACGACACTGGTACATTTTTTTTTTTTCGTAAATGATCGGCTATCCGAAATATCAGTTATCCGAACACCCCCCCCCCCCAACCTTTTTTGTGTTGCAGTGTTTCCCAACCTTTTTTGTGCTGTGCCCCACCTAAAGTATCTAAAGTATGCTATGCCCCACCAAATTAGATATAACTTTCAAAAAGAAAAAATTAAAAAAAAAAAAAAAAAAAAAAAAAACTAACTTTTACAACTAAAAAAAAAACAAAACAAATTACCAACATTTTTTTTACTTTCACAACCAAAAAAAAAAAAACCAACATTGCTCCATTTTCGAATTGCCCCCCCTGTGAGGCGTGCGTTCACGTTGGGAAACAGGGCTCTACTGTATTGTTACTGGTTTGCCATCCCTCGCTCTAGCTTCAATGCATTGTAGTTTTTATTGTTTATTTTTCGTCATTACTTTGTACAATTTCTGTAAACTATCAATGTAAGTTTAAAATACAATGAAGAATTTTCGTTTCTCTTCAGTTTTTACGAAATTAAGTAAGACTTCTCAATGAACTATATAAAAATATCAAAAACTGGCTTTTGCTTAGCAAGTTTTCATGTAATGGAGGAGTGGAATCTAACCCTTTAGGTAAAGGAATCAAAATGTGGCTTATTAATGTCCTTGTCAAATGGTTTCTCTTTAAATATCGTTAAAAAAAAAAATAATTTTTCAACGAAATTCAAATTTAACGAAAAAAGAAAAAAAAAAAAAAATGCTTTGCTAAATTATCCGAGAATTAAATTCCCGCCAATCACTGCAGACTGGTCACTACGGATCATAACAACTGGGGAATGTTTCCTAAAGAGGTCCCTAAGATCGGAATCTTCTAGATGCAATCTTTTTTCGTCGAATTGGATGCACTGCACCATTTGCTTCCGAAGCCTTTAATATCTCCATCGATAATCAATAGAAGTTTATCGAGAAATGGGTACAAAGACAGCTTGTAATTGAAGCATAAGTGACTCAGTAGCAACAGAAGACAATTTCTAGGTTCCTATCCTAAAGTCTTTAAAACTTAGTTTATATATATTTGTCTCGATAAAAATGTGTTCTCTCCGCACCCAATGAGCTAATTCGATTGGGCGTATGTGCTTTAGTATGGTTTGGTATTTTTACGTGAGGTGTTTTTTTAAAAAATTTGGACACCCCCCTCCTCCCCTTGGTGAGATTTGGTAAGATGTGGTGGGCCCCCCCCCCTCCCACTCACATGAGATTTCCCCTATAATTTTTAAATAATTAAATTTATTTGATATGTTCATGTTTCATACCATTAAATACCTAAAACGTTACTGATGTCTTCTAGGAAATACCTTTTTTTCTGTGAAAGAAGAGGGCATAGACAATATTACAAAATGTTGTAATCTGCTATATGTGTATTCTCTGAATTAAAAAGTTGACGTGAGATTTTCGTTGACCCCCTCCCCTTTAAATGAGATTTGGTGAGATTTTGCCGGACCCCCCCTCCCAATTTTGAGCTCAAGTAATTAACGGACGCACCTTTCAGGATTCTCAAGTTGTATAAGACATTGTTAGACAATCAGAAAAGCTTTTTTTTTTTAAACTGATCCCATACATTGCCTACAAGATAACTAACAAGTAAACCTTCTCTCCTTTGATACCGCTTTTCCGGAAACCCATATATTTTCTGAAAGCTTATATCACAAATAGAAAAGCTGTGAAATCTTAGGGGCAAAGGGACAGGCGTTTAGGAGCTATAGGCCCACAAAGTATCAGTAAAGTGTGTATAGATGGAATAAACACACTTTTCCCGTAATGACGTCTCTATTTTTTGTATGTTCGCGTATGTTGCTGTTAACGTATTTTATGTCTTCTTCTTACATTGCAGATGGATCCTAAAGTCGTTGCGAAATACTGCGGCCAACTTATGTGCTTGTATCCGAGTCATCTGGAAAATTCCCGCAGTCAAAGCCGGCAGATCCTCCGAGTATAATATCGTATGCTGGAAAAACAGCGAACATGTCGAAAGCAGACCTCAAACGGTTCTACCGTGACGTATTTTGGCCAAGTATGCCTGATGATAGGAAGAAAATTCTGCTTTTATTGGATTCATGGTGTTCTAATAAAGATCATGCATTGTCTGCTTCCGAAGTACCTGATGGTAAAGTCCTACAAAAAGAACTGGTACCTGAAGGATGTACAGGAAAAATCCAGCCTCTGGATATTCATTTTTTCAGACACTACAAATCTTTTGTTCGTTACATAACGGACACAATCATTATCCAGACACAGGAGCACATCTGGCATCGCGTTTTCTGGCCCTGCAGTCCTTTTCCCTATATCAGTTCAGCGCTCCTCGTTTCAAGAACTTGATTAAGTAGGCTTTTTATAAGGGCGGATACTTGGACGACGAACCTGGAATGTGGATTGCGCCAATGGATTACTGCTTTGATTCATTGACAAATGACGAGTGCGCAAAGTGTGAGGCTATCGCTTTTGTAAAATGTGCCCATTGTGAACTGTCTTTCTGCTCGTCTCACTGTTTATTTGATGAATTGCACATTGATTGTCTCTTGTAATAGATTTTGTTTGACGTTAATAACAAGTCACATTTTCAACATCCCACCTTATATTGTTTCTTTTCAACGAGTTGTTTCTTCCTTTATATTGAGATCTCCACCTTCTTAAGTTTACATTATTATTATTATTATACATATTTTGAAACACAGTCAAAAATTCACTGACTGGAGCCTTCAGTTGATACAAGTTTCAGCCAGAAACCTAAGTATCCACCAGGTATCTGCGCAATATGTATGATGTTCCAAGCAGCGCTGTTTTCTGTAGTTACATTATTATTATTATTTCCTTCATATTATTAGTTCATATAAATATGTGAAACGAGCATTTTAGCGACTTTTGGTGTCATGTTTCCAACACTTTACTGATACTTTGTGGACCTATAACTCCTAAACGCTTGTCCCTTTGCCCCTAAGATTTCACAGTTTTTCTACTTGTGACATAAGCTTTCAGAAAATATATGGGTTTCCGGAAAACCGGTTTCAAAGGAGATAAGGTTTACTTGTAAGATGAGAACCAATCAAATCACAGCTACTGTTCGTTTTTGTTTACGAGAACCTTCAGCGCTTCTGCGCATGCGTGAGGTCTCCTTCGATTTCATCAAAATAGGGGTGAACAGAAATAAAGAGGGGATGTTTACTTTTTATCAGTGTTAGTTTACTGGTAGCTGCGTTCTATTTGCGCTTTTCGGGAAAGAATTATGGAAAATTATTGTTTTTTTTTGTTGGAACGGGGGGGGGGGGGGGGAGGTTTTAGGAAAGTGCCCATCTCAGCGTTTCATCCCTCTGAGGAGTAGAATCGTCCGCCAGTGGCGATTCTGACTTTCGAAAACGAACAGTACAATGTGCGATTTATTTATTTTTTCCTATTTCATAACATGAACTTTCCTTTTATTTCCTTACTTCATACCGTGAAAAAACAAAAATACTAACAAGTAAGATGTAAGACCAATAGGCATATAGTAAACTCTCCGAAACTTACACTTCAATAAAAATCCAAATTCAATACAATAAAAGAAATCAAATTTTTCTTTTTTTTTTCTATTTTTCTTAACCAGATATTTCAGGCTACATCGTGAGTCGACTTACAAGATTGATGAGCAGAGCGTCCCATAGACGCTTTAAACTAAGCTTAGTCTGAACTGTAAAAGTACTATTCGAACAGTATCTGAGCCTGAAAAATGATATTGCAGGCCTGATTTTGAAAGGTACATTCAAACAGATGTACTATGATAAAAAAAAAAAAATATAAAAAAAATATATTAATTAATAATCATTTAAGTTATCTTATGACAACTCCAAATTAAATCCTTAAATTTTAGGAAGTTTTGAAATTGATTTGATAACTGTCATCCGTCATTATTATCACTTTTTTGTATATAAATTTAAATACTTAAAAAACTAACAATAAGAATATTACTAACTGATTATTTTAATATATAATAGCTGAATAAAAACGAGCAAAGTCTTAGAATATTGTGTTTTTCTTTTCTAAATTTTAGTTATATTAACTTCCACTTATGCCGCTGATGACGTGAGGATAAACTGGGCGTATCTTCATAGAAACAGTCATATGGTTTTTATATTGGCTTTTTTTCAAATTCCACATCACTGTCCGGCTTTATAGAGTTTAGTAATGCAAGTTAGTTTTATTTTTACATTCTACACCAGCTTTGAGTTTTGCCTGTTTGCTATATGTTTTTTTTTAATATTTTATTTAAACAATTCACATAATCCGTGTTCGAAAATATTAAGTACATACACTAATTACGAATTTTAAAATGTATTAATTAAAAACAAATTAATTTTTACATCCACAGTTACAGTTGTTCAAACTTTTAATTTTAAACTATACAGATACTCATTGAATCTCCCATGTTTAGTCAGAACCTGAGTAACAATGTCATTTGTATCATAATTCACAAATTTTTAGTGAACATCCCCAAAATACAGTTTTGTAATACCAGCATGTCTTGATATTGCAGCAGGTTAAAGCTATTAAAGTAATTTCCATAAATTTTTGTCAAGGGACGAGACCAAGAGGGAGATCGCGTAAGCGATGGCTGGATGATGTGAAGTACAGCCTGGAAGAGAGAGGCATCCCATGGGAAAGAATGTGTAGAGAAGAGGCTTGGAAGAACAGGGAGAGGTGGAGAGGCTTAGTTAATTCCTAGACCAACAGCTGGTGGAACGGGAAAGGATATGTATGTACAGTATAATACTTATGATTGCATGCTTGAATATTTTGAGGCAAATCTACTTTGACAGAAATAGTTACAAGGACCTCATTCGACCTGAGCCTCATTACAAAACTTTAAGATCGTCCTCCTTTTAATAAAGCAATAGAACATTATGAAAACCTCATTTTACTGCAAAGCCTATAACATGTGCATCAAGTATTTACTCTGACTTAGCTTTGCATTAGGAACTCGCACACCAATACCTTTCTACGCAACCTTTCACTGGCCCACCTTTCTACACAACCACAGCTCGCATAGACCAAGAAACAGATTCCACAAGGTGTTGCACATCTTCCATGCATAATTCGATCCATGTCAGCTGCAGCAACTCGGTCAGTTCATTCTCATTCTGTGAGGGAGGATCAGCAGTTCTCATGCCCCATTCTAGCATATCCCACACATGTTCAATTGGATTATAGTGAAGGTAGTTTGGCAGCCAGGGAAATGTGGAGAATTCATTGTTGTGTTTCTCCAACTACTCTATAATTACACGAGCCTGATGAGAAAATGCACTGTCCTGTTGAAAGATGGTGGTTGGGAAAGACCTCCTGCAAATATGGATGGAGAAAGTCGGCTAACAGGTCTCTGTAGCATTCACCATTCAGTGTTTGTGAGATAACAAATGGACCTAGGGCATGCCATGAAAAAAGCTTCCTACACCAGAACATCATCTTGAGGAGCCTGCTGAACCCCAACTATGCATCTAAGGGACAGGACCTCATATGCTCTTTACACAGATTGCCAGTCATGGCATGGTGCAGCAGGAACTGGGACTCATCACTCCAGATAACATCAAGGGTCCATTAACAATGTTTTTTAACCTACATGAGGTGTTATTTGCGATGCCTGGATATCCTCATTGGTCTCCTGCTGTGGAAATCCAGGCAAAGCAAGTACAGCACATGGTGCATATGGAAACGAGTTGAACTTGCACTGCTATTGTGAAGGTTAGCAAGTCATGTGACTGTTGTACTTCGCTGCTGAGATACCAGTCATGACAACCGATGCTCACCTCTAGGGTCAACCACAGATCCTGTGGCTGACCAATGTGAATCCTTCTGCTGGATGTCTGATCATGGTTAATCCAGTCCTGGTATACTCTTAATACAGTGGTATAGGAGAGTTAAAAAATGTGGTTGTTTCCAAAATATTTGCACTTGCCTCCAACTATCTGTCTGTGATCAAATTGATTTAGGTCACCACATTTCCCAATCACTGGTAAACATTTATTGATTATGTAAGGGTTCTCCTTATAGATGGTATAACATTGGCCTCTCACCTCAGAGTACTGGGGTTCGGATCTCTTGTGGATTTCGTGATGGTGAATGATCCGCGCTGGGCAGCTTTTCTTGGGGTTCTCCCATTTCCCGTATGCCCCTCAATACTTACTCAGTCTTTCTCTCCATCTGTCCTTATTTCCGTGAGATAGCACAATAGACCTCTGGTCGCACTGCTTTGCTTCCCTGCCACCCACATTCACCACATAACATATAGTGGGTGTGCCTATTTATAGTGGCTACAATTGACGTTGATATCACATTGTACTTAGTTATTGCTTTGAAAATGGAAATCAGAGGGGGAAGGGATGTTCCTAATTCTAACTCTCTTACGTACATTACTTAAATAATGAGCTAACTTTATCCTGCACAAACCATTAACACTACCAGAAATAGTAGTTTACTATTTCTATCACCATTAACACTTTCTTAATTAGGTGTATAAGCACTAGCACTCCAGATGAAAACAGACACTGCAAGGCACCAAGTCAGAAATCTATGCACAATCATCAAATTAACGTGGGTACTGGCGTGTGGAAAGGATACGAGGACCCTGAAAAAGTAGACAACAGTCTCTACTACATGTTTAAAAATAGATTTGTGCAATTTCATGAAGCTGCATGTTAATTGAGGATACTCTTAGACTAGACAGTATGCTAAAAGCCCAACTATACAGTAAATAGTGCTATCAAGCATTACTCAAGTGACTAGTGGACTTTCCCCTCCCATCAAGAATTGCAAAGGAATAAACAGGCAAAGCATCAAGAAGTATTAAGACTATGCAGGAAAGTATTTTGTAACAACTGAAGCCGATTCGGAGCACTTTCAATAGTGTCTTCAGGGAGCTACTTCATCATTACTAGCATTCCACACATTGAAATAGTGAATACTTTTGAAGATTCATCTCCATTTGCAGACCTGACATTGTTTCTTTGGTTTTGCAAAAAAAAAAAATGATCTAGTTATTCAAGTCAGACAATTTTTTGTGTGTTTCGTATTGTCATTAATATTATGGCAAACAATAACAATATTTCTTAATATCATAAATGATCTAATAAATTCAAAACTGCACATGCATTATTTAGTAATTTCTCCTGCTGCCAATTTCTATTTCAATCTTGTCATTTCAACAAACAGCCTATTTTTGGAGATTTCATACAAAAAGGTAAAGGAGGAGCTACGAAGAAGGTTTTGTCCGTCAGTTCACCCGTCCATCACTATCTGTACAATATAAACTTATAAGTTGTACAGACATGAGTGATACCTTCTTGAAAAGCTTATGACTTGCAGAGATGGAGAAAAATACAAGTTCAAGTCTGCAATCATGGAATTAGATAAAAAGGAAAAACATTCCGTTACCTCTACAGACCAAATACAGTCATACCCAGAGTTAAGTATTTTCAACTTATGTACACTTTGCATTGGAATCATACCCTGAGTTACAATGTTTGCTTCTGATTTACATATTCTTTGCAATGCTGTATAGATTCCTACTACACACTATTACTACTTACAGACATTATATCAGATTGTTTTTAAAGATGGTTCATTTCACATTTGTGTTTGGCTGTTTCTCTTTGAGATAAAATTGATATTGAAGTCTTTGTAACTTTTATGTCATTGTTTTCTTGCGACTGAATCAGAAACTAAGTAATAGTAACATGTAAGTATAGTACATATAATAATAATATACCTCATAGAATTTAATGCAAAATTTGTATGTCCACTGGTATCTCATCAACTTATTCTCAATATATATTCCAAACCCAATTGATTTATAACTTTAAATTTAAATTTTTATAACTTTATTTGTTTATAACTTTTTTTGCAGTGCATTATGTACATTGATATGTGAAAATAAATACATTAGCACTTACGGACTTACAGACATGCTCCGAAATCTTATGTCATAAGTGCAGGGTATATTAAAAGCACGTTTTATATCATTTTCTGCTATTTGTAATTTCCCCCCCCCCTGCCCTTAAAAAAGCATTTTAAGCCTAATTATAGATAGATTTAATAGGCGTAACTGTCAAACCAACATTGTATAAGGAGGCTTAACGTCATATATTAAAATAAAGAGAAAGTGAAAATAAATAAAACACACTTACTTACAAATATGTAGAAGAGAGAATTAAAAACGATGGCAATAAACCGACAGTTTCGGAATACTCTGCATAGTCCTTCATCAGGGACGGCACAAACTTAAGATATCACAACAACATTTAAGACAACACGATGTGGGAATGTATGGTGAAAATAAGGGAAGTGAGGATTAGGCAAGTTTAGCAATAGTGACAGTGGTTTGCCTGCCAGTGATAGGGTTACAAGCCTTTTTAAGCTGGATTATATGGAAGGAATTCAACTAGGAGTCGGTGGGATAGTTTATTATGGTGGGAGAAGGGTTTAGCAGCAGAGAAGTTGGGGGTGTGTCCAGTGTCTTTATAGTGCATAACGGTGTATGAACATGTGGGGTACCTGTGTTATTGAAGGCTTTTTGATGTTCTTTAATGCTTGTGGATAGGGGTCAGGATGTTTGTCTCAAGTAGCCAGAGGAGCATTGGTTACATGGGATCCAGTATACAATGTTTGAAGAGTTATTTAGTTGCTTTGTTGTGTTATGTTGGGTGATCTGAAGGCAGGGGCATACTGTACTGGTTGAGGAATTTTTTAATGAAGCTTTCTAGTGGTGGATAATTTGGAAAGGGGATGTATTTGATGGGGGGGTTTGGGGGTAGTATTAGATTTTTTTGTTCAGTTTTTGTGTGAGGATATTGAGGTGGATGTGGAAAAGCTGGAAGGGATAGTTATGGAGATTTAGTATGGTGTAAATGGTTTATAATTCAGTGTGTCCTTTAAATAGCACAAAATGCCAGATGCTTTTTGATTGGCAACTCTGCTAAAAGCTTTACTATTACAGATGTCCCAGGAGGAAAGGTAGATATTCCGAGAGATCAAAAATTAGACATTCTAAGAAAAACAAACAAACCTATATTCTATTACAAATGATTAAAATAAATATAATTTATTTTAAATTTTGAGAATGTACAGTATTTTGAATTTGGTGTGCAATATTGTATTTCCCTCCTGCTATAATGCATCAATGTCTGAAGCATGTGAACTGGTATAAAGTGTCAGTTGGCTGTTTTGAATGTTAGCAGCGACATTGTACAATTGTTAAAAATGCCACATCTCTTCACAAATATTGAATATGCAGATATGTTGTACACTTAAGACTTCTGTGATGGTGCTGCTATTACTGTTGAAGAAAAATGTTGATTGTTTCCTATCCACAGGATTCCAGATCAAAGTGTTTTTCAAGGTTTTCAATCATTGCATGAATGTGATACTCTTCCCACTGCTCACGTTTCATCTGAACAGCTATGTCAACAAAATGTGAAGGAGTAGTAAAGCATTCTTGAATTAGTACAATGTAGCCCTATACTAGCAGGAGATTTTCTACACATCTGTTTCATGAACACAAGTATGACAAACGTCATGAAAATGGCTTATACCCATTTTATCCAAAGCATGTGCAAAATCTTCACAGACGGAACAGTCCATTACATCTAGAATTTTGTCAAAGGTTAAATATCATCAATTGATTTCATTAATAATATTCACTGATGAAGCCATTTCCGCCCATAACAAAAAGAACAATATCTTATCTCATAAAAATACATATGCTATTGCAGACACAAATTTAGAATGTTGTTTCCCTATTAAAGTGTGATGCAATATGTTTAATGATATATTCACTGATCCCAAAGGAGATTGTTTTAAATTGTCTAGAATTTCTACAAAATGGATTACCAGAACCACTAAGAGATGCTCTTCTTTGGCTTTACAGATTGCTTTCAGCATGATGGAGCCCTTTCCTCATTAAGTCCAATTTGTAATCCAACATCTCAATGATACTTTTCTTAATCAGTAGACTAGTCTAGGAAGTACCATTCACAAGCCATCATGATTTCTAGATCTAACCCCAATAGATTTTTATTTGTAAGGTCGCATGAAGAGTGAAATGCACAGAAAAGTGGGTAAAGATATGAACTGCATGATCGCATAATGGCCGTTAAGGAACATCAAGATCACTCAAACGAGTTGCAAAGTGCAACAATGTTGACAGATTAATTTTTGAAAATCTACAGCCAACCATAACAAATTTGCCACCTGAACAATAAATATTAGAACAGTAAGTAATAACTTATCAATAATTGTGCAACTGTACATTCAAACACCTCTGTCTCTGAAACTTTTTGGAATAGGAAGCATGTTCACATAAATTTTTTGGTGTTAGAATGATTGATATCAAGACCTCCTAGAATACTGGCCTTTTCTCCTGGGAGACTCTACGTATGTTAAAATTTTCGCTTTCAAGTTAACAAAAATCTCAAGTTTCCTTTGTTAGTTAAGTAGGTGATCAGGTTAGGCCTCATATCTATATCATTGGTGTTACATTATTTATTAAACATATATTACTCCCTCTGTCCGAAAATGAATCCCATTTTAATTTAACACTGCTATTCGAGACTATGGATCAATATTAGGGATTGAATGACATTAAAAACAAACAAAATGAAAGTTTCACTCAGCATTGCAAAAAAACAAAAGTGTTTATTACATTATTATTTAAATTATTCATTTTGATGCAATGTTGTCATTGTTTCTTGTGAAAATTGTAAAGTTATTGGCAATTTGGATTCTCTCTTTTTAGTTGTTTCTTTTTTAAATGTGGTATTTTATAGTTATTCGCCCCATTTTTTCTGTTTTTCTACTCCTAATAAATAAAAAAAAAAAAAACAATTTTTGAAATGGGACTCTTCTTTTCGGACGGAGAGAGTATTATTTTTATTGGTGTTTTTATTATTTTTCTTTCCTAGACTTTGGTGATATAGATCAGTCACCAATGTCCAGGAAAAAAAAAAATGGAAATAGCAGAAATGAGAATACTACGATGGATGAGGGGTGTAAAGAGAGAGAAAACAGGATTAGGAATGAACATATCACAGGGAGAGTCAACATATCCGTAAGCAGGAAAATTCAGGAAAGTAGACTGAGAAGGTTTGGGCATGTGGAAAGAAGGAATGAAGATTACTCAGGATCTAAGTGAGGATGTTGGAGGTGCCAGAAAAGAGAAAACTTGGGAGACCCAATCTCAGATGGAAAGAGAAAGTGGCTGAAGATCTGAAGGGAAAAGGCTGGATGAGAGAGGAAGCCCTTAACAGAGAGGAATGGAGAAAAAAGAATAAAAGGGAATGCGACCCCACATAGAAGTGGGAAAAGGTTTAGAAAAAGATGTCATATGAATCGCTTGCAGTTTCTACGATTTGGAAGGAACCAAAAGACAATTCAAAAGATTTTTGTTTGTTTGTTTAGGAATTGTTTTCAGGATTACCTCTAAATATAAAATAAAAAAAAATAAATTCTAAAACCAAACTGAACTTTTGATCTATAGGCTAAAGGATAAATACCCTCTCACGTCGAAAAGCTACAATGCTCAATTCGGAGAAACGTGCTTTTGCTTTAGATAGAGTGGAAGAAAGAAGACATGGTTAGAAACATGTGCTACAGTTGCTGCTTTGATTCAACAATCTCCTGTGAAATCGACATGTAAACCAATGACTACCAATTGAGGGGAATGGGAACTTCCCGGCCATCCTGTATATTTTCCTAAACATGTAAATGTATTAGCTATTTAATCAAGAAACTAATGTGATTAACTGCAATGGAAATCAAGACATTAAGCTGTTACTGAAGGCAAATATTCATTGACTCAAGATAATTTGAAAGGACATTGTTATGTATGGAAATAAGGGACAGTAACAATTGTAATCTTATTATGGTTAAACCACAACAGGTACAACAAACTAGTGCTCTAAAAAATAATAATTCCAAAGAAAATTATATTCCACACATGGCAACTTAGTATTTCTGGAGATGAGGAAAGACTTTAGGTAAAATGCAATAGAGACCAAATAGCAACATTCTAGATAAATGTCGTAATTAGAAATAAGTTCAAGATGCATCTATTTTATTGTCTCTACAAAACTATATATTAAATCTGACCTAATATTTGAAATCAAAATGAAAAGTGTATTCAAACTTATACAGTTTGATATAGGTGATAGAAAAAAAATGTTTATCTGTGTTATTACTATGTCTTTTACAGAGAATCTGTCTGATTCTCAAAGGAGCATAGGGGATTATTATAGGAAGAAATTATTAATGATTATTAAGAAGCAATTAGTCATGTTGTGAAAACAGTATTGTTAGTTCTATTAATAAAAATACAATTTGAATAACTACATGTAACACATGAGAGCTGATTATGACTGTTTAGTAATCTTTCTAACAATGTACATCAGCTATTAGTGTCTACATCTGCTCTTATTTACATTGTTTAAAAACTTAATATATTCAAGGAAGACCGAGAATTGTCTTTTAATGCTTAGCCATTTCAGAGAAATAAAGAAGTTATCTAAAATAGTTGGTGGACTGAAGAAATTAACCAATTTAAGAAAAACCATCAAAAAGCTAGAAGAAATTGGAAGTTAAAATGAATGAAAGAATACAGACAAGATTACAATAGATGTAATGCTCTTCTAAGAAGAGCATTGAAGCGAAAAGGAAATCTTGGAAAGAATTTTGTGAGTTCAATAAATGCAAACACTCCATCTAGCACAGTTTGGAAGAAGTTTAAATCAGTTGAAGGTAACACAGGAGAGAAGATTGGTCAGATACAAACTGAAATACAGTGGAGCACTGTTTATACGTTTCTCGTTTATATGTTTTTATCATTTATACGTTTTTTTGAATGGTCCCGGCAAAATCGAATGCATATTAACAATAAGTAATTTCATTTATACGTTTTCCTGAAATCGCAAATTTCATTTATACGTTTTTTCAAGAACTTAAAGAGAGAAAATGCGCATTTCAACCTTAGATTTCCACCTGCCGATTGTCCAGTCTTAGAAAATTGCACTGAAAAACCTCTGCCAAGTTTTCAACAAGCTTTGGCAGGTTTTAACACCATGCAATAATACCCCATTAGCAGTGATTTAAATGATAAAGTTAACATGGCACTTTTAACTGCACAATGAACTTTTTTCTGTGCATTCCAAAAAAGCCCTACAACCTAAAATAACAAAATATTTTGTAAATGCTGAATGAATATGAATAGTAGTACTAGTTGTACATTAAATCCGGAATAAAAAGTTTTGTATTTCATTTTCATGTAATATTTTAATTTACCTCTGACTTTTTATTGTTGGTTATTACGAAATTGTTCGTAACTTTTGTGAATTCCGTTTGTACGTTTTTTCATTTATACGTTTTTTTTTCCTCAGTCTCTTAAAAAACGTATAAACAATGCTCCACTGTAGGTGAGTGGTTAGAAGATGATAATGCTAAAGCTGAAGCTTTTAATTTATTGTATAAGAATAGGGCCGGGAAAAGAATCCCGTTGCCCAAAAATCTTACTATAGAAGAAAAGTTGTTAACTACTCAGCTTGAAACTCTATACCTGTCACAAGATCCTATAAATAATCCTTTTAAATTAAGAGAACTAAGATGTAAATAGCTAATATTAAGAAACTCAGCACGAGGAACTGATGGAATTCATAATGATATGCTTAAATACTGCTCTGAAGAAATGCTTATTAACATCTTGCTAACCTTTTAATAAGATGTGGCAAACAGGCAACATCCCAATAGAATGGAAAACATCATTAATTATATCTATTTTGAAACCATAGAAAGATAAATCTCAAATGAAGTCATACCCAATTGCTTTAACCTCAAGTCTTGGCAAATTGTTAGCAAGATTAGTTAATAATCGTTTAACATGGAAATTAGAAAAATACAATCTCTTAGCTCAATCACAATATGCTTATAGGAAACTGAGATGTACCAATGATGCAATAATGTACCTTACCAATCATATTTATGCTCACTACGAAAAACAAGAATCGACTATAGCAGTGTTTTTAGACTTTGAAGCTGCTTTTGATAAGATTCCTCATACCACTATATTATTAAAGTGTATGAAAATAGGATTAAAAGGAAGTATGTTAAGATATTTGGCAAACTTTGTTAATGGCCAGCAATCAAGTAGTGCTAAAATAGAGAATGGAACCCCTCAAGGTGCAGTTACAAGTGCAACTTTATTTAATATTACAGTTTGTGTTTTTGAAAACAATCTACCTCCAAATGTTAAATGCATTACTTATGCAGATGATGTGACACTCTTCACTTCTTATAAAAACCCAGATGAAGCTAATAACGTAATGCAATTGGCTTTAAATCAAATTTTAAGATGGTGTGAAAAATGGTCATTAAATATCTGTTGAAAAATCAGAAAATGCTTTCTTCACAAGGAAAAATAAGTTTGCTGACTATATCCCCCATGTAATAATAAATAATAAGAATCTTCAGTATAATCATTATCCTAGGTTACTAGGAATAAACCTAGATAAAAAAACTAAGATGGAAAAACCACATTGAAAAGACAGTTGAGGAGAATAACAAATGTTTAAATGCCATCAAAATAATAGCTAGTAGACAATAGGGAGCTGACGCAGTAACCTTGATAACATTTTATTTAGTTTTTGTAAGAACTAACTTAACTTATTGCAGTGATGTTTGGGGAGCTGCCGCAAAAACTCATATTAATAAATTACAATTAATCCAATCAGCATCCTTAAGAATCTGTTTGGGTTGTCCAAAAACTACTCCTATTTCAGCTATGGAAATGGAATTAGCAATAGAACACATTGACCTACTCCTTGAGAAACAAGCATGAGAGAAATATCAAAAAATTTTATCACTCTCTAAGAATCATCCATTACATACATTAATAGAAACAACAATATCTCAATCATACTTAAAAAAGGTTCGATTGCTCTCTACTATTATGCTCTCTACTTCTAAAAATCCAGAGGAGATACCAATTTGCTGAATATCTCCATGTAAGAAAGTTGATATTGAAATATAAGTAAATCTTCCTTCCAATATAATAAGAACAAACCTTGAAGAAGAACTCAGTCAACAGTCTCTAGAATTAATATACAACTAGTTGCGACCCGTGAAATATTCACGGATGTAAAACAAATTCCACATTTTTAAAAAACATAAGATTGAAAAATATGTTCTAAGCTAATTTTTTTAGAAGCCATGACTTCCGCAACAGCCCACATAATTTGAATGACTAAGCCAAATTTTGTTAAAATAAAAGAAAATAAAAAATTGATTTACCAGTTTGAACAATAACAATAACGAATGTCCAACAGCCAATACCAATAATCCTGTCTGGACAACAATGACGGCACGTGTATCGTCATTGTCCCTTACTTGTTGATTAGTGAGCGAGTGGCTACACAGCCGAAATTATGTAAAAACCGAGGTTTTACAAACTCTCTGATAAATTTTGACGCATGAACTTCATGCATTACAGTGTAAACTTCATTTATGTGGGAAAGAAAATGTCAATACGCTGATAATAATTGTGTAATCGCGATTCGTCACCGTGAAGTGGACGAATATTAAAGACGCCATTTTTAAACATGGGCGTGACTTCATGCCTGACGTGTTCCAACGCTGCACTGTGATTGGTTATTTCAAATTACAAATTTACAAAGATCGTACAACTTTTGCCTATTAATAGATAAGTACTCACAATCTAGAAGATAAAATCTAGTTCAAATAACAAGGAATACCTTTGGGTTTGAACAAACAAAAACGCACCAAAAATTCAGAGGATGATCATTTGCTGACCTCTGAATTCACCTTTGGTAATAGTCGTTTTTTTCTGTTTTCTCTGCAGTTGTCCACTTAAGAAATCTCGCAGTACAAGGAATATGCTGAAGCTTGAAGAATCGGATCTGCATCCAAATCTTTACATAGGGAGAAAGAGAAAGTGAAAATAAATAAAATGCACTTACTTACGAACATGTTGAGCAGAGAATTAAAACCGATGGTAATAAACCGACAGTTTCGAAATACTCCACGTATCCCTTCATCAGGGATAGCACAAACATGTAAGACATTTCAACAACATTTAAAGAGGATGTGAGGCAGGAAAGCATGGTGAGAGGGAGGGAGGTAAGAGAATTAGGCAAGTTTAGCAAAAGTGACGGCATCCAAAATGTTGTTGAAATATCTTACATGTTTGGCCCGTCCCTGATGAAGGAATACGCGGAGTATTTCAAAACTGTCGGTTTATTACCATCGTTTTTAATTCTTTCCTCAACATGTTTGTAAGTAAGTGCATTCCTTTTTATTTTCACTTTCTCTTTATTTTAATACATACACGTTAAGTCTCCTTAACCTGTACATAACGAAGTCAGAGACGTCACACTATCCTATTGATGGTCAGTTTTCTTTAGAATGCGGAAATTGTGCAATGCCCTAAGGAGAATGCATGTGAGAAATGATCAAAGCAATAAGATCAACAAAACATGCAAATGACTAGTCTTCCAGACCAATACAATTTTCATGGCACACTTTTTGTTGTAAACTGACTTCAACCAATCTCAATGCATTAGTTGGGTTGATCACCAATCTTTGAGCCATTTTTCATTCCACTACATAAACAACCATAAGTAAAGCAATACAGGCATCTGGCAGTCTCGACTGGAATAGCAGCAGGTGAACGACGGGATCGAGGTTTGACGGAACCGAGACCTCTAATGAACAACTGCAGAGGTTAACAGAAAAATAACTATCACCAGTGAATTCACCACCAGAAAAAAACAGCCATCACCAGAGGTCAGATCATCCTCTGAATTTTGATGTCTGTTTCAACCCAAAGGTGTTCCTTGTAATTTGAGATCTAATGAAACTTATTTATAAACTTTGAGAGTCAATCTTATCATAAAATTAAAGAATTCTTCTCGCATTTCCAGCAAGTAAGAATTTTGGAGTGGTCTAAGCTTTCGAATGCCGACATGGAGTCCATCTTAAGGGAATGAGAAGCGAGATCACCAAAAGCCCAAGGATATCTCACTTCTCATTGCCTGAAAGCATGGACCACTTCAAAACTCTTACTTGGCTGGGAACCCTAGAAGAATTCTTTAATCTTTTGTAGCCAAGAAAGTTTGAAGTCTTATTATCTTAAAATGTTTTTTAGTGATCTTCAAACATGAAATTCCAAAAACCTAATAAACTGCTGTTAATTTTAAAATAATTACTCCTTGAAATCCTATTAATATTATAATACTCGTTAAATTCCACAATATTTTGTCCTTCTTTGCGAAGGACTTCTTCAGGTGGTACCAGAGGACAAGAAACTATTCTCCTTCCTCTACATTTCACAAGGATTACAAAATAAGAATTCTCTTATGAAATGTAAAGGAAAATAGTTTTGTGTCCTCTGGTACCACCAGAAGAAGTCCTACGCTAAGAAGGATGAAATATTGTGGAATTAAAAGAGTATCATAGAATTAATTGGATTTCAAAGAGTAATTATTTTACAAGATATACGAAAGATGCTTATATAAAGAATGCTGTTACTTTTCTTTAGAATAGGAAAAATATAGTGAATAAAACATGTAGTTTTCCAGTTTACAAGTATTTAAATGTAACAAAAGAAAAAAAAATTCCTATTACTTACGTTAATTTTTCATTGGGATCTTTTTGTTGTAGGCTTTTCCCTATACTAAAGCCAAGAAAGCAAATGGCATACATAGGTGTTACTCCTGCTATAGGAGCAGCCATTCCTTTGTAAAGACCTCGGACGCCCTGAAACCAACCAAAATAAAAGAAGATTAATTCCAGTACTGGTAGAAAATTAAATAGAAGTTTGCATATATTAACCTACTAGAATTTTTATCAAGATTCAGAATAGAGACCAACTTACAAATTAAACAGGATTTAATCTTATTGTCCTATTTAGAATACAACTAAAATGAAAGTTTTAATAAAAAAAAGATAAACTTATAATAAATATAAGAAACTATCTTCATAAATATCTCATCTTGCTTCAAGAAGATGATTCTAAAACTATACCAAGCGATTCATTGAAGTACTGGAGGTTTTCACCGCCCCACATCTTTTAAACTACTGCTCATAAAAATCTGAAACATTTTACATAAAATCATCAAACATATAAGAGTTATATTTTCATGTTATTATTTATTCATTATTATTGAAATTCATTTTATTTGCGTTCCAAATTACCCCCAATATATCGAAATTATTATACAAAAAAATTATTCAACTGTCTCCCAAAAAAGTCATTTGTCAGAATGCATTTTCAAAAAAATACAGTTTTTTTTTTTTTTTTAAATTAAACAAAGGAATTAATGATAAAAGTGTTTAGATTAAATTTTCCTAATTAGGTTTCTGTATCATTTGAATATTGGATCCAGACTTTTAGAGTTTAAACAACATCACAACAGTTATTTAAATATACGATATATTGAGGATGTTTGAATGCAAATAAAATGAATTTCAATGATAATGAATAAATAATAACAGGAAAATAACTCTTATATGTTATATGTTTATATAAAAAGTTTCAGATTTTTATGAGCAGTAGTTTAAAAGAAATGGGGCGGAGAAAACCACCAGTACTTTATGAATCACCCGGTATATTAATGAAATTGTCAATAAAGAAGTTGCCTCATCTTAGAAAAACAGCTTGTTAAAAGGTTTCTGAAGCCGCGAAAGATCTAGAACTATGAAATATTTAGGAAGTAGGACAGAAATTTGAGAAGTACAGGTTAGCTTGCACACTGTGAAAGAAATGCAAAAGACAGCGATCTCCTTTCATAGCAAGATTTGGGTAAATGAATTAATAGGAAATGGCATTTATAAGAGCATCACTGATCCTTCTAAGGGGATGTCTGTTAATTACGTGAGGTGTTTTTTAAAAAATTTGGACCCCCCCCCCTCTCCCCCTTGGTGAGATTTTGCCGGACCCCCCCTCCCCCTTGGTGAGATTTCAAAAAATTAACAACCAAAAAAAAAACAGAAATCTTGCTTTAACAACCAAAAAAAAAACGGAAATCTTGCTGTACTATATATTTTCTCTGAATGAAAAAGTTTATGTGAGATTTTCGTTGACCCCCCCCCCTTTTGACCTCACGTAATTAATGGACGACCCCTAACCATTTGTTAAAAGTTTGTAATATTGGGGGGGGGGGGGAATAACAAGCTGCTGCTTAGAAGGAAGCAACTGTTGAAAACTATATATTCAAAGCAGCAGTGTCACAGTAAGTTTGTTGAAAAGCAGTAATGTTTCCTCTGACTTACCAATAGAAATGTTTGGAAAATACATTTCAATTTAAAGAGAACAGAACTGTCCTTGATATTGGGTGGTCTACTCAAGAACTTTTTAGTTGTGGAACTAGCCAAAATAATCACATACAACTTTCATGAACTTTGAATTATGTTTGTAAATATCTTGCCTCATATTGCCAAATGCAATGGGGGATGGGGGGAAGGCTTTATTTATGGAGATTAGTCAAGGTCTGTAGTTACTTGTAACATTCACAATGTACATGATTGAAATGCAGTTCTCCGAATGCAACAAAGATTATATTGTGAATTGCTTTAATAAAACAGACCTGGTCAAGTCTGATTCGGCCACCATCTGGCTCTTGTGGTTTTTCACATGAGTAAATTTCAGGTTGACTGTTAAACAATACTGTCACTGAATTGTAATAGGGAAACGTGTGAATTTAAGTTTTATTAAAATCAAAACTTATCATTTATTTATTTTTATTAAATATAAAATTATCAGAAGCCACAATCCATTTTCTTTCTTTTTTAGTCTTATGATAGTTTTTTTCTTTTTGTTTTCTAATTAGGAAAAGTTTACAAAATTGATTGTACTTTAATAAAGAACATTTAACCTGCTGAGAAATAGTAAACAAAAGAAAAAAGAAACAAGGGCAGCACCTGACAAAAATAAAAATTGCCTCTCTGATTCGATTCGATTATGGGAAAGAATTGGGAACGGCCGTTTTGTCCTTCACCGGACTCATCAGCCCAATCCCGCCTCCCCGATAAAGGAATCAGAAAGGCTAGATCTTATTAGTGAAGGCCACCGCTTACCTGGCAGTGACCCCAAAAATAAGAAAAGGCAAGAAAACAAATTGCTGCGTCGCTAGACACTAACAACAAATTGGTCCGTTCCCAATTCCTTCCCATAATCGAATCAGAGAGGCAATTTTTATTTTAGTCAGGTGCTGCCCTTGTGTTTCTCTTTTCTTTTGATTGTACTTTAATTGCCCTTTTCCAATTTTACAACAGATTTTCATAAATTAAATTATAGCTTCCAAATATCCAAGTTGAATAAAAATGATTGGAAACAAACTAAAATTTATACTATATCTTTACAGATATATATTTCTTCTATGCAAAATACAATTTACACAATATTTTATCTTTCTATGTGACAAGAATGAGAACAGGGATTTCATCCTCTTCGTCAAATTTTTGTTTGGATTACAAAACGAACCAAAAATTTAAAAACAAAGACTTATTAACAATACATATAAATATTATATAAATAAATCATACTTAGCAGGCATCGATTAATTGTTTCAATTATTGAATTATCAAGTTTACGAAAACTTTTCTTTAAACATAATTTCTTTCACATATCTGAATGATATATCTTACTCATTTTAAGGATTTTTTTCTTTATTAATATAATCTTTTGAGTTAATGAAACAAGATTCTATCATTAACCTTTCTTTTTCATCAGCAATTTTACACTATTTTAACAATAGGGTCCGGATTATGTCCCTTATCCAAGCAATAGTCGGCCCAATCACAGGTTTTTTATATTTCGCTTAGAAGAAATGTAATGTGTAAAGATAAAGTATAATATGAATTATGAAGAAAATTGATGTTGAAGAAGAATAACTAACATTTGTTGTCTATCTGTTTACAGTTACGTAGGTTCACAAGAAAATTTGGTAGACAAAAGACCTAGGTTTTTTCCTACCAATATGCTACAGAAAATGAAGGAAGAAAGAGAGCATATAAGTTGGGTTTATACTGAAAGCTACACAATTGATTTCCTTAATGACATCATTTCTTTGTATCTTTTCTTTTAAGTTTAAATCTTAGAAGTTGTAGAACTAATTTTCAAAATATCTTACTTCTTTTCTGATAGTCTTTTGAGCACAATCCAGGGTACCTTTATACAATGGTGGCTGACCAGGTGCTGGTTTAGGCATTGTCTGGAGACGAACCTAGAAAGAAAAATAATAACTAAATAGAAACATTCGTATCTGTTTCACGCTGACATATGAAAGTAGCACCAAAATGTATCTTAATAGCATTAAGTAATTTTTCTTTTTAAAACTAGCAAGTGCACTTTAAACTGCTATGGAGAATAGGAAAAAAGTCAATACCATACATAGGGGTTCATACTGTAATAGTTTCACTGGTAAGAGCTTGAAAGCTGTGGTCACTATAACCTTTCACACAGTGTAAGGAGATCATATACTGATAATAACATGTTTCAATTTGGTTTCTTTTCAGAAATTAGTCTTACTTCAGTCGGCAAACGAAAAGTAAAATTACACAAGTTTTTTCTGTAGAGCATGTCACATACAAGAGGACTAATGAAAGTCAGTGAAATAATCAGACTTGAGAACTTATGAAATAGTTTTTAATCATTTACTCTTTCACCTGGACAAAACTGGTTTATAGATACACTATGTGATCAAAGAAATCTGGACATCCCTTTGCAATAGTGAACTGAAGTGTAGATGGCATGACAGCGTCAGGTACTGGTATAAAAAAGGAGGCATGGAATCATGTGTTGTTAATTGATTCACAGAAACAGCAGAATGGATCGATCACCAGAGACTTTGAATTGGCTGCCGTTTAAGTAATAAGTCTGTCAGGGACATTTCAACCCCGACAGACTTATTGCCAAAATCGACTGTTGGTGATTGTGAAGTGGAAATGTCAGGAAGGTTTCAACCTCAAAAAAAAATCCAACTGGGTAGGCTGAGTATACTGACAGACCAGGACTGTCAAATGTTGAAGGTCGTAGTTGATGAAAATACTCAGCAACTGAAACAATCACCTGTGAGTTTAACATTGGTACTAACACTCTAGCCAGCACTACGACTGTTTGTCAAGTCAGGGGAATGGGGTTTCATGGTTCAGCAGCTGTTCATAAACCAAACATTTCCACTGTGAATGCTAAACACAGCCTGAAGTGGTGTAAAGAGCGACGTCACTGCACAGTGGAAACGTGATGTGGAGTGATGAATCATGCTTTACCAAATGGTGGTCTGATATGAAGGTTTGAGTGTGGCGAATGCCAGGGGAACAATCTTTGCCATGTGTAATGCCAATGGTGAAGTTTGGAGGAGGTGGCATTAAGACGTGGTTCTATTTTTCATGGAATGGATTTGGCCCTCTTGTACCACTGCACGGCAATGTAAATGCAGAGGGGTACATGGACATTTTTACCAGTTATGGTAAACGATCACTTCAGTGATGACCACTGCCTCTCAACCAGCATGATAAAAGCCGTGTCATAAAGCAAGGTCGGTGAGAGAATGGTTTGCGGACAATAAGATTCCGAAAATAGACTGAACTGCACAGAGCCTCGACCTAAACCCCATCAAACACTTACGGGAGGAATTAAAATATCAACTTCGCTCCAAACCCCAACTTCCCACATCAAGACCTGCTCTGGCTACAGCTCTTCAGGAAGAATAAGCTGTCATTCCTCCAGAGACGTTGTGGCACATGGTGGAAAGTCTTCCCAACAATGTCACGACAATAAGTAGAAAGGTGGACCAACCATATACTAATGTCTACTACTTGGGAGCGTGTCAAGACCATGGTATCGGTTATTTTTTTATCACAATGTATAACTGCAGAGAACAAATTTCTGTGCAATTGTATGCATTCTTTTCTTGAATAAATAATGCTTTAATATGTTCGACAAAGTAATGAAATAAAACTGTCGATTAGTAAGCAAATTATCAAATGCAAGTCCTCCAACTGAAAATGGATATATTACATTGACATTAAAACAAGGTCATTTTATACAAGATTATTATCATTCTCAAAGAAATCCAATTCTATGCATTTCTAAAAAGTTATACAAATGGTTTCAAGGATTTGGTTTCTGTATCTCGACACAATCAAGTCTCTATGAAACACACGAAACAGGAGCAAATTCCTCCACCAGAAGAATCCGACTGATAAAATGGCATCTTCCTTGTATTGCGAAAGTAACGCATATGTCTACATTAGGCAAGAAAAAAAACAAACAGTTATAAAGACAAAACTTTGTAACTTCAAAATACTGCAGCAACTATGAAATTGTTCCTCCTCTTCCATAAAGTAGCTTCCATTTTTGCAGACCAATAACGGCTTTATTAAGTAAGCTCTATAAATGCTTTATCACTAGCATTAGTAAACAATGAGATAGATTTATTTGTATGTCAAATCCTCATGTTTGGTAATCGCTTGTAAATTCAAAATTACACATTACTTTTATGATAATTTCTCAACATTTTATCAAAGTAGGTTCCAAGTGAAATGTGGTCAGACCAGCATCATTTCCAGTTTGTTGCGATTTGAGGTAAATACAATATACAGGTAATCCTCATTTTCAATCGAAGTTTCACTTTACAAAACAAAACTGAAACTTTCTTTCATAAGAATTAATGTAAATAGGAGGATTGGGTTCCAAAGTATAGTTTTTACATCCTTTTTGTATCGATTATGAACCAAACAAACTAAAGAGTAAATAGCAAAAAATATATATTTTCTTAAGCTAGTTAAGGAACACTAATGTAACTAAGAAAACAAGTTGATAATTTAAGCAAATTTAACAATTGATCCTTTTTTTTTTAGTAAACGGCAAAGTAAATTTAAGGACACTTTTATTTCATTTCTGCATTGATACATCAACAATGATTTCAGCTTCATGCTTTCTCTCACTTCCGATTGGTCCTGAACCTTTCTTAGGTTTCTCCTTTGATCTAGGCAAACGACTACTTGGGACTGTCTTGGGAAAACAGTTCCATAGGCATTGGATTGCCTCGCATGGTATGAGGCAGGCCAAATTATTTATTAAAAGGCCTGGCCATTGCTTTGCAATGTCAATCCTAAATTTAGATAGGAAACATTGTAAAATGATTACAGGAATTCTTACAGGACACTGTACTATTAATAGACACTTACATTTGCTTGGCATTTGTCAAAGTAATATAATTATGTGGAAATGTGGAATGGATTAGGAAACTCCCAACCACATTTATGCTTTTGTCCAGCTTTGGCTAGGAATAGATGGAAGATCTTTGGTAGGATTCGTCTTACTACTGATATTATCTCCACTTTTAAGATTAAGGTCATTTTATCTTTTGTAAGTCTACAGGACTTTTTATGACCACCGAATCTCATCATAGTTTTGAGGAGCTATCTTTGACATAGTCAAACTTTATTATGAGGGGACACAATGGATAATTATGAGGTCCGAGTGATTAATGGCGGTTGGCCAATCCTTCTTTATCCTTATCATTCTTTCTCTGGTATTTCTCATTTTTACGGATGGGAATGGAACTCAATCAACGCCATCAACTTAGAATGGTTTTACATTGTTGACAAAGAAGAACAGTGAATCTTTTGGCCTAAGGTGACTGTAATTATTCTTCTTCATCAACAATGTGTGTAATTCCTCCGACAAGTGCAACAATGGGTTCACTGTACCACAAATGGAGATGTATGTCCTCGAAGGTATCTTTTTCCCATACAACAGTTTCATCCATGTTGAAAACTAGATGAAGGTCGCATAGCATTCTTCAATAACAGGAAATTTTCAGGAATATTATTTCAGAAAGCTTTTTAGGATATTTGTTGCAAAATAGGAAAGTGCCAGTTCACGTGGACCTCACTGATCTGTAGTGGTTGTGACAAATGATGTAGGAATTAGAACTGACTCGGCAGTAAAGTGGTCAGTAAACAATACAAATTAGAGAAAGAGGAGACAAGGACTGCCTTCACAAATAGTTTTGTGGTTATAGTAGTCTTAAATTTGACAAGACATTGTCACTGATGCTGTATTCTGTTATTGAAGGATGTAGTAAGTCTCAGATAAGCTGGTCATCTGGTAATATCTCCTCCTTTACTGAGACGTTTTAGTAATATCAGGATTTATCTCTGTATACAAGCAGCATCTTACTATTTCAACCTATAACAATCTAGCTTCAAGACTTTCTATCCGCTGACAATGCCAAGACATATTCTGAAGACTGATTGCTGTCTTAAGAAAGTTAATGATTACTATTTCTTGCAAGAAACACAATGACAGTGATCTGGTTTATCTAGTATTTATAGCTGCTTTGGTTATATGCACATCCCTTTCATTGTGGGAACATTGAAGTATATTTTGAAAATTGTTCAAATATATACAGAAGCCGTGCCGGCATGGTCGGCGGTCTTAAACGTCGGCCTGCCTGTGTGGCCAGTGTGCCGGTACCCGGGTTCAAATCCCGTTCGAGAGCATGGATGTTTCAATTTCCTTTCCTGTTGTCAGCCTCTTCTTCACTTTCTCTTCGGTCTGACATCATTCCGAAATGGCGTCCTGGAGAAGGCTATGGGAAACCACTCCAGAGATCTGTTCCCTTGTATAGCTACGGCTTCTCCTAGGGGTCACTAGGGTTCCGTAGACTTGAACCAATCTACGGATTGATCTACCATGGTATGTATATACAGAGATGGACTAAGTAGAAGGGTCATCAGATGAAGTTCAGTAAGCTGAACCAGTCCATCAGATGACTTATGTGCATCACTTGGACATAGATGATAGGCTTTTTGAACCAAACCCCTGAGGGAAAAAAGTTCCCAGTAAATGTGTATGAAATAATTAAACTGATCTGTTATCTTCATTTCTGTCAAGCAACAGAATTTGAATAATATGTAATTTTTAAGAAAAAAAGATAATATTCTTAAGTACTCTGCAAATGAAATCTAATAAATTTCTATTTAAAATTTTATTTTCATCCAGGGAGCTACGTATGGTGTTGGATGTGGTTTACACTGTAATAACCTGCAATCTTAATTCACATTCTGAATAACAAACAAATCTGGTAGAATCATATGCGGTTCTTCTTCTATCATCCCAGCCATCCTTTTTAAAAACACCTAAGTCTGGTAACGTTTAATCTCCCCCACTCAACACTCGCACCTTCATTTATTTACACTGATCATCTAGACAGTGAAATATGAACTGTTTATTCATTGGAGATGACATCCTTAAAGCTGAATATCGTTTCACAATTGCCACAAGAGCATTTGATCCCAGTTACAAGTCATAATGTTTATTCTAAAAAAAAGGCAACTGTTGAGCAGCAAAGTATGCCAACTCGAAGAGGAAAAATAACAATAATATAGTAATAAATCAATGCAGAAGTAACCCAACCATTGGAAAATGTTCAAATTTTATGAAATTTTTCATATAAATATATATGAAAAAGCTTATATATATATGATTTTTTTTTTTGGTTTAATAAAATCTAAAAAGTTTCCTTGAAATAAAAAAAAATAAAAATAAAAAAAAAAACTCGAAATAAATAGATACAATTGCAAATTTTAAATAGAAATGTTACCAAAAATCATTCATGTTAAATTAAAATTAGGACAAAAAAAAATATTTTTATCTGTAATTACGCCAATATCACATCAGGAGACGCGCCAATTGAGGAAAAAGGAGAGGAGGGGGGCAATGCCCCTAGGGAAAACCTGTAGAGCGCTAGGGGAACTCAGATTTAAATATCTTGGGAAAACATAAATAAATAGAAATTTCTAGAACACCGACTTAAATATCACGCATTCTTTTGATAATCCAGGGTACTTTTTAATAATCTAATAGCTGATATAATTAACGATAAAAAGCATGGAAAGAGTTTTTTTATGTAATGCTTTTCTTCCATTAGGTGACTAAATGTCTTTCGCAATCTTGTGATAAATGACACTGAATATTAATAGGAATCCAATGTTGGGAAAAATTGCAATTTTTCGTAGGCAAAACTACCTTAATAGTATCCAGTGGATGTCCCGCAGCCACTAGACATATTCCTCCAAAGCCACCGGCTAAGAAGTTCTTGACAGGGTTATTCCTACTCGCTTCTGACATGCTGAAGCTTTCCCAGAGAAATTTACTTCACAAAATAAAACTTAACTAAAAGAACAAACGAAAAACTTCTGATAACGGCACTACGAACAGCCGGTACACAAAGCGGAAGTAGAGAGGCTTCTGCTACCGGAAATGCAATTCCGACACCTGGTGGCTAAAAGTAAAATCACATGCGGCGTCTGCTTCTAAAATTTTAAATCGACGATTTTAATAGTTTCTTATTTTTTTTTAATTAAACAAGTAGAACAACTTTATTTTAAATCTGTAAAGTAAAAGTCCTTATTTAAAAATGGAGCGACTAAAATAACAGTTTTCAGCATCTCAGTTCTTTCATCTGGGATTAGAGCAGTATATTTCGAAAATCTTGGGTATATGTTTTACTAGAGGTTAATATCTGTTTTTAGCGATATCCTAAATTATTGGCATCATAAACTGTGTATTAACATATTATTTCTTCTAATTTTTATTTACTTCTTTTAATTTTAAACAATTATTTTCAGTGTGTCCAGAGGGTTGACTTCAATTCGCCCTTTTATCCAAGTTTAATTGATCTTAACCCAATCTTAAGGGACGAATTAAATATAGGGGAACTAAATGATGTTGCCTTATTATTTGTCCCAAATTAGCCTGTTCCATTTTGAGCTGCTGTCCCAAAATACAGGTCGACTCAATACGGAGTGAAAACTTTTTAGCCGGTGACTATTAGTTGCAGTCGTTGGATACCTATAGACTTTCTCTGTAAAAAAGTTGGTAAAGATTTTTTGTTTGTTGTTAATCATTCTTTTGTATTTTTCTGCCTTCTGTTTGCAGCTATACAAGGTATATAAATTAAATGTTGAATACCGAAGCTATAAAAATCAACTTGGTTTTATTAAAAAAATTATTTCAAAATATTTTTGATTCTGTCTTTTTTATATGAAAGTTATATTTTCTGAGACAAAAAAAATCAAATCATTTAATGTTATTTTAAAAATAAATAAATTAATGCTGTTTTCTTAAGAAAAAAAATGTAATCTACTTTAGGCTAAAAATAAGGTGACCATTTTTTTCTAAAATGAAAAGGAGGACCCAAATAAATTTGAAGAAAAAAAAAATGTTATCAGGGGTTTCAGAGGTATAAACCTATCTGTTCAACCAAAAAAAAAAAGGTTTTAAACTTCACGTATCAAAAAGGAGGACATTTAGGAGGACACTTCTCAAGGGAGGACAGAGCTTCAAAAAGGAGGACAGTTGGTCACCTTACTATAAATGAAGTTTGTGTGAGCGCTCTTCACTCAAATCCATTCAGATAACTTTAAAACCTGTGCAGTGAATAAATCTTGAAACTTGGCAATCACATTTATGGACAAGAAGCGATCTACTTTTTCTGTCTTGAAAATTTCTCTGTTGAAATTTCTGCACGCCATAATAAAAATTGCCATTCAAAAATAATTAAAGTAAAATAATTAACTTTCACTGACAGCAAACAAAGAATTTTAGTTCAACAAATGATAACCAAGGAATGCACAAGGCTAAGTAAAAGGATTTAGCACCCTAAGCTGTCCCCGGAGAGAGACTGGAACGGCTGTTTCGTCCTCTTTAAGACTCGTCAGCCAGCCAAACTCTAACGATGACAAACTCAGAAGGTGCGAAAGGTTAAGGATCCAGGGTCTCAATCCCGTAAGCGTGACCTCCCCAGAAGAAACCCCAACCAAAAAATAAACACAATAATATAAAAAATGTCGATTCCTTGTTCCGAGTTCCTCTAGGCTAAAAAGGAATTTAATAAAAGCATAAAAGAAAGCATTAAAATTATGCAGTATAAGTAATAAGGAATTTAACGTGCCTAAATAATTCAACAATTGATAACCATGGAAAGCACAAGGCTACATAAAAGGATTTTACACATCGAGCTGTCACAGGGGAGAGACTGGGATGGCCGTTTCGTCCTCTTTAGGACTCGTCAGCCAGCCAAACTCCAACGATGACAGACTCAGAAGGTGCGAATTCCAACTATTCTTTATAATTTCATATACTTTGATTTGATATTTTAATTATTTATTTGATATCCATTTAGATGGATTAATGTAAGATTTGCAGATTTAATCAGTTTTCAGGTAATGGAAATGCTGTAGATTGATTATTGGTATTAGGCAGATATGTGTAATTTATGAAAATCAAGGTTTTTTTTCCTTAATATTAATTTTAGAGCTTGACTTTAAAAAAAAAAAATTGAAGTAAGTAGGTTTTTAAGTTCTTTCAGGAGCTTTCTGCTTATGATTCTCTCAAAGTTTAACAATATCTATAGTAAGCATCTTTTTTCTTTTTTGGATTCAAGTCAAAATGAAAAAAAAAAAAATGATTCAGCGCTGTGGCCAACTGAAGTTCAGCCAAAATCAAATACCGCTATCAGCTGGATGGTCGCAATTCGACGGCAAGGACAAACCCACTTCTAATATTATGCTCAAAGCTTGCGAGGGGCAGCTTTTCTTGGTTATTTCCTCAGTGCAGAAATGATCCCACCAATATTATTGTGTGCGAGTTTGTTTCTTCAAAGCAAGAAAATCTCCCAAATTTAAATAGGTTTTTTTTAAAAGCTAAATAAATAAAAACTGATTATTATGATTGAAGAAAGACAATTACATTTAAAAAAATAAATACACTGGTAATGTAAGTAGGGGAATTTAAAAATTTGATTTGGACTTAAGAATACTTTTCAAAACAACAGAATTAAAATATATAAACATTGAAGTAAATTGCTTTAAAAAAAAAAAAAGACCTTTACTATGAAAGAAGACAAAATTGCTTATCTCACTGTCATTGATATTGTGGTATCACCATAATTTCTTAAACACATTAATTTTATTTTTAATGTGTAACTTTTGATTTATTTTTAGGCTTGGGGATGCCGTATTTTTTTCTCATTATAATTTCTTTTTTTAGCAATTTAAACTAAAACATTTCTATAAAGAATCGTAAATCACAGATCTATACAGTGACATAGCTAGATTCCTCGAGACAAGCTGAGAAAATGTTTTTCTATCTTGTAATATTTCACACATTGTCTCTCTTTGCAGGATTTTTTTTTCTCTACTGCACAAATATGTCTGCCAGTTTTGCTGTTTCTCAAAACATTCTATTATCCAAAAACAAAAAAAAATTTTGGAAAAAAATTCGAAATCTTCAAGAAATTAGCAGGAACTGTTCATTTTATATACATTATTATATCTGCTCCAAAAGCTGCTCTTGTAAAAACAAAAAAAAAATGTTTAAAATTAATAAAGAACTCGGGAGTTTTTTTTGCCAGGAAGTAAGTTTTTTATGTTTTTTTCAACATAAAATTCCATTCATTTAATTTTGTATTGATTTTTATTATTGTTATTAATTTATGCTTCCATTTATTTTATTTAGCTTGTTAGTTCACTTCAACGATTAAGTTACTTTCTTAATTTTTGGGTGTTTCATACGTTCCTACGAAAACAAATGCTATTTACAAGATACACTGCCTGTTCAATTGAAAGTGGACACCTGTAGCCACTTATTTACAGTGTGTCTAATAGCGCATACTGTGGCCTTTTGCCCTAAGCACAGCATCCACAGCCGTGGCATGCTCTCCACCAGTTTCTGATAGCAAGCAACTGGTATTTTTGTTCACTCCTCCTTCAAAGCCTGCACAAGTTGGATGCGTGTTTGCGGTCGCATCGGACATGCACGAATCCGGCACTCCAATTCATCCCACAGATGTTCAATAGGGTTGAGGCCACTGAAGTTCCTGAACATTATTCTCTGGAAACCAGGTGCTGACAACACAGGCCTTATGGCACGGCGCATTGTCATGCTGGAACACAAATGGGCCTTCACTGAACTGCGACCACAATATAGGAAGCATGGAATTTATCTAGATACTTTGTGGATGCCATGTTCCCCTCGATCACAACCAATGGACCACCAGGAGAAACAGGACCACACCATCACAGCCAAACTTCACTGTTGAGATGACACACTCAGGTGTCCACTTTCAATTGAGCAGTCAGTGTACAATCACATAACACTGGTAATTTTCCTGTTATTTTTCAATTTCTGTGGCAGAAATTGAAGTCTACTAATTGAATTTTTTATTTATTTATTTATTTTCTTCTTTGTGGAATCCAGGACATCAAAAGGCAATTCAAGTGGCTTCAATATTTGCTTTTAGACTAAAGGAACAGAATTTGATCACTGGAAAAAGTTGAGTATTTTTTTCTGGTTTATTTTTCGTTTTTTCAGCAGATTCTATGAACTCATCCAACCTTTTATCAAATTGAGAACTGGTTCTTTCCTTGAAGTAAACACGGACATCAGGTCAACCCTCAGTTTCTTCTCTAGACATATTCAGCGAGAACCTAAACTTCCAGTAACACCACGAGAAATCATTTACTTCTGCATAATATTACAATGTACACAAAGACCATTGCTTCTTTTTTAGTATTTAGTATTTTGGAGATGATAGAAAACCTTGAAGAATCCAGCCTAATCTTCATCTGTAAATATTAAGTCAGAGAAAATGAGCAAGATTTTGAAAATCTAAAAAAAAAGGTCAAACAGAAATCACTGTGAGACTACTGACAAGGGAAGTGCATGACCTCGAACGCTGAGAACCGCACGAAAATGTGCTTAGAATATAAATCGCTCATGACAAAAACTGTGGTATGAGTCATTCTCATGCAAAACTGCACGTCTTACCACGAGAGACATTTGAATGATCACCTATTGAAAGTCCAACAGCGAAGAAACAAAATATCGATATAATAGGACCAAAAACACACAATATTTGAATGTCGTCACTAAATTGCTATATTTCCCTCTGCTTAAAATAATTACGCTATCTGAACAACAAGCTTTTCCTACTAGCCTGATAGTGTTGCACAGCTATTCAGTCTTCAAAGTGCACTAGCAGACAACAGCTGAGTTTTGCATGGGAATGACTCATACCACTGTTTTTGGGATGAGCGATTTATATTCTAAGCTCATTTTCGTGTGGTTCTCAGTGTTTGAGGTCACGCACATCCCTTGTGAGAATAATAGTCTTAAGATCATTTGTATGTTGGATACCATGGGCATAGCTTGCCATTTGTCCCACACTCCCTCCCCCCATGGTTTTAAGCATCAAACTGATTTCCTCCATATAAAAGCTGTGAAAGAAAAATAATTATTAAGTGTATGGTAAAGATGATCAAATGCATAAATTTTATTACCAATTAATAATGAAGCAGAAATAGCATTTTATTTGCTAATCTTAGTCATATTACACTTATTTACAACTTCAGTAAACTATAATATTTCTGTACATCTATGTTTTACAAATAAGACATTTTAACAAATTCATAACAGTACATGAGTTCTTGGGAAATTCATTATCTCAATATTTACCGTGGTTAACAATTTCATTATATAATAGCAGATAAATACCCCCCCCCTCCTTATTTTGAGATCAAAACTTGCTAGCAAGAGACAATATAAACAATCCATCACAACGCGTGACATATATATTTTAATACTGTTCCTCTTCTGCTAATAAAGAAATGGAACAATGAGAAAGTCCTTGCTTCTACTGCTACAACTCACAAGAGAAGTGCGTGACTTCGAACGCTGAGAACCGCACGAAAATATCTTAGAATATAAATGGTGTGGGTATGAGTCATTCTCATGCAAAACTGCACGTCTTACCACGAGAGACATTTGAATGATCACCTATCGAAGGTCCAAGAGAGGAATAACACGAAGAAACAAAATATCGATATAATAGGACCAAAAACACACATATTTCAATGTCGTGACTATATTGCTATATTTCCCTCTGCTTAAAATAATTACGCTATCTGAACAACAAGCTTTTCCTACTGACCTGATAATGCTGCACAGCTATTCAATCTTCAAAGTGCACTAGCAGACAACAGCTGAGTTTTGCATGGGAATGACTCATACCACTGTTTTTGGGATGAGTGATTTATATTCTAAGCACATTTTTGTGCGGTTCTCAGCGTTTGAGGTCACGCACTTCCCTTGTCAGCAATGTATTAATTAAGTACCTTAAGTACCTGTACTACTTCCATTATTATAATAAATGATTTTTAATTTTTTATAAGAAAATTTCTTATTTCTTGAAAATACAAATTGTAAATTCAAAACTGAACATTATGTTACATAACAATATATTTTAGTTGCTATTTTCCTTTTCAAGTATCAATACATCAACTATTTTACGAGGCATGTTTTTTAAGTAAGTACCGTTTTGCAATAAAACCAAAACTGATAAAGATAGTGTCAAATTTTTTTTTGTATTTTATTCCTGAAACATTAAGCTATTTTTCAACATAATTTTCTTGTTTGTGTAAACACGCGTTACAGCGTTATATCAGTTTTTGTATATCGATGTCAAAGCAATCACCCGCCGGTGAAGACAACCAGGATTCAACCGCTATTTTCCCTTCTTCTCGGTTGTTGCCAACCGTTTACCACCGAGAAACTCTGTCAGGAAGCACAGTTGTGAACTTCCAATGACAAAATGGAAATCCTGCATTGCCTGTCTGCAGGAATTTTGATATCAACTGCGTATACCAAATCATCTGTGATTACGGAAGGTCGCCCCGACCTTGTTTCATCATGAACATTGCCACACCCATCTTTGAACAATCTCACCCTTTTACGCACTTTGCTGGCTCTCATTGCATTAGGGCCCGTACACAGGAAGAGTTTCTCGGTGGTAAACGGTTGGAAACAGACGAAGAAGGGAAAACAGCGGTTGAATCCTGGTTGTCTTCACCGGCGGGTGATTGCTATGACATCGATATACAAAAACTGATATAACGCTGTGATGCGTGTTTACACAAACAAGGAAATTATGTTGAAAAATAGCTTAGTGTTTCAGGAATACAATAGGAAAAAAAAATTGACGCTGTCTTTATTAGTTTTGGTTTTATTGCAAAACGGTACTTACTTAAAAAACATGCCTCGTAGGTAGATACTTTAAAATATGTAATGCCTGAAACAAAATACTGTAGAGCCCCGATTATCCGCGAGGTAAACAGGGAAAATACAATAGTCCCAATAGTGCGAAGGTCGAAAATTACTAACAGGTTTATTGTGCATCATAATCCTATAGGCCTTCTCGGAATTTGTGGATGAGTGGCAGGCTCTTGCTCTGCAAATAGGTTTCTGCTGTACTGTACATATTTTAAAAGTTTTGCATATTATGTTTTTTGTACAATAAAACATAGTTTTTAATGGTGAAATATTTTTTTTTCATATTTACGCCTCATTTTTAGTCTTTTTTCGGGTTATCCGCGAAGCCCTTGTCACCCAATTCTCGGTGGTAGACAGTTGGAAACAGACGAAGAAGGGAAAACAGCGGTTGATTCCTGGTTGTCTTCACCGGCGGGTGATTGCTATGACATCGATATACATAAACTGATATAACGCTGTGATGCGTGTTTACACAAACAAGGAAATTATGTTGAAAAATAGCTTAGTGTTTCAGGAATACAATAGAAAAAAAAATTTGACACTATCTTTATTAGTTTTGGTTTTATTGCAAAACGGTACTTACTTAAAAAACATGCCTCATACTTCAGGAATTGTACATCCTATAACTGTTTTTGTATAATCAAGATAGTTTTTTCTCATGTATAACGTTTTAAAAATCATATACATAATTGAATATGCGAATTTCAAAAAGGGCACGTCTCGTAATTTTTTGACAATATAGTCTATATATATCTCCGCATCTTTTTTGTGCGGCAAACATTAACGTAAGCCACAGTGACGAGGTTTGTTCGGCAAGTAATCACAAAACATTACATTTATAATGACATCTCAAAAAATTTTCAGTCATTCAAAAGTGAAAGGAACATGTGCTAAAATACCAAAGCATACATATTACCCGGTTTATATAGTAGTAAAATATCTATCAATCATCTGAAAATTGCAGATCTAGCAAAGGTGTAACAATATGTACCTGCAGAATTCAAAGATTATTTTCACGAAATATTACAATGGCCAACTACGACGGCAAGCGAATCTCCAAAGACGACGTTTGACGTATTGTTGTATTATGTAATATTGTATGGTTTTTTAAATAGTTTTGTCACATAATACATTTTTTTGTGAACATTAATATTGTTTGTTTTTTTCAAGTTTCTGTATTCTGTAAATTTCGAAAAGGACATGTTTCAAGAATAAAAAAGTAAAAAAAAAAAAAAAACCCACACAATAAATGTTTTTGTTGTTGGATTGCTATTTGATTATTGCTCAAGTCAATTCCAGTTAATAAATAAACTAGTTTTTCTTAATTCCTGTAGGATTTTAATTTTTAGATACGTGCCTTGTTCAAAAATTGCATATTCAATTTCTATAAATTATAATTTTCCCTTCAAATTTAGTAGGCAATTTTTTTTTTTAAATGAACCTTTATACATGTGTAAATACAGTCCATTCACACAATCTTAATTATAAGAATTAAAAATCATAAAACCCAACAGAATAATATATTATTTGTGCAGAGTTATGTGCTTGTTTCTTAATTGCAAGTGAAAAAAAAAGAAGAAAAAAAAATTCACAATCTCTTATTTTTAAAATAGCTTATCCCTTCAATATTAAAATTTTCTTGTTTATTTATACGGACGGTTTAACATAAATTATGACTAGGCTTTATATCAAAACTTTGCATTTTTTTCTTTAGTTTTGCTATAGCTGACTTGAATGAAGATGCTCCTCACTATGAAATGAAGGCGGAGAAAAAAAATCTGCACAAACCATTTCAAAATTATCTGAGAGTTCATCAGAATCCAGTACAACCGCACGTTTAGGTTTTAAATTCTTGCTAAATGAATCTACTTCGTCTTTCAATATTATGGGCTCCCGTGCTTTTAAGTAGTACAAGGATGTAGCATCTATATTAGAAATATGAATTTTCTGTTTCTGTTGATATCGCTTGTTTACTATACAACAGGCTGTAAAGACAGCGATTCCAAAGAGAATCCCTACAATAGGGAGGGTAATGGCAAGTGCTGTTAAGTCGTTGGTTTCAATGCTGTCTTCCGAAGTGCAGTTATAATCGGTAGTAGAATTCACAGAAATCACTGGAAATTCATCTCCTAAAGCACGAACAAAATCTCTTCTCGGTGTTCCATCTGAGGAGGCAATTTTGTTAAACTGTTCCGTCACAGCACTGGGATTGCATTTGGACAATTGCACATTTGTCCACTTTACATTCACAGACCCCGATTCAATTTTGGTGATGACGATATCACTGGCGTTGTTGTACCCAAGAAAATCTGCCAGCCTTTTGAGGAAGAGCGACATTGTTTCAATGTTTTTAGTGAACTGCATAAAACTACAATTAAGTTTCACTGAGATTTCATGGTTTCGGTTGAGTATCTCCTCTGAATTTAGGCTGATTGTAAAGTTATCTTCAATTGTTTCACTTTCATTGTACATGGCTCTCAAAGTAAATTTCCCTGAAAAATACATTTTGAAATAAAATAATTTAGTTAACAGAATAATAGGTTTTAAAGCAGAATAAAAGATTACCAAGCAAAAGAAAAAAAAAAAAAAAGACAAACTGTATGAGAATTGCATTTCGATGGTGAAAGATTGATTAGAAACTTTACAAGAGAAGATACATTTTATCCGGAATCTTCTGAAGATGATACTTTGGAGTTAGGTAAATTTATATAAACTACGTGTGTTATGGCAATAACTAGGGCAAGGCATTTGAAGATTTTGCATCTTTTTTCTATGAAGGTTGAAACATGGCTCGCATATATGAAAATGTGTAACATTAAATAATTAATTAAATAAAGGCAATTCGTTAGGGCATATTTTTGCATTTTTCGGCATTTTTTAGGGATAGGTCATTTTTTGGAAATTATTAGGTCATTTTGAACATTTTTAGTAGTGTTTTGGAAGGCAATGTCATTTTTTTTATACTTTGAGATTTTATTTATTATTCAGTATTTTTGCTTGTCCTCATTGAAGCCAACAAATTTTTCCAAGAAACAAGTAGACCTTTTTTTTGGATGTCAAAGTTAAATAAAGTAAAAAAAAAAAAAGGTTTAATGTAATAAATTTAAATGTTTTATTGGTTATTTTTTTTTTTATTTTTCTGTCATTTTTTTAAATATTTTTAGGTCATAAATGCATATTTTATTTGTCATTTATTAGCAAATTATAAGTTATTAAATGCCTTGCCCTAGTAATAATGCATTTTCGATGAAATTCATTATCAGAATAACAAAAAACAATGCAATATAAGCTGTTTCTTTTAAATATTTTTCTAGTAATTATTTACGAGAAAAAAAAAATCACTAGAATCAGGTTTTTTAATACCATTCCTTCATTTCTATTGATATTGTATTAAGTTATTTTTTCCCTAAAAAAATGCTTTGTGATTTTCCTATAATAAATATTTTTTTAGTAATAATTTTACGTGTGAAAAGTATATCATATTAAAAATAATCCCCAATACACAATAAAAATTTAAAAATACTTCATACATTTAAAATTACATGACATTTAGCTCTTTTCTGAGCTAATTCAGTCCGAAGACCAGTATTTTATATGTATTTTTAAATATAGTAATAATAATAAACGATTAATAAGAATGAAAATCAATATTCTTCTTCATTTCTTCATAATATTTAATATAAGGTACATTAGACTCCATTTCAAACATACTCCTTCTTTATTTAAATAATTTAAATAATTCCTCATTACAAATGTAGACATGCTTGTTTATTGTCATAAATATAGACAAGATTACTATTGTATCACTACTGATGTAAGAAAATGTAGACAAGCTTATTGTTGTTGATATAATTCAAAAAGAAGGCTTGAAAAAGCAAGATGATTCTAATCTTGCGAAATATTCCTAATAAAGAAGGAGTATTTTTGAAATGAAGTCTAATGTACCTTATATTAAAGAATGAAAATCACAAAGTATCTGTCTCTCCTAGTTTCTTAAATAAAGAATTGATGAAAAAATGTGAGGGAAAAAAAAATATCTTGTTACTTTTAAAGTTGTTTTGTCTTGTTACTCTTTTTGGCTTTAATTGCTATTATCTGAAGAATGTAAATCCACTAATAAAATCAGATACTAAAATTTAATAAATAAAATTAAAATAAAATGAATTAGCTAATACTTACAAACAATGCCAATGTAGGATTGTTGAACAGGTAAACAGATGATCTCTCCTGAAGATGTCAACTGTAGCCAGTAATTCATTGGAACCTGTTGTCCATTTCCCTCTAAAAGCTGCAAAATTTATCAAAAAAGAAAATTAAAACATATGCCTTACAATTAATTAAGAATGGCACAAAATAATGAATCCTGGGATTCACACAGATCGAGTTTCTTTTGTAGGGTAAAGGTGGGAGAGCATTGGACTGGGCACCCAATCTCAATCCCGATGAATGCGAATTGTTGGGGTCTATATCTCCAATGCCTCGAAAGAGCCTTAATGGCCTGTAAAATGGGATTCGTATATAAACTTAATTTGTTTTTTCATAGAAAGCAATGTGATGCCTAGAAACATTATTTATTTGAAAACGATCTTTGTAATGAATGTAGTAATACTTTATTTAGCATCCTTTTCCAGTTCATTTTATCTGCTTGTTGACAAGTACTAAGCAATGTGAAGCAGTTGTGTACTTTTAAATAGGACAGTGCAAAAGTAAATATACAATTTTTGAATAAGTAAATATTATAAAAAGTGTATAAATCTTTTTGCATCATCCTTGTGTTTTGATAGCAACTACCTGGTGCCTTTCTGTATGTCAGTATTAAACAAGGTAGGGATAGTGATTAGTAAACCAATCATAATGCTTCATAACACATTCTGATAATTAATGACAATTTAATGAGATTTTAATGATTGTCCACAGACAGAGGGACAAATCATGATTATAAGTCTTCTGAACCTTATCAGAAGACTAAAACAAAAAGAAACTTATGTTTATTGCAATATTTTTCTTGATCAATATAACAACAGTGCAACAAAAAGAGTCAAAAGCAACTCTGCAAAACTAAATGGGAGGAAGTTATCAAAAGACTCAAGCATTTTGAAATGATTTTTAACATTTATTTATTGTTTTTAAATAAAAGTAATATCAAATTTTCATCAATGTGATATCAAACTAGTTCCACTGGATCTATCAGAATTGCTGGTGTCACTTAGATAACAACACTTAAATTACAATAATAATTTGTTTACATTTTAGATGTTGATCAAAATAAGTCCACCGCTCTGTTTTGCTGCTTTTTTTTTTTTCTTACATCAGGGATTCTTAACCTGAGATGTGAGATTTTTATCATTTCACATACTGTGTGTTTGTTTTTTACCTGAGTAACATCTAAATCATATGGAAAACAGAATACTCTTAACAGCTGCTTTTCGCGCCCTCGAAGACTTGCCTCAAACCAGCAAGTGGCTCAAAAAACTCCCACTTACTTGAAAGAAATCTCCCAGTTGCTCTGAATACAACAACTTCTAAATTCAGGCAAAATATTAGAAGCAAGTCGACACCAGCGCTCTTGGCAGCGAGAAACATTTATTTAAAAACTACGACATATTTCAACTATACGCTGAAATATGGATATTCTTTGCTCATGGCTTCATTCACCACATTCTCTTCCTTTGGGATCTTGTTCTTTATCTCTGAAATGAGTTGAGAATTAACAACAAAACAAAGCTGTGAAATCAATTTAGTTTGTCGCTTCCCCAACCAGTATTTTTAATTACGCTCACACGTGTAAAGCATCTGCATTTTCCCCAAGCTGCAACTGGCAAATGGCAAGTTTTCAAGCACATTTGAGGCAAGTTTTCAGATTGTGTAAAGCAGCTATAACACACACGTAACACAAACAAACAAAGAATTAATTTGTAAAAAAAAAAAAAAAGTACAAGACAAGTTAATTAATTAGTTTGTCTTGTACTTCTGTTTTGTTTTTTAATAGTAAATGAAATCTTTGTTTGGAGGAATTGACCCATTTCTGCAATTTTTGTAAGGTATGTGAGGAAATACTTTCAGAACCAAACAAATATAGGCAATACTACTACTACTAATAATAAAAACTTTTTACCATAATCTTAACTGAACCAGATTTCTCTAACATATCTTTTGGAATCATTATTCTAGTAAGTTTTCCTAACGATAAAGATAAATTTCCCAACGGATATTGGGATTTCTTCAAAATCTTTCTTACATCTGCAAAGAATAAAATAATACCATTATTAAACACAGAAATTTGACTTAAAAAATATATCAACATTTATGAACTTATAAAAATCTACATTACATTTGAATTAAAATTCAAAATTCTCTATAATAAAGCAAACAAAAAAAATATGATAAAAATCTGAAGTTTTGGGCTGACATTGGGCTGACATTTCTCATGCCTTTCCATAATTAAAAATTGATTTTCTTCTAAATTTGTTTCAATATCTAAATCATGGTTATCTTGTCAAAGGTATGATTTACCTTCTGTATCAAAGGATAGTCAACAGTCTCAACTCAAAGGCCATAAGGTAGTTGTGGCCGCCAATATAACTTGAGACATCTATTGCAGATTGTTTTGTAATTTACATTTTATGACCCACCATTTAGTTTTAGCACAAAGTCTGCATTATGCTTTCAACTGAAGTTCAGAAAACGCTGTGGAAATCTGACTCAAAATAAAACACGGCAAAAGTAAGAAAAAAAAAGTAGAACGTGTAAGGAATAAAAAAGTATTTATAGTGGATAAATTTATTGTCTGATGCTCAACAGTTTGGTCCAGTGCTTCTGGCCTTCTTCAGGAGATGTAGATTATTACAATAAGCCTGGCTCATTTCTGTTGTCAGGTTTTACCGATAAGTTGTTTATATGGCAGTGTGCCGCCATGTCTCTAAGAGACAAGCCACATAAACAACTTATCGGTAAACAGAAATGAGCCAGCTTAATGTAATGATCTATATCTCCTGAAGAAGGTCCGAGGCACCGGACTGAAATATTAAGTAATCTCACCCCAGAGTGCGAAAATTTTTTATACAATGAATTAATCCAGTATCGTGTCCCATTCCTCCTTCAGAATCAAACAATATTTATATTGTTAACAGTAACAGTTGTAATGTTAACAGTATGCTAAATAACTGTTAACTTTCCAGAAATCTAATAATAATATGTAAATTTTATCATATTTACATAGAGAAATTATATAAATCAAGACTAATAATAATAATAATAATGTTTAAAATGGCTAGATGAATAGTATTTGTTAAATATTACTGTTGTAAAAGTAGTTCAAGTAAATATCTTTACTGGTATGTTTGATCTAAGATACACTTCTTAGTAAATCTGAGTATCTAATCTTTTTTCTTAATTTAAAATGATACTCAATGGAATCAATGTTAAAGGAAGTGGCTAAATATTGGTGTTCTTTACCTTAAAATTCATCTTAAAAAGTATTCCTAATATCTAACTGAGATACACACACAAGCTTACTTACTTTTTTTTGCTTATCGTCCTTGACACCCTTGCAGGGTATGGACGGCCTCCTGTGTAATGCACTTCCATTGTACTCGGTCCATTGCCAAGGTTTGAATGTGTTCTTGCCATTCTCTATCATATTTCTTTCTGCTTAGTCCAAAGGGTACCATGATGAAGGATTCCGCGGCCTTGTGAAAGTATCTCTTGGTTGTCATACGGACACCTTCTTTGGGGCGCTTCCAGAGTGGACCAGGAGTGGCCACAAAAGTTTGTAATGGTAGGCGGTTATTTTGCATGCGTAGAACATGCCCGATCCATTTCCAGCGACGTTGTATAAGCACTGAGGACAGCGGCTCCTTCAGGCCACAGCGTTCACGGACCTGTTCATTTGAGATGAAGTCAGACCAACGGATCTTAGCAATGCGTCTTAAGCAGCGGTGATCAAAGATTTCCATCTTTTTTTGTTGATCGGCAGTCAGGGGCCAAGTTTCAGAAGCATACAGTAGGGTTGCCCGAACAATAGCACAATATATTCTTGTTTTGGTCTTGATTCGGATGTCGCGTCTATTCCAGAAATATTTCAATGCCGCAAATATTGAGGAAGCTCTTTGGATTCTTGATTGAACTTCGTAATCCGTACTACACACGCACTACACACACAAGACAATGTGAGAACATGTAAACACCTTGAATCATTTTCAATAAGACTTTTAAGTAATTATTAATCAACTGATTCCCACCATTCAATGATTCACGTTGTCAAAAGAAAAGTTGTCCAAAATTCACTGTAACTTCCGTCAACACTCTGAAATACTGAATATGGAAACCTTGTAAGTTCATGGGCGTAATTTGGAAATATGTTCAGGAAAAAGGGTGGAAACTCTTTATAAGATCTGAAATCTGAAGACCTTTTAACTGAGCTTGAATGGAATGATTTATTAAATCAAGAGAAGACCACAACTGGACCGAAGTAAAAATGCTTTCGCACACTGAGCTAACATCAATGGGAATCCTGAACAACTGTTTCATCCTTAGGAATCATCAGTAGAATTTACCCTGATGTTTGGCTCAGACTGCGAGAATGGCCATCAAAAATTTTATTCTCCAAAATGGCAGATTGTGAATAGAAAACCCAGCTACATTTTTTTTGTTCTTTGATATATATTATATAGTAGGTCCTCAAATATCTGAGCTAATGAAACTTTGGCCAACTCTGATATCAGATTTGAATAATAGGTCATTTTGTGAAAAATCACTACCAATATACCATTATAATACTGATGCAAGGTTCAGGACGAAAAGATTAGAGGATTAGCCATTCTGAGAAACCAAGCCTCTCAGGGTTGGTGAGTTCTAAGAATCCAAGCTTCCTCTGATTGGTTAGTTAAAATCTCCTAGGATTGGCTCTCCCTCACAAGCAAACATTTGTGAAATTGGCTTTGTGATTCCGATTTTTAATTGTATTTAAAGCCCCTGTTGTGGTAAATAAAGATATAAGTGTTTCTGGACCAAGACCCTTGTATACCTTGTTTATTTATGACTAAAGAACAATAAAAATTGTCTTCAACTCTTCCTAGAGGCTTTCTATGTCGCAATAAATACGTAAAAATTTGGTTTAATTGTGCAAACACAACAAAATATAAAAATTTACAATAAAGTACAAAGTTACTTTTTGTCTCCAGCAATTGCCTCTCCACTGCAATATTTTAGAGGTTTACCACTCCAATGCCATTCCGGCATGGTCAAGTGGTCTAGACGGCAGACTGCCATGAGGCAATTATGTCGGAATCTGGGTTCGAATCCCAGCTTAAGGCTTGGATGTTTCTTTCTTCTTCAGTATTTGTTTCATAGGAGGCAGAAGTCTGACTGACATGTTAGGGTGCCTCCTGGATAATAATATCTGAAAGACAGTAAAGCAATAAAAATTCCCTATCATAGAGTGTGCCTCTCTGACCAGTGATCCAAAGTGGATCCAGGGACATGATAACAGCAGCAACAAAAACAACCAATCTCAATTCTGTTTATTAATTCTAACTTCCTCTGCTCTTTTTTTTTTTAAGTCCTTAGTACAACTTGTATCTGACTATGGAAATTCATAGAATACTCTTAAGTTTTAAAGCTCTATGACTGCAGGTGAAGAAATGAACCCTGAATGGCAAATGTATATATTACCATTACAAAAAATAAGCACAAATAAAATGGTGCTTCTGACTACTAACATGTGCCTAAGTCAAAATTCACTTAGATATAAATATATATATAAAATCAACTTTGTGTCTTCAAATAAAAACTACAACTCTGTTGTAGTAATTGTGGGTCTTATAATTTTCCAGATCTGGAAGAACAGGAGAAGAGACCATCAGTTAATACATGAAAGTTACCATGTGAATATGCACAGTATATCTTTGGCTTCAATAACAGGAAATAGTGCTCCCGGTAGGGGGCAAAACACATACTTCCAGAGAAGAGCACACCAAAGCAAAGAAACAAGGGCTATGAAAACTTTAAAAATGTTTATTACAATACACATTTGTTATTTTGTAGTAACCAATTACATGTATTGCTGAGGGTAATATCAATAAAAACTTTACGCGCATTAGCATAAATCAAAAGGTTTCTTATGTCAAAGTATATAATCCTAACTGACTATAAATTACTAATAAACTGTGACTTCCATAACTATTCTTAATCCCTGTATAATTATATATAATGTAAAACAGTATTAGCTAACAGCTCTTGTTATGTGACTTATGACATCAATACTTGAATACAAATTATTAACAATGGCCTTCCCACCTATGTGTATGTACTTATACTTCAAATACTCAATAATAGGAAAATGGCAATCTCACACGTATGTGATAGTTAACAATAATTTACTGGAGTATTTCCTATTAACTTAATATTGATTACTAAACAATGGCTTTCCCACCTATGTGAAAATAAACTTGTAATCGATCATTCAAATACTTATTGAATATTCTATTCTCGTTTCGTACTGGGGTCTCTTCAATAATCGATATACGAAATAAAGTAAAATGTACTTACAATTTGCTGACTTCAAATGATGACTCACCACTGAAGCACCATTCACAAAACTAGAAGCACTGATTCACTTTTACTATCAACCACTTGTTGATATTAATAATATGCACTAAATTATTAGACAGGCCATTAACAAATTTCACAATTGCACACTTGAATTTTCCAATAGGTATCCTTTATCGTCGCAAGCACTTAAACTTCTTCTGTGATATTGTATCTCCTATTCACTTGTACGAATATAATTCTTTCTTTTGATAGGCAAAGAGTTCTTTTATACGGATCACTTTTCCTTCCAAAATTTCCTTCTTCGGAATATTCTGACACTCTCTTCTAGAAAGGCATCTTTACCTTTATTCTTCAAGAAAACCAGTTCATTATTTGAACGCACTTCAAGTATTCTGATTCTCGAACTCTTCTACCCTTCGTTCGGCTGAACTTAGACCGCTCCAGTCATTACGAACTCCGCTAACATTCAGTTCCTTAGAAATGTTGGAATTCAAATTCAATTCGATTCTTTTCAATAAACTAATGCTTATTTCTTCGTACAAACGAATCGTCTTCCGTTCAGTTCCTTCTTAGAGATTTAATCATCAATTAATCAATAGAGTTCTTAGTTCCAGCTTCCTGTCACCTTCTTCGGAATGGATTCTCCTATAACAATTCGGAAAGCTTATTTAAATCTTCTATCTTCGCAAATCTCTTCACTCGCCTTTCGATAGAAATCTTCCTTTATTATATAATATAACTATTAGAAGAATAATGTTTTTCAATTCACCAAAATAATTTCACTTTTATGTTGGAATCATTAATTACTTATATCAGTTCTGCTTAGGGAATTTTTCCGTTCTCACAGATAATACTGACTGTTAATTTAGCGGGCAGGTTATTGGAATCCATACAAAATTTCTTACTTTAGTTTCGTCCACTGCAACCATATTATTTACTCCTTCTTACTTTCGGCAGAGACTTTACATAATTGAAAATTCCCGCTCTCCATTCCTCGTGACACTCGAGACCAACCAACCTCGTCGTCTAGATTCCAATCGACTTCTGCAACTGACCCAGCACACATGCCAACTAGTGTGACGTCAACACGCACAATTTCATTGGCAGAAAAATAAAACGCTCAAACTAAAATTTTCTTTTCAAGCATAACAAAAAAAATTATTTATTTATTAAATAAACTCCAACTAAATAAATTTAAATATTCCACATATTAAATTTAATATATATCAACAAATAGTCTTCAACTGAGTTTTCTTTATCAAATGTAGAAGCTTCAAGCTTATGAAGCAGTAACAACATCTGACTGTTAGAATGGACTAGATCTGAAAGGTTCTTCTGTATTACATTTTGTTGCATGTATTTGCTTTATAATTTTTCTGTTAATTCATGTTATTTTATTCTGAATTTATAAATATACAAATTTACTTAGTAGTGTTAATATAAGTGAACTGCATTGCAACAGGCCATGCAGGTCCAGGGGTGCGTGAGAGGTTTAGGGAATTCTCGACCAACAGGACTAGTTGAGATCGGATGGTCAGTCTGATGTTCGTCCGCCTTTAACCCGAATAACAAACTCTGTATCTATTTGACAGAAGGCTGGATGAACCTAGGGTTTGCCTGGAGGAGAAATAATCATGGAAAGATTCCCGTCCACCACTGGGAATTGAACCGGGGCTCCTAAACCACTGAACCACCAGACCTACGTTTAATAAACCTATTTGATAAATTGTAGTTGAAGATATCTACCCTTTTAAAATGGCTGAGTGAGTTAGCATTTAAAATGACCCATGTTATGACGAAACTACATATTTGTAATTAATAATCATGTCAACCCAATAAAACATTTTTAGTATTTCAAAAATCACTCACCTTTTGTATAATTATTTGGTGTGGATAGTTTTGGAACTTCATAATAAAAAGATGAAACGGATACATTAGGCTTATCAGATGATCTTTTAAAATCTGCTGAATCCTGAATATCAGTGATCTCTGAAACTGATACGTTTCCTGGCAGTATCTCAACTGAAGAACTAATAGGAACAAACACCCAGTCTTCAAATAGTTCACTGGCTTCATTAGAGAAACTGGATTGGACAGGTGTTGGGTGAAGAGTCTGAGAATAGTTTAACTGGGGATAATTCATTGAAGTATTTACATAAATGACACTACTGTTAAGAACTTGCTTTTCACTTTCATTATGTTGACTTTGTGTGTTTGGAAGTGGATCTGTTCTAGCTTCAACTTGACTACGATCAGAAGATACTTCCTCTTTTAAATTTTGATTGAAATACGATGTCCTGTTTGAATGCACAGATAAAGAGTTGAGATATGGCAATATATTTGACATTTGGCCAATCGTTTCTAAGAACATATAAGACAACGTAGATTTTAAGTTGATTGTAATTGATGAATCTGGCCATTCTTCAAAAGATTCTGGTGCCTGCCGATTATTTGCCTGGAGTGCCTCAGAAATATTGTGAGCGCTTAGAAGATTAATTTGTGAATTTTCGTGAATCCATTCCGAATCATTTTGAAACAAACTCCTCAAAATACTGATATTATACGAAATCACTGGAAATGGGTTATTGCTTTTATTGAAATTCACCGAATCGTTTTGATTTCCTTCATCAAAAGATTGTAAATAAAACGGCAATTGATTTCCCAATGTCAGGGATTCAGATTCATTGTTGAAATGCTTTTCTGTAAATTCAGTGATTGGATGTAAAGTGTTCTCTTCCAATAATTGTTCAATTGTAAAGTTATTTTCTGTATGTCTATCAAAATTGTTAAAATTAGAACGTAAGTCAGAACTAAATTGGTACGATGATTCCCAATGAGTCTGTTGTGAATTAAAAACAGAAGTTCTGATGTTTTGGTGCAACTCAAGCGAAGTTGCAACTAGTTCATTCGTAAAATCTGAAGGGAAAAATAATTCATCGGATGCAGATATACGAAAAGAGGGAATTAAATCCAAGTTACCTGTATTCTTTTCCTCAGTTTGTATCATATCTCTGCCAGTCCTCTCAGATAAATTTGACTCGTCTTTCAATGAAAAATGAGCGGATTTGTGATAATCATTCACTTCACTATCAAGTGAAATGCTGCTATCGGCTTTTGTCAAATTAACTGTTTCAACATAGCTCGAGGTCAACGAAGGCACAAGATGTAGGTTTTCAGTATCTGTAGGTGAAATAATAGTTTGATTCACATTTAAACTATTAAGGGACGGGAAAAGAAATGATTCTATTTTTATCGTATCATTGTCTTTCCAATTATCAGGCATTAATGCATTCAAAAATTTCCTGTCAGACAATGCTGATAAATTATTCAATTTAGAATCACTTACATTACTGGTTTCTCTGATATTCTTTTCCTCAGAAGACGTATTTCCATGAAACGTCAAACTAGAAACTTGAAAATAACTACCAAATTGTTGTAAGGTAAGGGAAGAATTTGGAATAAAGTGAACAGCAGTTGGATTTACCGTACTATAATGGCTTTCAGAAGGAGATTTGGTTAATTCTACAACTTCTGGGGATACCAGTTTCAAAGTTTCTGCATAGCTAGTTGCTTCAAGATTGGAATAATTTTGGTTGTGAGATCTTGAGTCCTTATTATTATATACAGGCTGTGCACTATCGGTAGTGAAAAATGAGATCCATGAAGGTGTAAGAGTATTGAAAACAGTGATTGTTGATAAATCTAGATGTACATCTTCACTTATGAATTCATCGTTATCTGAATTGAAATAAATCAAACTTTCACTTGAATCAGTTTCTCTGTTTTGTATAATGTGAAAGCTTGGAAAAAGAGGTGTTTTTAGGTAAGGGGTTTTGCTGACAAGAGAATCTTCTGAATTAACAAAAAACAAGTCAGTATGGTCTGAGAAACTATCAGAAAATGTTCCGAAAACTGTATTTAATTGAAACTCACTAAGTTTGTCTGAGGATGCAAATGGATGTTGAGGAGAAATTTCTTTCAATAGTGCGCTATTATCGGAAAACAGTAAATGTCCCGAATCGAAGTAATTTGAAGAAATTTTGATTTGTCTTGATAGAGCAGCTTCCTCAAGAGAGGTAAAGTCTATCTCGGAGATGAATGAAACAGTTTCCGATGCATCGCTGTATCCCAAATTGTTCTTGCTTTGAAATATTGTTTCAGCAGAACTGACACTCCAGTTCTTCAGCAATGCTTGGTCGACAAACTCTTCTTTGTCGGCTGCAGCTAATATCAGTAACAATAAAGCGATTTCAAGGAATATTAATATATTATACGAGTGCCAATAAAATAAAGAAATTTGCTTCATTTTCAGTGAACTATCTCAGACTTTTCAGACATTCTTTCTTGAGTATCTCCAGTGAAAACTGCCAATTCAAAAACGATATATACCTGCAATAGAAAGAGATCAATATTTATTAAAAATGCTCAATAAAGAATTTTGAAAGGATTTAAACGAAATAAGTGGCTCAAAATCAAATACAATTACTCATTTCCTTATGAAGTAAGAGTTGGTTAATAACTCAAAAATAAAAATTCATTAATACCCAAGATCAAATACCTAAATCTTAATGGATGGAATTAAACTATTGATGTACTTATTGCTAATTTTATGTCATCTATCTGAGCCTTTTGTGAGCTTCAGTATACAACATACATCAGATGCACAATCGTTTGCTTTCACGCTTTGAGAGCTATCATCGGTGGGAATCAGTGCTTAGCAGGCTAAGATATTTATGCTGTACTGACCACAATGATTTTTCTATTATTGTTTGCTTTTTTAGGGATCCACTTCCTGGAGTGGGAGAGGAATCCATAGGCTTTCACGCTTTCTGAGCTTGATCATGGAGGGTAGATCTGGCTGATGAGTCCTAACAAGGACGAAACAACTGTCCCAGATTCCCAACGATGATAGCTCTCAAAGCGTGAAAGCAAACAATTGTGCATCTCATTGTATTTCCATTTTTCATGTTATATTTCATGCATGTTAAGCCTTCTTATTTACAACATAAATTGGCTAAATGGATGGATATTACGTATTACTCAATCTTCTCAAAAAAAAAAAAAATGTTTATATATAATAATTTGAGATGAACCTTGATTAAAACAAGTATAAGGGTATAAGGTAAAGTTTAAATTCCATACCCCATAATAAAGAGAAAGTGAAAATAAATAAAACGCACTTACTTACAAACATGTTGAAGAGAGAATTAAAAAAATGATGGTAATAAACTGACAGTTTCGGAATACTCCGCGTATTCCTTCATCAGGGACGGCACAAACATATCAGACATTACAACATTTAAAACGACACGAGGTGGAAATGCAAGGTGAAAGTGAGGGAAGTGAGAGGATTAGGCAAGTTTAGCAATAGTTGTTCAGATCCTTGTTCAAATGTATAATGTTAATACAGTAGAGTCCCGGTAATCCGAGGTGAGGGTAGTCCAAGGTTACGCAGGGCGATGATTCCAAGAAGTCATTTGAGGGGTCAGTGTGGTAGTTTTCCATTTTACTACTTAGACGATGGCGTGACATCGCTGCTAAAAAGCGTTGCTCTACTGTGAAGCAGAAGACCTTGGACAGTTTTTTAAAGTTGTAAATGCTTATAAAGAGTCTTTTCATGTAACCAGGTAACATTGTTAATGTATCTGTAACTTTAATATCTATTATAAATTAAATTTGACTCGTTTTAGTTGAAAATTCCATTTTTTTTTTCTTTTTTCCATGTAATCCGAGTTTTTTGGAATCCGAGGTACCATCAGCCCCAATTACCTCGGATTATCGAGACTCTATTGTACTATCTATACAAATTTTGAAGCAAATACTCAGCTTAAATTTTTCAACATTACACCTGCTCACACTTGTCAGAAGAAGTTATATCTCCAAAAAGTTCATAAGATAAATAGCAAATGTACTTTAAATGCACAACAGAAGTCTATTTTTGCCATGAAATAAAATATTAGATCCTCTCCTTCAAAAATTCACTAAATTTCACCAAAGTAGAGTAACTTTTAAAGCAGGGCTGTGGAGTCGGAAGCAATTCTTGAATTACTGGAGTCGCAGTTGGTAAAAATGTAGAGTCCAACTCCGACTCCTAACAAATTTAAATTATAATATAAATAATGTTAAAATTTCCCATTTCATAGAAAATAATTTGATTAACTTAATTTTTTCGGTATATATTTCAAATTTAAGTTTTTTGCAAATTTCAAAACGTAACATATTCTATGATATTTATATTAATAAAAGCGGCACCCCATAAAAAACCTCACAACGGCAGAAAAAGTGTCAACAAAGTTGTATGTTTTGAATACTTTATAATAACAACAGAAAAGTCAGGGAAACATTGTATATGTCAGCGTATTATAGAAGATGACGATTGTGAAAAAGCATGTGATACATTTATTTATTTTGTTTTCTATACTGATATATATAAAAAGGAGTCAGAGTCGATGCAAAAGGTTTTATGTACTGACTCCACAGCCCTGACATAAAGTGGTTAAAGTTTTTGATGTGGGGAAAAACTTTTGTGTGACCTAGTATTACTTCAAGACTTTTTTTAACTATAATACTTGTTTATTTGGGCTGTTTGTTTATGTTGCGAAATCCATAAAACACCTTGTATGAATTCCTTTGTTATTCACACTGGGATTTTGAAAGTTTTTTTACTTTTACTGACAAAACTTACTTCGCATTCAATGAAATGTTTAGAATATTCGAATGTGAGGCTCAACGAATCTTTCTTTATAAGTTTTCATTTAATAAGGGCGATGTTAAAATTGCAAATCTCTTCAATATTCTAAATCTACTGAGGTAAATTAGTAACGGGCGGAAGCATTATAAATACAGCTTTTTGATTATTTCATATATCACATTCAAGATGTAATATTAAATTCAACTGTTTAATTGTTTTTATCACAATATTTTTGTGGAAAGAGACTTTCTTAATACACAAAATAGCATAATCAGAATTTTTTTCTACATCAATTCTGCTCTCAGCATTTCATCCTTGAACTGAAATATTCTGTAGTCTGATGATGAAAACCGCTTCAGGTTTTCGAAACTTGTAATTTATTTTATTTTTATTTTCTTTTAAATTTGTTTCTAATGTTTTTGTGCAAACGGTCGCTTCATATTAATTGCCAAAGCTTTTCTAAGTCTGAAGATTATTATTATGTTTGGTACTTATTTAGAATACCCAGCGCCATAGATGTTGTATTTCAATATGCAATTTTATACTGCATTACAATTCACAAAGTACGTTAAGTTTATTTATGTTATACACAAGATAACAGGTGGTGCAGGTATTCTAAATAAGTACCTTATATTTTTTGTTTCATGAAAAAGTGCAGGGCGTGGAAATCTAAACCATAAATATGTCATTAATATCAGCATTGCAATTAAACTAATTCCATTACTTATAGGTTCTTTTTCAGGTCAGATTTTAGTCTTCTGATAAGATCAGCAGACTTAATATTCCCGTTTTGTCTGTCCGTCTGTGAACAAGTGTCATTAAATTCTCATTAAATATCATTAAGCACAACAATTGTGTCTTTTGCATTCGCAACAATCACATTTATAGTGATCGTAGTAGAGCTGCATTATAAATGTGATTGTCAAAAGGCGCAATTGTTACGTTTATTGGAAATAAACATAAGGAAATTAAAGCAATATCAATTATGAGAAGACGTAGCAAAGCATTGTGATTGGTTTACTAATCGCTTTCCCTACCTTGTTTCTTTTAACTAAGGCTTTTATTTTTTCCTAATTGCAATCTCCTGAGTGGGAAATAAATGAATTCAATTGAAGAAACCCCACGATCACGTATTCTCCTATTTTAACTTCAATATACCATAAAAACTGTACTGATTTTTTTTCAATAAATTCATCTTTTAGATCTTCCGAATCTACTAATCCCATCCACTATCGTTAAATGTATTTTATTTACAAATACTAATATTGCGGCATGTGTCCATCATTCATAAATAATCTTAACATAAAGTTACCACAATGATCGTTAGACATTTATTTTGTTTCATTTTTCTCCTTTCTATAGAAAACAAATTTAGACATCTACAAAAGTTAAATGGGTTGACAGCAGTCTACTTACATGTTCAAAAGCAAATATAGTGTTTGTAATTTAAGTAATAAAGAAAAACAAAAATAAAATACGATTAAGTTTCGCCGCCAAATCTAACATCAAATCACGTGACAATATACTCTCGACTGAAGCTCCCGATGCATGGCACCTATCGTTGCTGGATGTTTATCGTGACGTCACTGTCACGTGATATAAGCTAACCCTCCAATGCCTTCCAATAGAAACTTCGTGACCAAAATAACCTTGCTGTTTAATTAAAAATAAGATGTAATTTCATGATTTCCTAAGGAAAGATAAAAGTAACTGATTTAATGTTACAAAACCTGACTTCTAAAGCTGAAAGAAATGATTTGAACCAGTGGCGTATATAGAATATATTTTGGGGGGGGGGGGGCAAGATTAATATAATTAAGTAGGCACCCCATGGAAACCTATCTATTCAACCAAAAAAAAAAAAAACGTTGGGAGGACATACCTTCATTATGTGGGGGCGGGGGGGGGGCAAAAATTCTATTCAATCAAACAAAAAAACAATGAAAACCTATCTGTTCAACCAAAAAAAAACGTCGGGAGAACATATCTTCATTATTTCGGGAGGGGCCCGGGCCCCCTCGGCCCCCCCCTCCCCTTATATACGCCCCTGATTTTGAACGCAAAGTTTGCTCTAACATCAGCTGATCCCTTTCAAGCATCAGTTTACTTATTCGAGTTTATAATAAACAAGGTAGAGAAAGCGATTAGTAAACCAATCACAATGCTTCGCAACGTCTTCTGATCATTGATATTGCTTTGATTTCCTTTGCGTCTTTTGACAATCACTATAAATGTGATTGTTGCGAATGCAAAAGACTAATTGTTATGATTGTTGTTGTGCAATCATAACAATTTAATCATTAAAATTTAATGAGATTTAATGATACTTGTTTACAGACGGACAGACAAAACGGGAATATTAGTCTGCTGATCTAGATCAGAAGACTAAAATGTATTACTTTGTGAATTCACTTAGCCTACTTATTTTTCATTTTGCTCACCCTGTATTTATGCTATTACTATTATCTATGGAATTTCTATACATTACAATTCTGCAAATCGAATTCATTTATGTATTACTTAAACCAAATGCCCAAATTCGTTTCTATTATTATTATTCCTTACAGAGCATAACAAAAATCATGCAACATTACGGTATTATAAGACGTATTACTGTAAGTCTCGTTCATTAAATATTTTCATTAATATGATGAAAATAAACTTCCCTCTTTTAATTTTTTTTTATTTTGGTCATCGGTGTTTTTTTTTTTTTGCAAATGTAATTTGTTATTACGGTATTAATAATGATTCTTTTTTTTTTTTAAATTGCTAAAAATGTTTCATTTAGTAATTTGTTTTATAAGTTATGTTTTTATTTTCAATGTCGATTTCAAGTGATATCTTTTACTGAAATATTTTTTTTTTTTTTAAATATCAAAATGTAGGAAGAAAAAAATTCTTAAATGTTCAAAGAATTCATGTCATATTTATCATTGTTATTCGTATTAATAATTTCAATTTAAGAACATATCCCCAATGGCGGGTCCGATAATGCTTATCTATATATAAAAATGAATGTATCTTTCTTTCTTTCTTTGTCCTTTATACAGTCCTAGGCCCTTTGACCTATCTGGACCAGACTTTACAGAATTACTCTTTAGGATCCTGCGGAAAAGCTAGGCTACCTTAGAACCTGGACCCCCCCCCTCCAAGGGGTTGAAAAGGGGTAAAATCCCTGAAATACCCAATATCCACCTGGTGGTGAAAATGAGAACTACACAAATATTGTGTAAAGTGAAAAATTCGCCTATGGGGGGAGGGGGGCAGGGACACCACACTTGGGTGGGGGAATGGCGACACAAGGGCCTAAGTGTCCCACCCCCGATCGACACTGGGATCTTATATTTAGGGCCCCTTCTCGGGCCCCCCAAGTCAATTGCAAAAAGGGAAAAATTCGCTCTCCTTTGGGGGCAGGGACACCACACTTGGGTGGGGGGAAGGCGACACAAGGGCCGAAGTGTCCCACACCCCGACCTTTTATTTAGGGCCCCTTCTCGGGCCCCCCAAGTCAATTGCAAAAAAGGGAAAAATTCGTTCTCCTATGGGGAGGCAGGGACATCACACTTGGGTGGGAGGAAGGCAACACAAAGGCTGAAGTGTCCCACCCCCGACCGACACCGGGACCTTATATTTAGGGCCCCTTCTCGGGCCCCTAAGTCAAAAAGGGAAAAATTCGCTCTCCTGTGGGGGGCAGGTCCACCTCACTTGGGTTGGGGGGATGGCGACACAAAGGCCATTTGACCTATCTGGACCAAACTTTGCAGAATTACTCTTTAGGACCATGCGAAAAAGATAAACTATCTTAGAACATGTACCCCCCCCCCCCAAGGGAGGAAATAAAGAAACTCAGAAGACCATTGGAGAACTCTCAGAAGATAGGATCAGAAGACTAATATTCCCATTTTGTTTGTCTGTGGACAAGTATCATTAAAATATCATTAGCAACAATCGCAACAATTACGTCTTTTGCATGCGCAACAATCACATTTATAATAATAAGGAAATTAAGGCAATATCAATTATATTTTCTTATACGTATCAGAAGACGTTGCGAAGCATTGTGATTGGTTTACTAATCGCTATCTTTACCTTGTTTAATTTAATAGTCGAGTAAAAAGCAATTCTCTATTGTAAAATGCGTCCACTGTGTCGTCTGCTAGGGGCTGCTCCGGATGGCTTTCAATAGCGAGGTGCATTTGATAGCTCCTAATACTAATAGCGAATTTGACGTGTTTTTTACATTAATTGACGATGAAGATCAGAAATAATAATAAAAACGATTAAATAGAATATATCAGTAATAACGTAAAATTACATAAAAGTTAAAGGAGATATTAAAATTTACAAAACAGATTAAAAATAATCTGAAGAGTAACAAACCATTAAAAAAATATACAGAATAATATGAAAACGTAAATGTAGGATGTTTTAGAAAAAGTTGAAGGAAATTTAACAGAAATCATAAAAAAAAAATCAGAAAAATTGAAAGAGAAGAGAATATATAGCAAACTCCCGATTATCCGCGGACCTCTCCTGTTTCCATTTTTTTTTTTTTTTACTGTACAGTAAATTATGGAATTAACAAAAAAAATTTAAATCTAGAATAAGGTAAACAATAAAAGAGTCACATTTAGCGATGTCCAAGTAGGGGGTTTTCGTGTTTCGAAAAAATAGACAATTAACCGATTTTTTTGTTAAAAAAAAAAATAAATAAAGTAAAATAAAATAATTGTATGTCCTGCCATTTTAATGTAAATAAAACATGTTAAAAGCATTTTTGTGTTAATTTTCGTCCTATTTCGGATTATCCGCGATTGCCGCGCCATCCAATTCCGCGGATAATCGGGAGTTTACTGTATAGTACAGTTCCGTGTAGTATAAACTGGTCTACAATTAAATCCAAGATTAATAAAATGCACAGTTTGAATTGGGAAGCTGATCACCAATTCCAATTACTTCTAGTACAGTTGAAGCGCCCAGCACTGTAAAGACGCTAGTGATACAACGACTGATTCTGCTTCAGATATTAAACTTACTCCAGTCTCATCTACAGGTGAGCACGCCTGTGATACTCCTGTTTCCAAGCCAGCAACAGTGACAAGGTCAGGTAGGATTTTCCGCCCACCAAACCGCTTTGGTTTAAAAAAAAAAAAAGTTATAACGTCATCAAGACGTGTTAGACTTTTATTGTTATTACTGTTGCGCACACTCATGTGTTACCATAGTGATCCTAGAGATGTAATCTCCAGACATGTCACATTAAATAGAGTTCTTGTTAAAATCTATATTATACTTTTTAATGTTATTTTTTTTTGATCGCGAATCGGCCAACTATGTCGGCTAGCCCGACAACGTCAGGAAGAGGCTAGAACAGTCAAGGGGGACGAGATTCTCATTTCGACCAGAATAACCCTGAAATAGTAAGTTCCAGGGGAGAAACGGACGAAACACAGAAGAAGAAAGAAACAGCCATGACCTCGCCAGGATTCCAAACCAGGAGTCCGGCATATAGGCCACACGGCAGACCGCCGTCTAGACCGCTCGGCCACGCCGGCATGGCTTTAATGTTATTTTATAAGACAAAGTTATGTAAGTGTCTTTGAGATATTCTAGATTTTCCAGAAGCATAAATATCTGTAAAAATTACAAATAACAGCATTACAGTTTTTTTGTGGTGAATGTTTTTGTGATTTATATGAAGTTTTATTTCTATGCTTGTATGAAGACAGTGAACTAAAATTATCGACATTCAATTTCCTATATCAATAGTCCTAATGGGTTCAAATTTTTACCACGAATAAAATACAGTCAAAATATAGTACGATATTTTTATCGCCAGTATTACAAAACAACACATATAACTAATACTACAAAATTCTTTGAAAACTGAAAGATGATGTTCATCATATGTGTAAAAATGCATCACAAACAAACAATGAAAAAAAAAATAATAGAGAAAGAAACTTAATAGAGAAAACATACTTTCTGTCATTCTGCTGACAACTGCAATAAATGCAATTATTAACGATATTATTTCAGAGAAATAAAAATGACAAAAGCTTTACGAAGTGCAAAATAGCAGATGTGCAAGAAATAACGTGAGGTGTTTGAAGCGCCATAAGTTGATTAATATTACGCGCAGGTATCTGAAACTTTGCATTGTAGGCTTATGGGTCATAGGGAGTGGAATCATGAGAAAAAAGTTCATAATTTACATAGTCAACACCAGAGGACATGTAGCGCTGCTTTCGGCTATGCAGTATCTTTTGGTTTTCGTTGCTCGTTCGAATTCGGAATTGTGGAACAGAACGGTTGATCACAAATGCTGTTCAATGTAATCTCCATCCTCAGAGACCATTTGCATTCGACGCATACTATGCTCTGTAAAATGTCGAAGCAATTCATCATGCAGACGCGCACATTCAGTCTTATGGCATCTTTCAAGTCCTGTACCGTGTGCACCCTACATCGACAGACCCTATCCTTGAGATAACCCCAAGGATTGATGTCAGGGGATCGTGCGGACCATGCATAATTATAATGCTTGCTTATTTCGCGATCATTAGGGATGCACTCTGCAATAGTATAGCTGCCAGGACTAGGTCCGAAGCTTTACTAGATAAGTAAAGATACACGTCAGATAGAAAGAGACCGCAAAAATTAAATTAGAAATTAAAAGCAATCTCAAACCCAAATTCAAGGCTAAATTAACCTTCCTAATAAGAAATTAGCTGTCAATACAACCCTGAAATGCATCAGATTCGTTGATGTACATGGATCAGATGTAATGAAGAAGATGGCTAGGAAGAAAATGGACAAAACCTAATAGGTTTAAAAATATTTTAAGCTGTAGACCAGGGGGTCTCAAAATCAAATTATCCCAAGGCCGAAGGAGGTAGAATCTGGGTGAGACTGGGCCGCATCAAGTATTCCACAAAAAAGCAATTACATTCAATAAAGTAATCGATCTTTATTAAATTCAACTGTATAATTCAACTGTTACAATCTGCTCAACCTTCACTTACTTCCTCCTACTCCTTGTTGTCCGAGACCTGGCAGAGCTTCTTCTTACAAAGCTGAGCAACACTTCGCTTGAGTGAGGAAGCAACTGAGACCCTCAGTATAGCTTGAAGATGCCCATCAGTAAGTTTGGCCCTGAACTTTGACTTGTTAAAGTTCATAGTGGAAAAGAGCTTTTCACACTGATAGGTACTCCTAAAAAGGAACCTGATCCGCTTGAACAACCTGGAAATCTAAGGGAAGGTGGAGGGCAATTCTCTCATAAATTGTCCAAGCTTGTCTGCTTTTCCATTCACCTCCCTGAACTTAGCCTTGAGTTCAGAATTGCACTGAAGATCAATGAGCTCCATTTGCAGCGCGGGAGGGGGCGGGGCATCTTCCACAATGGCGGAGAAAGGGTCAGCAAAAATTTGAAAAGTGGCTGTGTGTGTTTTGAAGTCTGTAAACCTGTGATCAAATTCTTTCTATAGCTTTGCAATGACATCAATACACTTATTACTGAATGGTGTGCCCGAGTCCTTAAGTACTTTGCATGTTGGGAAATGGCAGAGGTTTCTCTGAGAAAGCTAAGCTTTCCATAACACAAGTTTTGTGCAGAATACCCTGATTTTGTCATAGGCAACACTGACAAGCTGTCCCTGGCCTTGTTGAGTACATTCAGCTCCAGTGTAATGTCAACAAGAAAGGCCAAGTCCATGAGCCATTTGAGATCACTTAGTACAGGAACAACCACCCCATCCTTCTCCATGAAGGCTTTGATTTTTGCTCTCAACTCAAACAACCTTTTCAAAGACGTTTCTCCTATTAAGCCAACGAACCTCGGTGGAGTAGATAACATCCTCATATGCTGACTCTATTTCCTCTAAAAAGACACGGAACTGCCGGTGCTTCAAGCCCGTGGATCTGATATGGTTGATGCATTTCACAACGTCAGATATCACATGTCCAACTTCAGGCATTTGCTGCAAAGGGTAGATGATGCAGCGTAGAGCAACGGCCTCTTCCACACCCTCCTCTTCCAGTTTTCTTTGAACTTGTGCCAAAAGTCCATTTATTTTCCCTGTCATTGATGGCGCTCCCTCGGTTGTTATTCGTGCAAAATTTTTCCCACGGTAAACCGGCATCACAATGGCATCACACAGCTGGCGGGAATATCTCCTGAGCAGTGGTCTGGCCATGCATTGGAATCACTTTGAGCAACTCCTCCATCGCTTCAAAATTATCATCAACACCACGGACATACATTGCGAGCTGTGCAGTGTCAGTAACGTCTGTGCTCTCATCAAGAGCGACTGAGTATGTATGGAAATGTTTACCATTCTCGCACAGTTGATCATAAATGTTATCTGACAGTTCAGAAATGCGCTCTGCCACTGTATTGGCTGAAAAACTGATGTTGCTAAACCGACCCTTCTTTTCCGGACAGACTATACTTGTAGCTTGTAATTTGCAATTTTTGATGAACTTGCCTTCTTTGAATGACTTTCCTGCCTTAGCAAACCACGTCATCATCTCATTTACCACGTAACTAGCTTCAACTGCTGCATCACTTTCTTTGTTTGCTTTCTTGAAAAAATCTTGCTGCCTCAGTAGACATGTTTTAAGTTTAGCGACCAGGACCTCTCTCTCATCTCCCTCCTTAACATGTCTGGTTAAATAATGACTTCTCAAGGTTCTCCCATTTCCCTGCACGATTTCCACCATTCATTCTTCATTTCTTCCGTCTGTTCTTCTTTCTGTAGGGATAGCACAGACCTAAGACAGCGGTGTTCGGCTTCTCTGGTCACTCACATTCTTCATGCATAACAGAACTGTAAAATTTTAGACCTAGGTGTATCATAGTTTAACATCACAATAAGGAACATACACGCACAAGAAAAAAATTGGAATCACTGATCTGTTTATAGGTGTATGATAGAAAAAGGAATTTTCCTATTGATTTTGGAATTAACCCGACCAATCAAAAAAAAAAAAAAAAAGCTCTTTGCTGTCCATCGATTTGAATTGCAGATAAATCATAAAGTTCTACAAATCTGAACATTCCATAGACAACGTAGGCACTCTATAGACAATACATAGACAATAAGTAAGATCCTTATTGATTTTTCCTAATAATTGATCCAATAGATAATAAGTTATAAGGAAAAATGAATGACATAAATGAATAAATAACATTTTATGAACAAGGTTTTTGAATTATAACCATAATAGTATTCGAAGTTGGCATAACAACTATATCTTGTTCTTTTTTAGTTGAGAAATACCAGGTGTCCAAGATATAACGTGAAGCATTTGAAGCACCATAAATATTAGGCGCATCGATCTCAACTTTGAATTATAAGCTTATGGGCCATGGGGAGTCTTGAAGAAGTATCTTGAAGTATTGATTCTTAAATATACTTGGCAATGGATGAGAGAAACCAGTCGCATCCTTTCTTTTTAAATGTCTGTTTGTTTTAAATTTGTGTGTAGACTTTGTAATTCTATTAATATTATTCTCTCACTTTTATTCCCTATTATTATTCACTATTATTCCCAATTTATTGTTTTTGACTAGACTGCTCAAAATTCATTTTGGACAGTTTTAATTCCTTAGCTGTTGGAGTTTTAAATAAAAGAAAAAAAAACCCACCTTTTATGAGAATTCTTTCCATATAGTTATTTGGAAGTTTAGTTACCAACTATAATTTGCATTACCCCTCCCCCCCCTTTTCCCACTTTTCAAAACATTTGATACGTCAATAACATTAAGTGCATTCTGAGGAAAAAAATACTTAACAATAACAATTTTAAATAGATTAGAGACAGACAACGACGCATGATGCTACGAGAAGCCAAACAGTCGTCGCTGAAGGAATATCAAGAAGAGTAGATGCGAAGAGCAGCAGAGAAAGCCATGCCTTCTACACCTCGAGTTAAGGTAAGCAGCCGAGATGATTTATATATTCAGACATGCATTTAGCCTTCAATTTATATTTTATTTTTGTATATGGTACATTTTGGTTTTTATAAATTTCATGGTTCTAACCTCTACTAATGACAAAAAAGAAAGATTATTTTATTGCAGTTTGAGAAGGACGCTATGCTATATGTTATTAATAAAATTATTAATGTAGCTATTTGGCAATTTTTATGGAATTGTAACTGTTGAAAATTTTTATACTTAAGTTATTAATTCCTTAACTAGTATGTTTTAATTTAAAATTTGAATACTATTAATATTTTTATAATGACAAAGATAATAAAAATGAACAGAAAGAGCCCTTTCAGAGCCCTTTCAGATTAAGACAGGAGTTAGGCAGGGGGATGGACTTTCACCAATTCTGTTTAATATCGTTCTGGAAAAAATTATGAGAACATGGAAGAATGCCATGGCGGAAAGCGGAATTGAAGGAATCTGTTTAGGTGCGAAGAAGAAGGGTTTAAAAGTTGAGTGTCTAGCATTCGCTGATGATTTGGCGTTGTTAACAGATAGGTAAGAGGGAAAATGCCAAGATAATGCTTGAAAAACTGCACGAGATCGCAGAAAAAACAGGACTCAAGATCTCATATGAGAAAACAGAATACATGGAATACAAACATAACAGAGAAACGCACCTGAATACAAGATATGGAAAGGTTAAAAGAACTGACAAATTTAAGTATCTGGGAGAATGGATCCAGCCAAATGGTCTTGATAAAGAGGCAATCAAAGGACGCATCAGTAAGTTAGAACTGGCATACAGGTTAGTGCAAAATATATATAACAAAAAAGCTCTCTCCTACAACGCAAAATTCAGACACTATACCACGGTTGTCAAGCCGGAAGGAATCTACAGTTCAGAATGCCTAATTTTAAACAAAAAAGGGGAAATAGAGGAACTTGAAAAGAGAGAAAGAAAAATTTTAAGGAAGATACTCGGACCGGTAAAAAGAGAGGATGGTACATGGAGGAAGAGGAAAAATATGGATTTATACAAACGGGTGGAAAAGATTACAGACACGATACGTAAGAGAAGACTGATATTTTATGGTCACCTCGTAAGAATAAGCGAATCTAGATTAACTAAGAAGATCTTCGACTATATCACCAACTTTAAGTCGACGACTAAATGGGTTGAGGAAACAAGAAGAGACATGCAACAAGTTGGGATTAATTCAGAAGAGATCTGGAATAGGAAAATGTTTAGAATGAGAGTTAATGGATTCAAGGGGTTCCAGGGTAAAGAAACTACGAGGACCAAGGTAATCTGGTCAGATGATAGAAGGCGGAAGCAGAGTGAGAGAATGAAGAAATACTGGGAGGAGAGGAAAAGACTATTCATCTAGTCAATTGTTTCCCGCGGTCCATAGTAGGCCAAACTCGTAAGAAGAAGAAGAAGAACAGAAATATTGAGTTAGCTTGCCTACAAACTGCATAAGAATCGACTGAATTCTATTGTACAATAGAAAATTTATGATGGTCTTAATTCAATGACAGTAATTCTTAGAACGAAGTCAGCAAATTTTTAATTTTTTTCACTCTTTCCTCTGCAGAGAATTGGCCGAAGACTGGTATATCGATCAGAACCACCAAAAATAAAGCTACGATCCGATTATGAGCGCAAACTTAAATCAAAATTGTACTAGGTGACAAATCAGGTGAATTTGTATGTTAATAAAATTTAAAGTGAAGCAACTGACATAATTCTTTTTTTTTTTGGGGGGGGGGGGGGGGGGGGAGGTTGTAACAATGGTTCTTATTCCTTCATCTCTCAATCATGTTGCTGACAGACTTTGCTTTCTCACATTGTTCTGACTTTATACTGTAGGTCCGCACTTGATACACTTAACAAGATCTCTTCATCAGACAGACAAAATTTAAAAAGGAACTGATGGTCAATTGTCTTTAAAAACTACTGATATCAACTACTCAAATTCTCTGTTGGTATGATGCTTAAGTTATTGAAACTAATTTTTGATTTTATATGTTGGATCGTGGATTGTTTTTTTTTAAATCTTTTTCTTTAAAAAAAAGTTACAGTAAGATTTACTGAGAAGGGACCTCAGCTTCTAGTAGGGTTATCTTCTTGAGCAGATTCACAGACATTTTAAATTTCTCAAAAGATATTGCAGGAGTAAACTCTTCATGATTCTAAACAAGTTCATCAACCAAAAGACCAATTTAAAAACACTTACAGTTAACAGTATTTTAAGCTCCTATGTGCATGAAACCCAAACTAAAAAAGAAAAAAAAAATACAAATTACTGACAATATATTTTGTAAAGCCTTAAAGCTATCAATTGAACTTCTGTTGTTCTTTATCAATTAGCCTGGCTCATTGTGATCCAATATAGGCAATTTAACACAAGGTGAATACTTAAATCAGAGTAACAAACAGAAATGAAATTTTAAATTAAAAAAAAAAATGTTGAGAAGCATCTTTGACAAACACTGGATATCTTATCACCCTCTGCCAAGGAAATTACATTCTCACTATCAAAATTAAAAGGAGATTGTGGATAAGAAAATATTAGCTCCCAGTAGTTGATCAATTTATAATTACAAAGAGAAGCTAATTTTCAATCAAGTATTTAAAAAGAAATAAAAAAATGAATATTAAGTGCAAGCAGTGAAAAAGTAATAGTGCTTTTATTGTATTACGAATCTTCATTTCACAGCTGTTACATTGTCCTACCTGGTAATGGAATTTGTGGGACAATCTGAAAGACCTATTGCCATAGAAATACTAGAAGCAAAGCACATCCTTCGTAGCTACCAAATATGAGGGGCGTTCAAAAAGAAACGAGCGGAGTGTGGAATGGACAAACCGGTGACAGAAGGGTAATATCGTTGCATGTGTAACTAAGATTGGTTCCGACACGAGTGAGTGCGGAAGTTCACAGCCCGCCGCTAGATGGTCACGGGTGCAAGTCACGTGACTAAAAGCTAGCAGAAGCATGTGTCAATCGTCCAACGCGGTCATTCGCGTTGTAAGCAGTGAAACAAAGCAATGGAGGCGTCCAAAAAAGAGCAAAGAGTTGTTGGTTTTCTGACAGCGGAAAGAGTAGGGAGAACGGACATTCATCGAAGAATGTCACAAGTGTACGGTGAACACTGCATGTCCCTTGCAAGGGTCAAGGCGTGGCACAAGCGCTTCAGGGAAGGACGGGTGTCGTTAGTCGATTATGCACGGTCTGGAAACCACACCGCATTACCGATGACATGGTCCAGCTGATTGATGGACTCGTTACCCAGGACCGCCGAGTTATAGTGAAAGACGAGGTCGGATTGAGCGTCGGAAGTGTTCACACCATCATTACAAAAAGATTGAACTGGTGCAAAGTGTGCGCCCAATGGGTGCCCACAGTCTTCAACCTCAACAGAAAGCATGTCAAATGACCCACTGCATTGATCATCTGCAGCGCTATGCCAAGGGAAAGGGAATGATTTCCTGGCACGAGTGGTGGCTGGAGATGAGTCTTGGGTCATCACTTCGAACCAGAATCGAAACGACAAAGTCTCCAGTGGAAGCATCCAGGGTCACAACCACCAAAAAAATCCAAGGCCATCAACACAAGTACAGGAAAGGTTATGCTGACGTTCTTCTTTGACCAAGACGGCCCCCTTCTGATAGACTTCCTGCAGCACGGGACAACAGTGAATGCCCAACCGTTACTCGCAAAGCTTGACCACCTTTCGCCAAGCGATCAAGTCGAAATGACCAGGCAAGCTCACCCGTGGGGTCATTCTGCTCCACGACAATGTAAGGCCCCATACGGTCAACACAATCACGGCACTCTTGCAGAAATTCAAGTGTGAGGTTCTCGATCACCCTCCATTCAGTCCAGACCCTTTCCCTGCGATTACGCCATTTTTGGTCCTTAAAAAAGGCTCTGAGGGGCAAACGATTCATCTCGGACGACGATGTCAAGCAGTACGTGCGGAGCTGGTTCACAATGCAGCCCCGGGAATTTTACGAGACAGCCATTCACCGCCTTGTGCCGCAGTGGGACAAGTGCCTCAACAGCCAGGGCCAATACTTCTGACATACGGGTACTGGTTTCTGTTCCTGTGCCTCCGGCTCGTTTCTTTTTGAATGCCCCTTATAATACTAACATTAGGATTTGAATTAATTAAAATGAATTAAACATTGGGATTTGAATGTCTGGGAATTCTATAAAATATTAAAAAACTTCAAGGTAAAAAGTCGGAAACAATCATCATTACCTACTTTGCCAAGAAATTGCACAATGCCCAAGACATATCAGCTAAAACAGTGACTTTTGATATATTTAATGTACAATATTTACATATCCATATATATCTTGTATTATTTCATGAGCAGCCATTTTTTTTTGTAATATTTTCATTTTGTGTTATTCCAATTCATTAGTATTCTTAATGATCAGCAAAATATTATCAATTTTTTTTACTCAATAAAAGGAGCATGAACATAAAAATATAAACATTCCTCTTTAATTTAAAAAAAAAAATCAAGGTTCTACTGCAAAAACTGTAGGAACTATTGCATTTTTAAATTATCAAGGAGCTCGTCCATGGAACTTCTGAGTTCCTGGATCCATATAACTTCTTGAGACCATTACTGAAAAATTACTTAACCTGCAACATTTAAATTTTGGAAAAGTTCATATATCTAGGTAAACTTCAATTATACAAAATTTCAAAGTTTTCTGTGAGGGTGGGTGACGTTTCCTAAAATTTCTGGATGATTTGATATGGAATGACCCATACGCTATCCAAACACACAAAATAGGAATAACAATAAGTTCAGTTTCAATATTTCAAACATTATCAGATTTATTGAATTCAGTTTTAATTTAGTCAGGATATTTAACTGAAGAAATTAGATGAATATTCGTAATTAAAATTTGTTTATATTCTTATTTTGATCCACTTTTTAGTAAATCTTTGTTATTAAATAAATATTCTCCTAAAAAATTTTTGATTAACAACTCTAACTACGCCAATACAGGGGTTAACATACAAACCTGTTGTAGTATACAGTAGTTGCTTCTTCTATAATACGCTATTTTAAAGAAATCTAAAAGCAATGTCACTATTCAGATTCTTCTTGAGTAGGCTATAGTTTTCTGGACCTCACTTCCAATCTGTTCAATCAGTTTATTATGAACCCGACGGCCAAGGTAATGAACGTGCGTTTAAAACGTAATGAAAATTTTTGTCTGATTGTGCCCCAAACTCCCATATACCTAGGCGGTCCTCAACTGTGCCATATGGATGCATGTCATCAATTTCAGCAGTCGTGAAACGTTCCATATTAGATAATAATGTATCTGATTTAAAGATGCCGACGTTCTAATTCATTTTGCATCTCTTTCATTTTGCAGCAAGACTACATCAACGTATTACATCAATTACATCAACATACTACGTGACCACGCGAAACGTCAGATTCTTTACATTCTCTTTATTCTCCAGTAATGTTTACAAAAAATGCAAACTGATCTAAATTAAAGCTTTACATTCATATTTTAGAAATGATGATATTTTATTGTTTACAGACTTGCAGTCTTTTAATGCTCACATAATTATTGATTAAACTATTTCCTGCTTAAGTAGCAGAATTGATTTTTGTATTTTTAGGTATTTTTATCTAGAATTGATTGAATATAATGAATGTTTTTTATTTTTTGATAAATAAATCTGCATTGTAAGGAAAAAACATGAATAGTATTGATCATTCCAAACTCCTCAATAATCTTCTTTCTTTCCATTTGAAAATGTTAAATAAAAATACTCTCTTCTACACATGACATTAGTATTTAAAAATTTATTAAAAATACTAAATGTAAGAGAACAAATTTTCAGGAAGGGCGCATCTTCCTTTTTTCAAGTTAATAATAAAAATAAGGCACAAACAAATTAAGAATAAGTAAGGCAGCAATTAAATAAAAACATGGAGTATCAACTTGTTTGTTAGATATAAAAGAAAACTATATAATCAAAGTGCATCATTGTTGATTGTTTATTGTTAATTTGTTTGTTAGATATAGAAGGAAACAATAATTAAAGTGCATCAAAAAATGATGGTAATGATTTGATATTTGAATTCCACTCATTGTTGTGACTACATTAGATGTTCCTGATAGTTTGTAAGTCATTTTCAGGAATTTCTGTTTGTAATGACCTAAATTTTGAGTAAATATGTTGATCTAGATATACTGTCATAATGAATCGAATGACTTTCATCAGTAAAGTTTATGATGTCCTATTGCAAGAAATATTTTTCACGCTGTTAGTTTTCTTGTTGGTTTATAACACCATGGAAGACATCATTGCATCTAGTCCTCATCAATGGATGTTGAGTTTTCTTCTGTGGGCTTTGCTGACTATCGTTTTGGTGCTGCTGCTATGTGTTTGCCATTCCATACCCATAATTGGCTACCTCCTAACGATAATCATCTGCAGTTGTCAAGGCGTATTCCTATCATGTTTAACATCACTTTACCGATGGCCCGCTTTCCTAATAGCAGCGGTATTAACCACATTCGTTTTCATTGCGGCCATGACTTTTGCCAAGATGCGGTATCAGGAGTACAAAAGAGTCTGGAATCTCTGTGCTAATTTAATAGTGTTAATGTTCGACATTTCAGGGAACTGTCTTTTTCTAGCGATTTCTGATTATTTGAACAGTGAATTAGCCCTTGTATTTTGGGCTTTTCAACTCATATTCATTGAGCTTGTATTCATTCGTTTCCTCAGAGGTCTCATGAAGAACGTATCTAAGTGGGCGTACGTGATGAACCGTCAAAAACATGATTACTTATTTCCAGCAATCCTACTCTACCTTTATGTGATTGGTGTATTTCTGAGGTTTCTAATGATGGTTAATTTCATATATTTTTATACAGATCAAGTTTGAAAGAAAAATTCCGATTAAAAACATTTGTAAGACTTTTCGAAGGATTTTCAAATTTGTGAATTGAATAATTGAAAAAGAAAAGAATACTTTCAATATACTGGGATATGTATGTCCGAAATTAATTAAACAATGAAATGTATGTTATCCAAATGTTATCTACATATTTCTATTAAAATAATTTCTTTGTCGACATCTACTGAGTGTCAGCTATTATTAATTTTTGAATTTTTATATGATGTATCCGGACATTTTCAATACAACAGGAATTACTATTAATTAAAAAGATAAAAATAATTAAAATCGATAAATTTCATTTGAAATCTTCTTATCATTTCGGCAATGGCTGTCAGGGGTTAGTGAAGTCGAAACGTTTGTCTGGTGTCCATGAATTCACTAGTCGAAGATAAAGAATCTCACCAGGGCTTCAGGAGATTCTTCAAGTTTTTGTGGAAGACAATTTTTCTTTCTTCGGTTGGGGATTTACTTTATAGAGTAGAAATGACATGGCAAGTAAGTTTGTATTTCTTTTCTTAATAATTACAATTCCTATCAAATAGTACCCTAGATCTTCTTTATAAAGTAGAGAAATAAGATATCAAATAAAATAACACAATTACTTGGCCTGTTATACAAAACAAATCAAACTTAATTCGAAAATCCATCTCGAGTAATAAGAGTAAAAATAAGTTACAGGTAAATTTCAAATTCCATAAGTGATGCAAAAAGTGATGGAAAAGTTATTTGCAAACAGGAAAACCATTTTATAAGAAAGTGCAAAAATCTTTCATCTGAAATGATCCTACATGCTATAAGGACACGCTCTCAGTTAACAGCATGGAAAAATACCTAATACGCAAGAAAAGTAACAACAGTACCTAAAACACAATCCCCCATCCAATTCTCAATTTTTTTTCCTACCCTCCCCACCAAGACGAACCAATGGCTCTACCCATGTGATAAATTACCACAATTCCTCCATTTTTCAGGCTTTATAACTCATGTATGTTTCTAATGACAATTAACTTGAAGATTCTTTTATGAATCGAAATTGGTAGTTCAAATGTTTTTATTGAAAATATCTTTTATTTTTAATCAGTGGGTCGGCGTATACAGTTCCAATATGTGATAAGTTTCAATTAAGAAAAAGTTACAGGTCTGTAAGATGAAAAGATACTGAAAAAGGATTTAAAAAAAAATATATAAACTCTCTTCGTAAGGAAGTTCTTTTAATAATTATGTTTGCAAAGAATACATTTTAAAGTTTCTTCACGAACACTCACTTTTAATTTTGAGCTGTTGTTCTTAATCAGTCTGCATCACGCTGAAACGGACGGATTTTCATAAAATTAGGAGCGAAACTTATTAATAGTCCAACTTAAAACAAAATCAGCAGAATATTTATAGGAAACAAAATCTTCCATTTATTTTTTTGGTCTTTATCCCTCTCATCCCTCAAAAATGACTGTTGCTAAAACGGCTTGATTTGATATAATGCGTATTTAAGGTTCAACTTAAAATATGTCCAAGGTTATTTTGGCCTCACCAAATTAATTCCGCGTCTTGCTCAGCCTCTATTAAGCAGTGGTAGCAGAGCAGATGCCTAGCATTGGACCAAGTCAAACAGAAGAATTTTGAAAAAAAGCTTTCAACGCAAATGTATATCTACGTATTCTTTCTAATTTTTGGGATTGGATTTAGACCAGAAAATGTACAGGTAAATTTTTAACAACTGTCTAGGTAAAAGTAAAAGTAAAATGGAATAGAAAGACATCATTAGATCAGTCAATGTACTCTTACAAGGTGATCATACTGAAACATGGCCTATTCACAGCACTCTGTAGCTGTACCAATAAATGAATTGGCATCAAAATTTGTATACAGACTATTTAAATGATGCGGAAAAAATTAGGCAAAAAAAACAAACAAGTAATACAAAAACGTTCCTCTAGGGGGCGCTTTACTGCAAAGTTTACGGAAAAATGAATGGTTAACAGACTGCCAACCTAAAATGACATTTTGAACTTTTATTTTCCATTTATCAAACTTATTAATAAACTTAGTGACAACAATGACAAGTTTAACGCTGCAAACAACGAATACGAAATCTCATTTGCATAAACATCCACATTGCAGCAGAGTTCTGGGTATAAAAATGATAACAATTAGTGAATAACATTCTTATCAGCCATAATGGCTATCAATTTATCGGAACTGCTTTAATTGTCAAGCTTTTCTATTAAAATCATGGTAATGCTGTGTCTGCTGTTCATGAATTTCTAGATCGTAAGAACTTTTCAATGATCTGGGACTGAGACTCCTTGTTTAAAACGTGATACGATACTTATTTATGGTTCAACTTAAAATCAGACCACGATTATTTTGGTCTCAATCTTCCGTAGTACTAGAAATACGCTTTGCAGCGTTGTATGTTTAGTCCCCACTTCATGATGCAAAGCTCAGCATATAGCTAGTAACTATGCTATGATGTTTTAGTTTGAATTTACAATTATCTCAATACATATCAATAAACATCCAGTATCGAATTTACTACTTAACGTCAAGAATCGTTCCTAAAAAGCCACCAGTGTTTACAAGTGACATCCCTATACAACTTAATTCATTCACTTTAAATGCTCTTCATAATAAGCCATAAATTCAGTTGTTTTAGAACATCAAAGAATTTGCAATGTTTTTAAACACACCGGTATTTAGAAAAATACACTACTCTTTTAAAAACTGCAACCCCAAGGAAGATTCACTGTATTCAAATGAAATTTATATCACATCATTACTCAAGTTACAGTAGATTAATAGAGAATTTTACAATATTTTATCGTTTCAAAATGGAGTATCGTGTGAAGCCACCAGATTCTATATGACATGGCATTGAATGGAAAAGGTTTTTATCAGGCTAAGAGAGAAAAGAGTTCATTTGTGGTGGATGGCGAAGGCGCTTGACGGGCCAATTACTTACCATCTCGATATGTTGTATCTGGGATACATCAGCTGAACTTGTAGGCCAAGAAAGAAACGGTAATTGTCGTTCATGGAAGAGGTCTTCTACGGCTTCGAACGCGTATTCGACCTTCATAGTGCATCACGTTTAATCGACGATAAATTGACGATGTGTTGTCAATCATTACGCCATTGACTGTTTTCGAGACCCCATTGTAACTTGAGGCGTCTGTGGTTTAAGGTCAAATGAGTTTCGAGAGACCAGTCCTCTACAAAGCAGACGCCGTCGAACTGTGCTGGAAGGCAAAGCCTGACCTGTGACAGCGCTCCACCCACGGCTGTTGCGGTGCGATTGGTCATTGCCAAGTCTAGAGGTAGCTGCCATTCACTAGAGTCACGCGATTTTTCTATCCAGTTTCCGAATTTCTGAGAGTCGAGTCTCATCTGTCCAGTGATGCCACTTCGCATAACTGTACTGGCGCTTCTTTCTGTACGACTAGCAATATAACTGGTAAGAAAATCCAGCTTCTCTCATCCCAACTCTCCGACTTAAAGTATTTATGTTGTTACCTTCTTCTTTGACGTAGAGTAGTGAGACACAAGCAACACCCTTTCGATCCTGTGTCGGTTCCGAACCTCGCATTTTCACTGATATTATATAATTTGCAAATCTCAACCTGTGTACGTATCCTGTAAGTTTCAAGTCCTTCACGGAGTTGCTATTTTCACAATCGGTAGTGTATATTTATTATGTTTGTATTATACTATTTATTATTATACTACATACATTATACTCATCTTTCCACCGTGTAGTAGGGACTGAGCAAGCAGTGCTGGGAGATCCATTTTGTACACTGGAGAAGAAGGGTGAAAACCAAAATAATCGTGCTCATATGTGAAGCCATAATTCAGCCAAAAATATGCATCATACAACAATTTTAAAAAATACGTCTAGTCGTTTCAACATTTATGCGCTTAAAAGCAGACAAACAAACAAAAATGAACAAAAAAGGAAAACTGTTCTAATGCAATAGTGAGACTTCGCAAGCTCACAAGGGACACTACCTAAAGTGTACACGCCGATTTTGATGAAAGTATCGTTCTTTCAAAATGATGAACAACGACAATATTAATTCGGCAATTATCAACGCTTAAATGCCTAAATTTGATGTTTCGTTTTCCTAATGTTACTGTTATTCACACGTAACATTTACATCTTTGTGAAGTCACAGAATTTGGATATTGTGATCTAATTTTAAAAGAGCAAGTACGTGACTATCCTCTAACAATTGAAGATTGTAATAAATAAATCCAATGAACGTATTAAATATGCTTACCGATGGTTACAAGACAAGTACCATCACAAATACATCCATCAATGCCCAAGAAATTGAATTAAAAAAATCACCTGCAAGGTAAGGTCATATCAATATTTTTGTTGTTGTTGATATCAAAGTAAGTTTGTTACTTTATGATGACAGCCCTTTTCACATTCAGTCGGAGAAAACTATGCTGCGGAAGATTCGTCAGCATCATCAGTATCCAAATCAACAACATGTTCAATTGTTAGTTCATGATCACGTTGTCCATCTTCGAATTTTTAGGTTACATTTAGCTTCAAAATCAAAGTGTTGAGACTGCAAGCAGGTGTTAATAATAACTTTGAACAATAAGAAAGTTAAAAAACTGACGTAAACTTATTGTAATATCAACAATAAGGTGATGTTTTTAATTACCGTGAAGGTGATGTTTTTAATTCTCCTTCATGAGTAAAGACGGGTTTCTCTATGGTGTTAGTTTTCTTGTTGCCATCGGTAAATATATTTAATAAGTTCATTGGCGTCGCGTCATTGTTTGTCATTTTGAAATTACTTTCAGTGATGACAGTTCAACAAAATCGGCGTATGCAGGTCACTTCATTAATTTAGTTTCTTCTTCAGCAAAGCTTTGGTCTCGAAATTTTGAAATTTTGTCTGATTGCAATTGATAGTATAGGGTTCCAGTACCTCATTCCGATATATTTCAGCAATAATGATGCCTCCAGCAAACATATGGAGATCTGTGCATCCATGTAATGAAAACCTACCCCACGCAATTGTTCGACCAGCAAGGGAAATATGTTATTGCGTTGATGTTGTGTGGATTGTAGTGGTTCCCAAATTCCTTCAGATCAATACAAGTTTGCTATCAAATTGCACAGAAAACTTCGATTCAACTGTGAAAACGACATAAGTCCTTTATTCTCGCGTCCAGCTTACAAGCTCTTGACACCACTTCATGCAAGCAAATCTTTGTCTGAAGGTGTAAAGTACACATATGGCCAGTCGTGTAGAATAAGAGTACAGCCTTCTGAAAACAATTGAGATCTGCCTGTCTGTTGATGTTACAGATCCCTGAGAAGATGCAGTCGCCCTTGGGTTTCTTCTTACTAACAGCCCACATAGTGGTTATCTTGAGATGTTAAGCATTTCTCGTAATAAATGTGCAAGGTATTCAGTTGTACCTGCACGGAATTAACGTTCTCATTGGCAGTCTTCAAATCATCTTCCAGTTTCTGTACTTTTGTTGGCAAATCGGCTTCTCCGTCAGTTTCTGCAGTGAAGTTTGCAGTGTTCATTCCATCTGATGGTGAATTGCAACTGCTGCAAATTTCTCATTGTCCAATCCAATTTCAATAGAGGTGGGCTGCTTAAGGATATCAGCAGTGGTGCAGTATCTTTCAAATAATTTCTCTAAACTGAGACATACGTTTTGCAAATTAGTTTTCTCCTGCATATTATCTTCCAGATATGCTTCCAATTCATCAATTGTAGCCTGAAGGTTTCTTATCGAATTTTGCTTCTTAGATAATTCTTCTTCTTTTGACTTTATAGTCTTTTCATGTATATAATCCATCCTTGAATGCAAAATTTTTGATATGGCTATTATCAGATTTACAATATAATTACTGAAAGTTGAATTCAAGCCATGCAAGTTTTGAAATTTTGCCAATGCAACTTCTCTGTTAGTATTGTCCGAAGAGCCTGAGAGGATTTCTTTTTCCTGAGCAGAAGTTGCAAATAAGGGATCTGTTTGTGAAAACTGTTTTAGATATTGCAGTAAATTTTGTATGGAAGTTGCTAATGAATCGTTGCTTTCATACTCATTTAATCTCAAGGCATCCAAATTTTCTGTTTCGAAAGTGTAAGGCACAACAGAATGTTGATTATCAATATGCAAACTAAAATCCGATCTCAGATTGTCCGCATGCAAAATATCACAGTCGTTTAATTTCAGGTTGGGACAACCCAGTCCTGGTTGTGTATTGCTTAACAATGAAGTCCGTATTTGTTGGCTTTGTAGTGTTTCCCGTATCTGAGTACGGGTGGTTACTGTATGGATGTACAACTTGGATTAATCACTAAACAGTATGCGTCGTCAGACCCGCTCACTATTGGAAACAAAACCACCGATAATGATGTATTACGGTATTAGCGTAAGGTGTGGCGAGAATACGAGTATCAATCTGCAAGTCGCTTGCAATGATGTAAAAGGATTTCTTGAGATGGAACTACATGTCTCTCCATAGCAGACATAGAGATCCTTGGATCAGTTCGCGCACGTGGGACGATGTAATCCTCCCTTCCTATTAGTCTACTTAGGCCTCCTAATGCCATACCTAATGCCTTCCATGGCATTAGGACAAAGTGTGTTTACTCATGTCTGAATTTCTCTCAATACCTTTTGCACAGACCAGCCTGCCTCTGTGGTCCAACAAAACTATCCTAAACACTATCAGTTGTTGAAAACTGATTCGAATGCAGTCTGAGGACTGAGACCTTCACTCCACATTCACGCTGATTATAAAGGACACATGGTCATATGAATGCCGTTCACATCATCACAACGATACTAATGCCCCACCGGACTGTTCTCAGTGGACAATTGCAGCCTATGTGCAATCAACAGCACAACTACTGTTTCGTCGTTCCCAGATCATTCATTCTGGATACGCCAATTTTTTTGACAATGAGTATATATTGGAAAATACAAAAGATA
>JAFIDM010008419.1:32465048-32519376 GCA_023159025.1 Thereuonema tuberculata | reverse complement strand
CTAATACTACAAAATTCTTTGAAAACTGAAAGATGATGTTCATCATATGTGTAAAAATGCATCCCAAACAAATAATGAAAAAAAAAAATAATAGAGAAAGAAACTTAATAGAGAAAACAAACTTGTCATTCTGCTGCCAACTGCTAATAAATGCAATTAATTACGATATTAGTTGAGAAAAATAAATGACAAAAGCTTTTATGAAGTGCAAAATAGCAGATGTCCAATAAATAACGTGAGGTGTTTGAAGCGCCATAAGTTGATTAATATAATGCACATCGATCTGAAACTTTGCATTGTAGGCTTATGGGTCATAGGGAGCGGAATCATGAGAAACAAGTCAAAATTTACATAGTCACCACCAGAGTGCCTGTGGCGCTGCTGTCGGCTATGCAGTATCTTTTGGTTTTTGTTGCTCGTTCGAATCCGGAATTGTGGAACAGAACGGTTGGTCACAAATGCTATTCAATATAATCTCCATCCTCAGAGACCATTTGCATTCGACACATACTTTGCTCTCTAAAATGTCGAAGCAATTCATCATGCAGACACCCACACTAAGTCTTATGGCGTTTTTCAAGTCCTGTACCGTGTGCACCCTACATCGTTAAACCCTATCCTTAAGATAATCCCAAGGATTGATGTCAGGGGATCGTGCGGACCATGCATAATTATAACGCTTGCTTATTTCGTGATCATTAGGGATGCACTCTGCAATCGCATTCCTAACAACACGTGATGTTTGAGGTGTAGCTCCATCTTGCATGAAGACTACTGTGTTAGACCACCATGCTGCTTCAGGAATGGAAATACTTGGTTTCGCAATAAATTTACGTAGTGAACCCCTGTCACATAATATCGATAGCAGTCCTCGATCCCCTCTGATACGTTTGCATTCACGTAACTCCCTAGTGGCATTCGAATGCAACTGATAATAATGCTTCACGAGTAAAGCGCGGTCGAGAAGTATTAACAGGATTGCTGTGTTGAAGACTATAGTGCATGAGTCATCGTGTGCTAGCCGACAGCAGCGCCATATGACCGCTAGTGGTGACTATGTGAGCTAGAAACTTTTTTCTTAGATTTCACCCCCCATGGCCCATAAGCTTATAATTCAAAGCTGAGATCGATGCGCCTAATATTTATCAACTTGTGGTGCTTCAAATGCTTCACGTTATATCTTGGACACTTGATATTTCTCAACTAAAAAAGAACAAGATATAGTTGTTATGCCAACTTCGAATACTATTATGGTTATAATGCAAAAACCTTGTTCATAAAATGTTATTTATTCATTTATGTCGGCATCTTTTTCCTTATAACTTATTATCTATTGGACCAATTATTCAGAAAAATCAATAAGGATCTTCCTTATTGTCTATGTATTGTCGATAGAGTGCCTACGTTGTCTATGAAATGTTCAGATTTGTAGAACAATTATTTTTTGATTTATCTGCAATACAAATAGATGGACAGCAAAGAGCTTGTTTTTTTTGATTGGTCGGGTTAATTCCAAAATCAATAGGAAAATTCCTTTTTTATCATACACCTAGATCTAAATTTTACATTATGTTATATTATGTCATGGGTGATGAATGTGAGTGACCAGAGAAGCCGAACACCGCTGTCTTAGGTCTGTGCTATCCCTACAGAAAGAAGAATAGAAGGAGGAAATGACAAAGAATGAATGGTGGAAATCGTGCAGGGAAATGGGAGAACCTTGAGACGTCCTTATTTAACCAGACATGTTAAGGAGGGAGATGAGAGAGAGGTCCTGGTCGCTAAACTTAAAACATGTCTACTGAGGCAGCAAGATTTTTTTTCGAGAAAAAAAACAAAGAAAGTGATGCAGCAGTTGAAGCTTGTTAGATGGTGAATGAGATGATGACGTGGTTTGCTAAGGCAGGAAAGTCATTCAAAGAAGGCAAGTTCATCAAAAATTGCAAATTACAAGCTACAAGTATAGTCTGTCCGGAAAAGAAGGGTCGGTTTAGCAACATAAGCCTTTCAGCCAATACAGTGGCAGAGCGCATTTCTGAACTGTCAGATAACATTTATGATCAACTGTGCGAGAATGGTAAACATTTCCATACATACTCAGTCGCTCTTGATGAGAGCACAGACGTTACTGACACTGCACAGCTCGCAATGTATGTCCGTGGTGTTGATGATAATTTTGAAGCGATGGAGGAGTTGCTCAAAGTGATTCCAATGCATGGCCAGACCACTGCTCAGGAGATATTCCCGCCAACTGTGTGATGCCATTGTGGATGCCGGTTTACAGTGGAAAAATTTTGCAGGAATAACAACCGAGGGAGCGCCATCAATGACAGGGAAAATAAATGGACTCGTGGCACATGTTCAAAGAAAACTGGAAGAGGAGGGTGTGGAAGAGGTCGTTGCTCTAAATTGCATTATCCATCAGCAAGCCCTTTGCAGCAAATGCCTGAAGTTTGATGTGTGATGTCTGACGTTGTGAAATGCATCAACCATAATATCAGTTCCAGGGGCTTGAAGCACCGGCAGTTCTGCGCCTTTTTAGAGGAAATAGAGTCAGCATATAAGGATGTTATCTACTTCACCGAGGTACATTGGCTTAGTAGGGGAAACTTCTTGAAAAGGTTTTTTGAGTTGAGAGCAAAAACCAAAGCCTTCATGGAGGAGGATGGGGTGGTTGTTCCTGTACTAAGTGATCTCAAATGGCTCTTGTTGACATTACACTGGAGCTGAATGTACTCAACAAAACGTTACAAGGCCAGGGACAGCTTGTCAGTGTTGCCTGTGACAATATCAGGGTATTCTGCACAAAACTTGTGTTATGGAAAGAACAGCTTTCTCAGAAAAACCTCTGCCATTTCCCAACATGCAGAGTACTCAAGAACCCGGGCATACCATTCAGTAATAAGTGTATTGATGCCATTGCAAAGCTACAGAAAGAATTTGATCACAGGTTTGCAGACTTCAAAACACACACAGCCACTTTTCAAATTTTTGCTGACCCTTTCTCCTTAAATTTGGAAGATGCCCCCCCCCCCCCGCGCTTCAAATGGAGCTGATTGATCTTCACTGCAATTCTGAACTCAAGGCTAAGTTCAGGGAGATGAATGGAAAAACAGACAAGCTTGGACAATTTATGAGAGAATTGTCCTCCACCTTCCCTGAGATTTCCAGGTTGTTCAAGCGGATCAGGTGCCTTTTTGGTAGTACCTATCAGTGTGAAAAGCTCTTTTCCACTATGAACTTTAACAAGTCAAAGCTCAGGGCCAAACTTACCGATGATGATCTTCAAGCTACACTGAGGGTCTCAGTTGCTTCCTCACTCAAGCCAAATGTTGCTCAGCTTTGTAAGAAGAAGCGCTGCCAGATCTCATTCAGCAAGAAGTAGGAGGTTCTCATGTTCTTGAGAACCCTTAACGTTTTTATTTGTTATTAATAAAGGTTGAGCAGATTATAACAGTTGTACTGTATTGAATTAGTAATCGCTTTTTTGTGGAATATTTGATGTGGCCCAGTCTCACCCAGACTCTACCTCCTGCGGCCCCCGGATAATTGAGTTTGAGACCCCTGGTCTAAAGCTTAAAATATTTTTAAAACTGTTATGTTTTGTCCATTTTCTTCATAGCTTAAAGCTATAAGAAATATGATAATAATTCATTTCATTCAGGATTTTGATTTTAAGAATGATTTCAAGTAAATAGATAGTATGTGAATCATCGTAAGTTATGTCTAAATCTAGATTACTTGTTTTCGTCTTGACACTGCGGGGCACAGCTCGGTGTCACCCGCGTTAAATTCGGCCCTTCTCGGTATTGTTCGGTTCTCTAAGCGAAGCCACCCCGTCGCCGCCGCCACTTAGTTAAAAATAATCGATAATGTCTGCAACACGTTATATTTATAATTTCTCAAGATTTACAAAAAACTCACTGATCATGACCCTATAGGGAAAAAAATTACATGACTACATAATTTTCTTACATTTTCTGAAAGAATAAGATTGTGAAGTCATTTCCTCCATATAACAGATAAAGACTGTGTAATGTAGAATTCACATATGACTCGAAATGTTATGACACCAAGTGTGAAAGGGTAAAAGTGTTGAGGTTGCACGAAATTCCATAGTGTAGCTGCCAGGACTAGGTACGAAGCTTTACTAGATAAGTAAAGACACACGTCAGATAGACAGAGACCACAAAAATTCAATAGAAAAATCATCAATTAGAAATTAAAAATAATCTCAAGCCCAAATTCAAGGGTAAATTAATCTTCCTAATAAGAAATTAGCTGTCAATACAACCCTGAAATGCATCGGACGTAATGTCTTCAAGTTCTCTTTTTTAATTCCCCTTACAGCAGATTCACACAGATGGACACAGTAAGTGTCCAGCATTCACACTGGAGAATGAAAACTTCGTATAAGAAATAGAATGGTGCTTTCAAGCGTTTTGTGGGGTTTATGAAATCTGAATATTTTAATTTTCGTACAATTTGTCTTTATTTTCACAAAATTGACATTAGCTTGACTTTTGATCACTTTGAGATCTTCAGTGAATAATTAAATTATATCAAGTAAAAAATGTTAACCAAAATTCAAATTTAAATGGCTTTTTAATTATTTGTAACTTTATGCTACCAGTTTCTTTATGCTGATAATGAAATATTTTCCAGATTTAATTTGACTCGATGTGAGGTTTATGTATTTGCGGTATATCAAGTTTTTGATCCTCAAAATTTCTATCTTTCAATCATGAACTACATGGATATCCCTCCCCCGCCTTCCCCAAAGCATATGGGTAGAATCCAGAATCTCTTTATTTTCTTTTTATATTAGATGGTGGGTTGAGAAAACACCCCCCCCCCCTTTTTTTTTGGTTGGAATGTCAACGTTCTAACATGAACTCCCCAAAAAATTCCTATAAACGTCATACAGACATCTCCGAGCGCTGAAACTTTTAGTCTCGTGATACATTTTAATTTTTCATGTTTTGACCGACAGTGACACAGCCCTTATTCGTAATAAAAACGAGTATATAGCCTAAAGCTTATTTTTATTTTATTTATTTACTAGTTGACCCGTGCGAATAATTCGCAAAAAAACCAAACCACATTTGAGAAATAATAAACAAATCCAACAGCTGTCGTGCATGTTAGTTAAACACATTGTCAATAGATGGCACCTTCTACATTTGTATAAAAAGGTTGATCCATGCGAATAATTCGCATAGTATGTTGATTAGTCACCGAATGGTAATGTGGAAATAAATAAATGAACAGATTGTCAATAGATGGTGCCTTCTACATTTTTATAAAAAAGATTTTTAAAATAATTTTTTTTAACGAAAACATTAATTTTAAACAATTTATTTATTTTTCGTCATTAGCGATGAACGTAATCTTCAAAATGATATTTCAATCATTGATTTTGATAAAGTATTAATGAAGATAAAAAAAAAAAAAAAAAAAAAACCTTTGAGAAATAATATATGAGAAGTTGATAAATTTTTATGTTTTTTTATTGTAATAAATCGTTTATTTTTATTAAAATATAAATCTTTGTTTGTTTTTTTATCTGTTCTTATTAATAAACGATGCAATGTCATTTTAAAGTGCATTTTTATTCGAAAAAGGATATATTTGAAGTTTACGACGCTATAGCAGTATTTGAAATGTTGTTTCGCTTTCGAAAGATAAGTCACTTCAGTTAAAGCGTGTCTACATTTTTATAAAAAGGTTTTTAAAATAAAGTTTTTTAACCAAAACATTAATTTTCAACAATTTGTTTATTTTTCGTCATTAGCGGTGAACGTGATCTTCAAAATGATGTCTCAATCATTGATTTTGATGAAGTATTAGGGGAAATAAAAAAAAAAAAAAAACACCTTTGAGAAATAATATATAAGGATTTTTATTAATAGAGACGGTTTAACGTGATGTTTGTTCCTCAAAATTCCCATGGAAGCTGCTTTTTTTTCCTCTTTTGAGAGTGTTGACTGTGGAATTATGGATGAATAGTGCATTTTTTTTTTTTCCGAATTGTCTTTTCCAAAATATGGAATTTGATGGCATAATACCACTTCAGTTTTTTGATTAGCATAAAATTAAAATTATAAGTCGCTTCTTATCCTTGAATTAAACCAGATTCGTTCGGAAAATCAGCTTGTTGATGACTTTCACCGATTCACCGATGAGTTCTTTCACCGATGATTTAAGAACGGAAGTTGCGTTGATCAGTTATAGTTTCTGAAATCCGCAAGAGTGTTTTTCATGTGATTTCAACACGTGGTCCAGAGAAATGTGTCAGTGTTTAATATATTTGATCAGTTTTATTGATGATGAAGAATTGTGATACCTTATTTTCATTTGACGCTTTCCTCGCAATTTTAGAGAAATACAACTGTTAATTAATGCTTCCGAATCTTGTTTCAATGTCCGAGAGCGAAACCTAAGCCGAGCGAAAATGTGAGTGATTGTCAATTCGTGTTCTTTATTAGCCTAAACTATTAGAAATGATTTTAATTTAAAGGGTTTTCAGTGTCTAAAGGAGAAAAATGTAGATTACAAAGAGAATATTCGTAGAAAGTCATAAATAATAAGTAAATAACGAAGGCAAATGCTACTTTAAAAAGAGAAAGAACAGAACACTAAAAATATCAAGAAAACTAGCAAATAAAAACTAATAAATACAACATTTAAAGATTAAAATGAAATTGGATCTTTCCTTTATCTTCCCGCCACTGGTTAAGAAATTTTATACACTATAATGTTTACTAATTTATATGTTACCATAATTTTTACCAATTTATATATGAAATAATTTTTCCTACATTTTTAAGCTGTTTAGGAAATAAAATTTAAAACATTGCAAACCGAGTCAGTAAACAGTGGCGGGAAAATAATAGGAAAATTCATGAAATTTAATAAAATGTTAAATTTATTTAAAAAAAAAAAAAAATATGTCTGAGCTTCTAAAGAATTTTATTTTGTATGTTTAAGAAAGCAAAATTTTAGGTTTAATTTTTTTTTTATTTATTGTCAAATTTAATGATCAATTTCCTCCCCCCCCCCCCCCCCCCCAAAAAAAATGTTAAGGTTGTAATTTTAATGTTGTTAAGAATTAACAAATTTATTACAACAAATACACACAAAATACATGTATACAAATATAAATATAATTATAGGATGTAAAAAATTTCATCCATCTTCTTTGAAGAAGGGAAAGTCCCTATGACAGAAGCAGCATTACCCCTCTGAATGGCTAAATCAATCTTTTGCATAAGGAAGGCAGTAGATCTTGAATCGCCACTTTTCGAGGAAAGTAAACGACTGATATCCGAGACTAAATGCAATGCTTCTTCACAAATGGTCCAAGAGTCTCAACAGCGAAAGGAACAAAAAAATAATTTTGATCAATTACATTGGAATACTTAGAAATCTTATTGGTAGCAGCCTTCTTTGCAACAGATCTAGCTGTATGCTTAGAGAGAAAAATGTGAGAAGGAGGCAAAGAGTAGGAACAAGTCGCATCCCAAACAAGTGATCTGCCATTACGCAGACTATAAGGTTATAATTATAAGAGTTATCTAGTAGTATTTGAAACTTAAATTCTCAAAAGACCCATTTCATATACGGCATTTTACAATATTATTTCAGTACTTCTAGTAGTTCTAGAGAGTAAATGGATTTTTATATGAAAAGTTCTCCTTTCCACTTTCACACATCTCAAATAAATGACTATATCCTTATTTATCAAAATTGATATCTGCAAAATTTTACTTTTGTGTTAATTAAGGTGACCAACTTTTTTTTACATCGAAAAGGAGGACACAAATAAATTGAAGAATTTTTTTTTATTTTATAATATTCATTGCAACAATCATACACTATAATATGATAAATGCATAATAAAAACATTTGTAACATTTTATATTGTAATTATGCTTACATGCCAAAATTAAGTTACTGAAAAAATATTTACTATGCAGACTTACTTCAATATTTCAACTTTTTCAACAAAAGTTTTCATCAGGAATTACATAAAAGAGAAGAGAATGATTAAATCACTCTTCTACATAAAAACAGAAACAGAATAATAATCATGAATTGAATCTCATGTTACACTTAGTAACATACATTGTAACAATTGAAATAGGAAATAGAAATAGGACAAAATGATTATAAATATATAAGTTTACCATTAGGTTTCAAAGTTGATACAAATGTAAAGAAAGTATGCTTTGAGAATAAAGTAAAAATTGTATATACTATAAAGGCAATAACGTATTTAGGTAATATAAAGTAGACAAACCAATATACTTTTCAAAATGGATGTTATTTATTCGTTAGAGTGTAGGAACTGCCATGAAATATATATTGGAAGCACTGGCAGATCCCTAAAAGAACGTATTGATGAACATATTAGGACCTTCAATAGATTCAATTCATGATTATTATTCTGTTTCTGTTTTTAAGTAGAATAAGAGTGATTTAATCATTCTCTTCTCTTTTATGTAATTCCTGATGAAAACCTTTGTTGAAAAAGTTGAAATATTGAAGTAAGTCTACGTAGTAAATATTTTTTCAGTTACTTAATTTTGTAATACTAAATTTCCTTTGAAGATGTATGCTTACATGCCTATTAATTATTATTTAAATGAGTATTTTTCAAATTGAATGAATAATTTTTGTCAATATATCATCTTCTAACAATATATTGGAAATATCTGAACAAGAAATATCCTTCATATTGAATTTTACGGCAAGTGCTGCAGCTACAGTATCAACAGTCAATCTCAATTTCTCACTTGTCCATTAGCATTAGCAATTGAAAGAACTCTTTCAACTGCTGCGTCTCACAATCGCATTAATTGGAATAGATTTACAGATTAGTCTTCAAATATTGAAAAGGAGGACATGTAGTAGGACATTTTTCGAGGGAGAACAGAACTTACAAAAGAAGGAATGTCCTCCCTAAAGGAGGACAATTGGTCACCTTATGATAATAGTCTTCAACAGATCACATGCACAGCTAAACAAAAGAATTCTACTATGTTTTGAGAAACGTCTATGGAATTAATGTTATAAATATAAGGAACAACTGTTCTTAAACGCTACTCAATTCTGACAATATACAAACACTTATTTTATAAAAGTAATCGTGAGCATTTGATAACAACTAGGTATCAGATTAAATCATAGTATATGTATTCATATCTTAAATTCACCCAATCCTATTTGAAATGGGTACGAGGTATTACTTTCCTGAAGTTAAAGATGGGGCAGGTGTCTGACCAACCAGTCTAGTCTTGTTGTTCCGGAAGCCTCACTACTTCCCTTGAGGTGCAGCTGATGATGCAGTTGGATATTTTAGCTTTAAAAATCTTTTAACACAAGCCTTACAGCTTGAAAAATTAAAAATGTGACCTAGAAACTGACACATTCACTGAAACAACAACAAAAAAAACCTGACCTTTTGCTTCTCCTGGGAAGCAAGATTCCATGTTCTGTCTGAAAACTATCCCAAAAAAACCAACGGTCTTTTTTTTATGCTTTTAAATGAACTCTGAAAATCAAAAAATCATCAAAATCAAAATTGAGCATTTTTTTTTTGCACAATAAAACTGTATTTGTATCCACTTAAAAATGGAAATAAAACTTAGGAAGAAAACCATAAACCTTAGTAGTAATATGCCATAAAAAGCAGAGCATAATACATCAGTATTAAAAAGCATCTTACGTTGATAACAATCAGTAAAACATGAATGTATTTTTTTTGCTGTAGTTGTGGATCAGATAATAGCAAATTATTGGACAAACTGATGTTACTGGGAGGGATGTGACTATTCTCAGGTGTTCTCTTAACAAACTAAGAAAAGAAATTTTTGTTCAATTCTTGGATTTGGATGTTGTCGTAATTTGATTTGTGGCCAATCGTTAAATAATGCTGAAATTTAATTTTCCTCATTTTTATCTTCAAAAGTTTTGTCTCTGTCCTTTTTCCTTTTTATTAAATTTTGAGTGGTTAATCTGTGCTATCCCTTCTTACAGCTTTTGCATGGTTTATAATAAATGCTTTAAGTTCTTATATTCCTCGGGTGATTTAAGGTTATTGAATTTAATGAGTTTTGTTAACAACTTCGATGCAAATGCACACAATATTAACTGGTGATTAAGTTGACAAGTAACTAAATTATATTAACAAATGAGGAATGTTGTAGAACTGCAACTATATTTTATTTTTTTTAAATAGACAAGTAGTTTAAATTCTAATCTACTTCTAAAAAGTCTCTAAATAAAAAGCCAACACATATATGATATGTTAATAACAATTAACACATTAAAAACCGACATGTTTCGATCAGACCAAGCTGATCTTTTCCAAGTAGATTAGAGTTTAACTTGCTGAATTTAGTTAAAAACCGACATGTTTCGATCAGACCAAGCTGATCTTTTCCAAGTAGATTAGAGTTTAACTTGCTGAATTTAGTTAAAAACCTCCACCATTTGTTACTTAGCTTTCTTATTTTTTCTGTTTAGATGTATCACTCAGTTCAAACCAGGAAAAAGAAGCTTGGCCGAAGAAAAATTATTGTGAACAAAAGCCTGGCCAACTTTCAAAGATTTGCGAAATGCAAGGCTACAAAGAAGAAGAAGGCTACAAAGAAATGCAAACAGAATTTGCGGCTGTTGGCAATACCTGATGAGACTGCAGCAGTTGGTGAAAGCGATATGCCTACAGAGCAGCTTACTTTGGAAAAATGTACCAGAAGTTCTGGGCAGAAACTTAATAACACTAAGTCGAACGTCAGTTTAAAAAAGAAGACTGGCAGTGCAGAAGGCAGCAGTGCACTTAATTCGTCTTCTCTAAGTACCAGAAAGCAGTTCCCTGATAAATACTTAAGAAACTATAAAAGCAGTGATGTTTTTGTAATTGAATTGGAAGATAAAACTGCAACTGAAAGCATCCAAGATCTCGACTTGCAAGAATCGTGTAGTGCAGACATGAAACTTAATCAAAGAAGGTCGTTTGTTCCTGAAGAGACCCAAGGTTCCCCAACAGAATCTAATAAGGACGTTAAAAGGAAAAAATGCACTCGTTTAGAAAGCACCCCTAGTTTCAAGAAACAAACCCGAGGCTTAAAGAAAAAGAAAAATCTGAAACTCAAAAACAAAAGATCAGAAACATTTATTGCTGCTGCTGCTTCAAATGACAACAGCATTGGTGAAACGGATACAGCTGTAAGTGATAACTCTTTGCCGTTTTCTGAGCACAGTTTTAGCTTGACAGAAGATGAGACAGGGGAAAAGTCGACAGATTTTGAGTCTTCGTGGGAAAAGGAAGCCTCTGATAAAGAAAGTACACCGAAAGAAGGTAATATTATAAAATGCTGATATTTTAAGAAGTGCTTCTCAAATTTTTAACTTTTAAAATCTCTTATTTATTTACTTATTATTATTTTTATTGTTTAAAACCTTTTTTCTCTGTGGTGTTCGTTGATAATGTTAGAAATCTTTAACCAAACCTGTAATACTCCTCTTTGCTTCTCATGCTGGTATAAAATGAAAATTGGCACAAAATTACACTAATGAGAAAAGAAGTTACCAAAAAAAAAATGCATAAAAAAATTTTGAATTTTGAATTTTTTTTTTATAATCAGTCTTATCAATTGATCGGAGCCTAAGTATAGTCAATGACTAAATAATACTAAGAAATTTTACATGTTTTCTCTAGATGTAGACAACATGTACACGAATATTCCTGTAAATGAAACTATGATAATTTTAGAAAGTTTAGCTTTTGAGAACAGGGAAGAATTGAAGAAACTTAAAATGGATTATGATGAATTGATAGAATTAGTAAAACTAATAACTGAGAACACATATTTTAAACACCAAGATAGGATTTACAAACAAGTCAAAGGTTTCCCTATGGGGTCACCTTTGTCAGGGACATTGTGCAATATTTATATGAATTTTTTTGAACAAAAATTATTGAAAGATACTAAATTCAGAATGGAATATTATCGCTATGCGGATGATATATTATGGTTCGGGACAAAAAGGCAATTTAGTAATTTTTTCAGTGACATTAACAAGAGACACAAAGCCATACATTTCAAAATGGAAGAAGAAATCAATGACTCATTGAATTTTCTTGATCTGAAACTAATAAAAAAGGATAACAAAATAACAATGAAGTATTACATTAAAGATTATAAAAGTGACCATATTTTAAAATTTGATTCTGGACACAATATGAAAATAAAAAGGAATATAATTGAGAATTATTTAATTAGAATTGATAATAATACCAGTAATGAGGAAGATTTTAATATAGGAGTAAGTGATATGAAATCAAAATTAAAAAAGAATGGTTATACTGATAGATTCACAGATAGTTCAATAAAAAATTATAATAAATTTAAGGTAAAAGAATTGGATAAACATAATGAAAATAGATTTTTCATTCCGTATCTGAATAAGAACAGCTGGAAATTAAAGAAATTGGTAAAAGATATGGAGTAAACTTAAATTTTGAATATAGAAATAAATTTAAAAATATTTTGTGTAAAAAGATAAATAGCAATGACAAGAAGTTTGAAATGGGTGTTGTTTATAAATTAGACTGCCGGAATTGCGATTCGTTCTATCTTGGGGAGACGAAAAGAACAGTTCAAGAACGCAATGGGGAACACGAATATTATATTAGACAAAAATTAGTAAAGGAATCAGAAATTGCTGAACACTGTAAAGACAAGCAGCATTGTATCAATAGTGAAGTTAACATTTTATATAATGAAACAAATACAAAAATTAGAAAGACAATAGAAAGCCTATGTATCCGAAATTCGAAAGAAAAAAATCTCAATAGATATGATGGAGTTAAAGTTTGTGAAAATTTGGTAAAATTGGCTAGAGAAATAATTAACAAAAAATTTGTAACCTCTAACAAAAAGGTAATAAATGAAAAATTAAAGTGTTAATAGTCTTTATATGTAAGAATAATCATGTATTTTTTCGATAAGAATTGGTGATTATTAATAATTTGGGATTATTATATTGTAGATTATGATCCTTTATCATTATTTTATTAACGTTTTTTAATTGTTAGTATCAATATTTTAAGGTCATTGTCATAAAAGAACCTCATCTATTTATTATTATAATGTAAAAGGCTTGAAAAAGAGGAGACGGTTAATTTTTATCTCCTTGGAAATTCGTTTTTTTTTTGTCAGTTAATAAATGTAGTTTATGACATTTATTTTCTGGTGGCTAATGTTTAATAATATAGTCAATTTTCTTTTAGGTTTTGCTGACACATTTGAAGAATCTGACGATCCTAAAAGTGGAACTTCAGAGCAATTAGTATGATATTTATGGCTTTATTTAATTTATTTTTAATTAGTTATAGAAAATGTTGGTTATTAAATTGTAATAACCAACACTTTTATTATATCACAAAACATCACAAACTTCTCTGTAATCAACAATATTTCAAAGGTCTCATCGACCTTCTTCTTCAGGTTTTACATAAAAACATATAAACAAAATGGGAAAAGAATCCATCTTAATCTTTTTCCAACTAAAAGAACAAAACACGAATATGAATTTTATACAACAATAATATGAAACGTGGAATACTTCGTGTGATATAATAAATTAGTTGAATAAGAATAGCAGTGGAACCTCCATAACTATAAACTAAAAACATAAAAGCACGTTAAAAATAGAGGAAAAGAAAATTCATGTGCTGGGCTCTGCCAGCCTCAAATGAATTTTTTAGGGCATCAAAATAAAGAAAAAGTGCCTAAAAGATATGTAAACATTAAAATTTGAGACCAATGTTCATCTGACATCTCAAGACAAGCCTGTTTCACGCTTATTAGGCATCATCAGTTGAGAGTAGTCAGGTCTCAAATTTTAATGTGTTTACATATCTTTTATAGCCGTTTACACTTACCATTTCACACGCCATATGCTCGCCATAATAGTCGCCATGACCTCGCCATCAGTCATGGCGAGGACATTGCCGCATTTGGAGCATGTTCTATATCAGGCCATCACTCGAAGTGATGGCGCGCCATCAGATGGCTCAACATCGATACTAGCGCTCCTGGTGACAAATTGTAGAACTTTTGAAGTCCAATCGATTTGTATCTATTTATTCGAAATTACCGATTACAAAAATGATTTTCACAATCGGAGGTCATGTTTTTCTTATGTTTTCATGGATGCTTTCAGAAAATTTTACATTAGTAATCAAAATCATTACAGAATTTCGGCCTGAAAATTTGAATCGAGGAGCGATTGAAATCTCGTAAACATATCGTGGGATGGTCGAGATTTAACGAGAGCTATCGAAACTGAAAACAAAAAAATACAAAACAATGAAAAATGAATATTTCCTATTTTAATTAATTAAAAACATTCTTTCATCTATTCAATGCATTGAATACATGATTTTTATATTAATCAATGCAATTTTTTTCGTAAATATACCGTAGGCATGATGACAATTGAGAAGAGTAAATTTTCCGTGTGATGGAAGGCGATATGGTAAGTGTAAAATGATACACTAAATCACTAGCCATCTACCCTGACATGGCCTGCATTATGGCGTGAGAAATGGTAAATGTAAAACGGCTATTAGGCACTTTTTCATTATTTTGATGCCATAAGAAATTCTTTTGAGGCTGGGAGAGCCCAGCACATGAATTTTCTTTTCCTTTACTTTTAATGTGTTTTTACATTTTTAGTTTATAGTCATAGAAGTTCCGCTGCTCTTCTTATTCAACTTCCAAGTCACCTCCGTTATGAGACCTGCGATGTTCATTCTGACTATTCTCAACTGATGATCGCCTAATAAGGGTGAAACAGGCGTGTCTTGAGATGTCAGATGAACATTGGTCTCAAATTTTAATAATTTTAGTTTGTTTTTTTATTATCTGACTTGAATACTCTTTGGTGAAGAGGTTAAGAACAATCATGAGTTTTAAGGACTCGGACCGCTCGGATGATAGGCCTTTGGGAATTTTGTGCAAACTTTTAAAATTTTCTACAGAGTTTTCTACTAAAATTGGACATTTACAGAGTTTTCTACTTCTAACATAAAATATGGGACTTAATAAAAAATTAAAGATGGACCTCACAGTTTAAATTTTCGACATTTATTTCTAAGATAAGAATTAGGACTTTTTAGGCAGTAGCGGAATTTTCTACAAAAATTAAGGAGGATCCACTAAATTAAAGATGAACTTCAAAGTTTAATTTTGGACATTTATTTATTTTTTTAAAATATTTTTTAAAAACAGAAGGATAGCTATCCCAGATTGCTATTGATAATGGCTCAATGCGTTAAAAGCAAACAATTCTAATGAATTTGTGCATGTTATTGATTTTTCTTCCCTTTTCATATTTTTTAAAAATTTCTTAATTTCTGAATTTAAATAATACTTCAGAAATGTGAAGGCAATAATGTGTCACACGAAGTATTCCACGTTTAATATTGTTGTTGTATAAAATTCATATTCGTGTTTTGTTCTTTTAGTTGGAAAAAGATTAAGATGGTTTCTTTTCCCATTTTGTTTATATGTTTTTATGTAAAACCTGAAGAAGGAGGTCGATGAGACCTTTGAAATATTGTTGATTACAGAGAAGTTTGGGATGTTTTGTTGATATAATAAATTAGTTGAATAGTAATTTCAGTTTGTTTTTTGAAGCAACACTTTTATTTATTTATTTATTTATTTTATATATATTGTAATTTCTTGATTTCTTTTTTAACACGTTCACTACTAATGATGTATATATACGTCACGTGACATCTTTAAATCCGGCTCTTGACTTGTCTATGTGTCACATGCACAACTTAAGTTAAATCGCAATTTACACATCATTAGTATGTACTAAAAGAATCTTATTGATAGACTAATGACATATATAAATGTCATGCCAAAAAACAATGTAATTGAATTGTTATTAATATTTTATTAATGAATAGATTAAAATAAAAGGTTTTCAATCGTTTTCCTTGCATGTAATTGCAGTAGTCTGAAGCAAAAAAACATAAAAAAAAAAAAACGGCTTACTAGCGAACGTGTTACAATAACCTTTTTTTTTTTACTTCACAAGATTGCCGAAAAAATAAGTAAACTTTTTGTAGAAAAGAAATGTTGATTGTTAATGCCATTAAAGACACTCAAATTGTTAAAACAAAATCTGTGGTATTGATTAGTAAACAAGCCCAAATGCTTTATTCATTACATGCATAGAAATTTTAATTTAAAGAAAATTAACAGTTTGTTAAAGGTAAACTCTTGAGAGAAAATATTATTTTCATGCAAAAACGTATTTGCATTTAAAATTTAAAAAAAAAAAAAAAAGAAGAAGCTAAGGGTCGATTAATATGAAATGGTTGGGACCATTTTAAAAACAAATTGATTTTTTGTCTGCGATGACCCCTATAAAGTAGTTGTCAAAAACCACCATTACGTTATTTTGATTTACCTTCATACTAATATGGTAGTCATTTTTGTATCTTGGTGTATGTCATTTTTGATTTTTGCCGACATTTCTTTTAAATGCAATGTCTCAGAGAAGGCATAGAAGGCCAAAACAAAAACCATTACTTTCAGCACATATCTAACTATATTTTTTTCATTATACAGATTTCTCTATCTATCTCCCTTCTCTGAGATTTGAGCCCAAAGTTATTTATCATTTTTTTTTTTTTTTTTATCAAGAGCTTTGGCAATTACGACTTAGAGTTCTCTCGCTAGTCTCCTTTTTTTTGTTTTGTTATTTAGAGTGCTTTAAAATCGCTTGCTTTTCAATTTTTCACTAAATTTGAGCTTTAATATCTCTGCTGGAGACCTGATAAAAATGTCAAATTCACAGCATAAACAGTACTCGGAAGTGGTAAATGTAGAAAAAATTTGGAGTTTGATATTCCATGGAGAGCAAGAGCTAAGCCAACCCTGAAAATTACCAAATATGCATTTTAATTGCTCTAAGTAAATATTGTTATATCAACTTATATTAATACAGGAAGGGAAAAGAATGGGACCTCCAAATCAAAACTCTAAAAAATAAGAAATAAACAATAAAAATAAATTTATGTGCCAGTCTCCGCTTAGCCGCAATGAATTTTCTATGTGCATTAGTTAAGAAAAAAGCAACTAAAAAGTGCTTTAAACACATTAAAAGAAGGACCTGCTGTTTATAAGTGCAAAAGGGACATCTCCAAACAGCTGTTTTATGGTCAATTGCCGATCTTGAGTGGAGAGTAGTCATGAATTTCTATTCTTTAATTTTATTGTGTATTTCTTGTTTTTTAGTTTTGATTTGGAGGTTCCATTCTTTTCCCTTCCTGTACTTATACTACCCTCCGTAATAGGACCTAGGGGTTTTATAGTGACCACTCTCCACTGAAGATTGGCAATTTACTGTAAAACAGCTGTTTGGAAATATCACTTTTGCACTTAAAAAACACTAGGTCCTTCTTTTAACTTAATATTTTTAAAATCAAAGAGTGTGGAATATTGATTAACAATGACAGGAATGGGTTATTGGTATTGAAATAGTAGGAGAGGTGTTGAACACATAATTCAGCACAGGTCTGAACAAACACAAATAGCTGGCACTGTAATCCAGCCAATCTGGTCGTCTCACTTGAACTCAGTGATTCTGTATCTGCTATAGTGTGAGTTAGTGTGGGTTTACAGTGTTATATAGGAAAAAATGAGAGTGGAGTCTGTCACAAATGTGTCTGTGGACCTTTATCAAAGGAAATAAAACAGATTTTCGAACTATAATGAAGAAAGCCGAAAGCTGTTTCAGTTAAGGATGTGTGCTACATTTCTATAGGCCATGAGCGCCATAAAAAGACATATCTTTTTTTTTTTTTTTTGCCAATCTTGCAGAAACCCCTGTAAAAAGCCATATAAAAACCTCTGACAAAAGACTTGAGAAAAATTAATTTTGAACATTTAGCTAAATTCAAAAACTTTTCTATTAAACTTGTACCAGAAAAATCACTTCTTTTTAATTGCGATTCAGAAATCTTTAAGTACTTAATGGAAAACTCACAAAAATCCTGAAGAGACTATATAAAATTGAATTCTACGTGTGCTGCTTTAGAGTATAGACCAGTATCCAAAATACAGAAGCTTACTACTGACAAAATGACAAAATTTCTAACATCACACCAAATTTAAATGTAAAAACTACATTTAATATGAAAAAGCAAATTTTCGAAAAGATTACACGTCTTTTCTTTTTCAAGCCTTAAATAACAAAAAGAAAAGACGTATTATCTTTTCGAAAATTTGCTTTTTCATATTAAATGTAGTTTTTGCATTTAAATTTGGTGTGATGTTAGAAATATTTAATAGTAGAGACTTTAGGAGAAAAGATCTACTAAAAAAATATGGGAACTTTACATATAAAAAAGACAAAATGCTTTAAAATCAAAAGTCGATAACATCCCTTTTATAATGAGACTTTCAGTAATGCTCTTCATCTTCCTTTTGAGGTTTCAGTGTTCTCTGCTGAGCTTTATGCCATTTTCCTAGCATTTCAGGAGAAGTTTTCCAAAATCCTTATCTACAGCAATTCTGAGGATGCTCTATGGGCACTGTGCAGTCACCCCCTGAAGGTTCATCCTTTTGTTTTATCCATTTTAGATTTCTTACAATGTTGTTACCATCGCACTATCCATTTCTGCTGGATTCCGTTTGATTGAAAAACGGAAATACTGGATGAAGAAGTGCATTGTTTTGTGTATCTTTATGAAACCTAGATAATGTATGAAATACTGAGAACAAACCTAGAAACGTACTTTGATGAAACAATTCCTGACATTATAGAAAACGAGCAGCCGACTTTAAGAAAAAAGCATGAAGACTAAACTGAGACAGAAGGTGCTACTGCTTCCAAAGACAGAGTTAAAAATCCTCAGTTTCCTCTCTAGGTTTTGATCAAGAAGAAAAACTACTTCGCAATTCAGTGTTTCCGGTCATTTATTTGGTTAGATTGTCTAAACAGCTAGTCACGGACCAGGGTATCCCACCAGAAAAGGAAGCAAGTAGGAGTCACTGATTACATTGTAAAAAAAAAAAAAAAAATGTTGAATTTTACGAAGATGATGAATATAGCAGACTATGTTCGAGAAAGAACGATTATACAGTAGAGCCTCGATTATCCACGGAATTGGATGGCAAGGGCTTCGCGGATAACGAAAATCACGGATAACCTGAAAAAAGACTGAAAATGAGGTGTAAACACGAAAAAAAAATATTTTGCCATTAAAAACTACGTTTTATTGTACAAAAAACATAATATGTAAAACTTTTAAAGTATGTACAGTAAAGCAGAAACCTTTGCTCTACACAAATTCCGAGAAGGCCTATAGGATCACGATGCACAATAAACCTATCAGTAATTTTCAACCTTTGCACTGTAGGGCCTATTATACTTTCCCTGTTGTTGGCTTGGATTAAAATTGTTTTTTTTTTTTGAGGTTCGTAATTTAAAAAAATTTTCGCGGCACTCGCAGATAATCGGGGCTCTACTGTATATCAGTAACAGTGGACAGCATCAAAGTTCAGAAACAAAAGCGTATTAACCAATTTAATATGAACTCTTTGTTGCTTGCAAAAATCCAGAGTGTAAAGTCGGCTGATCTAAGTTCTGCAAAATAAGACCACAATGGTGTATCATAGCTAGAGCATCGGGGACCCAAACGGTCTCTGCATGTTCATACTATCAAAATGTGAAGTCGGGGATAATATTAATCAGTATTTCACACTCTTTTGATTTAAAAACATATTAATTTAGGTTGATATAATTAATATTTACAGAGAAATTAAATGCATATTTAGAAATTTTCAGAGTTTCAAGCTTGGCTGAGCCCTGCTTTTCGTTGGCTATCAAACTCCAAATTTTTTCTGTTTATCCCTTATAGAGATAAGGGATAATCTCTTTTCTATGTTTATCTCTGTGTTGTTCTTTATGTTTATATTATGTTTGTACATATACTCTTTATTTTGTTGAAATTTTTATCGGGTTCCCCAACAAAGATATTAAGGTCCTTACTCAAGCAACTGCAGGCGACTGCAAACCTTTTATTTCTTTTTCCAATGCACCTAAAATTCTGAAAATTTAAAAATGAACTTGTAAAGTATCTGTATTTCTGTTTTCTTTTCTTTAATTTTCAAAATACTCTACAATTAATTAAATTAAAAATCAAAAACAGTCAATTTTTTGGGTGTTTTTGAGGTATTACTCGATATTTTTAAAAATTTGAAAAAAAACCTGAAATGATAAAAAATTTGTAAAATAATGTTTTGTTGCACTAATAATTATTAGTGCAAAAGTTAATTTTTTTAAAAATAAAAATTGGGTTTTTTAAAATTGTGTGACCTTAAATTATTTTTTTGGAAATTAACATTTGCAGTAATAATAAATATTAAAATTTTTTTTTATCATTTCAGGTTTTCATCAAATTTGTTTGAGTTGAAAATACCGTGTAATACATCAAAAACACCAAAAAAATTTACTATTTTGAAAATTAATAAGAAAATTGTAATCCGGATACTTATCAAGTTCATTTTTAAAGTTTCAGAATTTTAGGTGCATTGAAAAAAAAATAATAAAAGGTTTGTAATCCCTGCAGTTGCTTGAGTCATGACCCTAAGATCTCAAAGTTAGTGAAAAATGGAAAAGTGAGCAATTTTAAAGCATTCTAAATAAAAAAAAGACCAACTTGAGAACTCAAGCTTGAATTGCCAAAACTCTACATATACAGGATATACCTGAAATGTAATGCCAAACTTAATAGTTGTATTCAATCATGCAAAACAACGAATAAATGTCCTATAAACATGTGTCTGGAAATGCGTTATTTTCAATATGAACGATGAAACGATACAGAAGTGTTGGCCTGAGGTGAAGTCGTATTGTAGAGTCATTAAATTGCTCCTCAGTAATCGTGACATGGCCTACTCGTTCCCCTGATTTAAACCCTCTGGACTTTTTTGTATGGGGTTATCTTAAAGCATCAGTGTATACCACACCGGTTCCTGATGCCCATGTACTGCATGATTGCATAGTGGATGTGTGCAACACAATTCGACATGCACCTGGCATCTTCGACCATGTTCAGCAGTCGATGGACCGATGTTGTGTTGCGTGCATTGCGGCTGGTGTAGGACATTTCGAGCACTTTCTGTGAACTGAGCGACTGTATGGCCTCTGTATTGTTGCATCGTTCATATTCCAGGTACACCCTGTATATCCATCCCCTAAAAAGATTTTTTTTTTTAATTTAGAAAATGCAATTTTTTTTTTCAAATTCCGTAATAAACTTTGGGCTTAAATTAAAGTCATAGGGATATAATGACAAAAAATGTAGCTTGAGGTGTGCTGAAAGTAATGGTTTTTGTTTCAGTCTTCTATGTCTTCTCTGAGCTAAGGACATTATGTTTAACCGAAGTGTCTGCAAAAAGAAAAAAATGACTGCCATATTTGTATGAAGGTAAATAAAAATAGAGTAATGGTAGTTTCTGACTACTAAGTTACAGGGATCATTACAGATAAGGAAATTATTATTTTCTTAAATGGTCAAGCAACCAATTAATTCTTGGCCCCTTACACCAAAATTAAATAAGCTGCTACTCATGATCTCGTTTTTGAAAAAAATTGAAATTATCAGTTGTATATGAAATTAATTAACTTTATTTATTTATTTAAATTTAAAAAATTTTCTGACCTTGAAATTATTTTTATGAGAAGAATGCATGAATATTAATTTTTTTTTTTTTTAATGTTTTTTTTTTTTTTCATTTAGGAAAACAGAGCTCTTAATGGCGATGACTACAACGATACATTTGAGTCGTCAGATTTTGAGAATTATGGAAGAAGAAAGTGAGTTTAATTTTTATACCTTGCTATTGTATTTCAATTTCAGCCAGCGTAAAGTCAATACAATTTTTTTTTTTTTTTGTAATTGGTTGATTTAAGGAGAATGTTATTTCGTCGTTGCAAATTTAAAATCTCCCATGTGTAAAAAGTAACTTTCTGAGAAAAATGCTATTTCATGCGTGCACGACGTGATATGGTGAGACATATTAGGAAAAACAAAATGCTTAATAAAAACTCTTATATGTTCATCAGGCACATAGATGATTTTGATGAACAATTTAATTTTGACAGTCACTTAAGATATTTTACAAATGGGATGTACCACAGCGAAATACAAAAATCTGCACATAAGAGATGTTTTGTTCGTTACCTAATCGAAAATGCTATTCAAATAACTGCAAAATTAATTTACGACAAAAATAACACATAGGAGATTTTAAATTTGCAACGACGATTTGCTTAAAAAGACTATGGCTATTCCAGACCTATTTCATGGTTATGGGTTTTTACGACAAGCAGTTCAAAGTAACTGAAGCTGCAGAGAGTCACAGAAGCTCTACAATATCTATTGGAGATTAGTTTTGCTAGACTGTCACTGAAATTAAAGACTTTTGTCAAACTCATTTTCGAAGCTTTATGAAGATTATAACATTACGAGTATTGACCTGTCTTATATCAGTATTTGTTTCCAAAATGAATAATATAATGTCAGTAAACATGAAACTCGGGATAAAAAAGGAAACGCCAATGAAAAGATGGAGCATTGAGGTGGAATAGAATTAAAGCTAAATTTTTGAATATGTTGTATAGTGTAAACAACAATGGGGGAGACCAATTTGCTTACCAAGCGACATCCTGGAACAGCTCTTTCACGGTCTTTGTTGATCAGTCAGGAGCAGTCGACAGTTAACAACGAGGTCTCCGTACTGAGGCTAATAGGAATAATCGTCGGTATTGCAGTGGTGCCTCTTCATTCACGCCAGTGGACTTGCTGGCACATGAATTTTCTCACTAGTTTTTATTTAGTGAGTTTTTTATTGCTTGGTTTTCTTTTGAGGCACCACTGCGATTGCGACGATTATTCCTATTAGCCTCAGTACTGAGACCTCATTGTTTACTGGGGACTGCTCCTGGCTGATGATCGCCAAAGAGAGTGAAACAGCTGTTCCAGGATGGCGCTTGGTAAACAATTTGGTCTTGCCCATTGTTGTTAATTAATAATTCAAATGCGCAGATTTGAGAGGTTCTCCAGATAATGAATAACATTGTAACTGGTAGGCCTTAAAAATAAATAATCCAAAGGGAACTACTCCCTCAGATTACCGATGGTATGGCGGCAGTATGTTTTGGTAAAGTTGTGCACGTAGCTTTTTGTTATCAAGATGGCAACAATTCTTAACAGTTATTGAAAATATTAAAGGTATCTCTTGTTATATGCAATCTCGTGTTATTCATTTTTAGTAAAATGCAACTTCAAAAAAAAACTAACTTCTTTCACCAGTGTCATTGAATTCTACTCTGTTGTTGAACTTGTTGGATACCTTTCAACAAAAGCAATTGTGTCTGAATATCATTAATGAGAATGGCCTGAGTGCAGAGAGAAGTACCGAGGTTACTAGTGAGAATTAGATCTGGCTTTTTATAAATAACTCCAAAAGGCAAAGAAGCTCCTTTTTTTTTTGTCAGCTCTTTGTTGGCAGTTTCTTCAGGAGATTTTTAAAAACTAACAATTCCGTTGATCTTGGATCTTCAAAGAAGCAAGAAGAGAATGGTTCAGACTGAGTCCTATCAGTTGCTTTATCATGTGACTAAATTACATTGCCAATTGAAGAAAGAAAAATAAATAACATGTCAGCTTTGCAATCTCTGAAATGTATTAAGAGTTATATACAGTAGAGTCTCGATAATCCGAGGTAATTGGGGCTGATGGTACCTCGGATTACAAAAAACTCGGATTACATGGAAAAAAGAAAAAAAAAACTTGAATTTTCAACTAAAACGAGTCAAATTTAATTTATAATAGATATTAAAGTTACAGATACATTAACAATGCTACCTGGTTACATGAAAAGACTCTTTATAAGCATTTACAACTTTAAAAAACTGTCCAAGGTCTTCTGCTTCACAGTAGAGCAACGCTTTTTAGCAGCGATGTCACGCCATCATCTAAGTAGTAAAATGGAAAACTATCACACTGACCCCTCAAATAACTTATTGGAATCGTCGCCCTGCGTGACCTTGGACTAGCCTCACCTCGGATTACCGGGATTCTACTGTACTCGTTATTCCATGGAAAGATTCAGTTCCACTTCCTCCACATAATTAGCACATGTTTACAGTAAAAATGCTTCGGCTTTTTTTTTATATACATACTCAGCTGTCATTATGTAAACATTACTTTTCTCTGTTTACTATTTACTATTGTCATTATCTTCTATTCTGAGGATAAAAATTGTATTTTTTTTCTATTTAATATCATTAGACCCACCTGAGGAAGCGGAAGCATATCTTTTCATAAAATATTGTGTATATAATTGTGCCGTTCCGGCATGGCCGAACTGTCTGGGCGGCGGTCTGCCGTGCGGACTTTGTGTCGGAATCTGGGTTCGAATCCCGGGCGTGGCTTGGTTCTTTCAGTTTCCTTTCCTGTGTTTGTTAGCCTCCTCTTCACTTCCTCTTAGGTGTGAAGCCATTCCATAATGGCTGCCTGAGGAAAGCCAGGGGAACCCAGGTGCTTCTATGGGAATTCTTGAATTCCATAGGAATGTTGACCTGTCTCTGGACAGAATTACTGCACTATGGATGGATGGATGGATATAATTGTAATATGTTTTGGAAATTTTGTTCTATTACTATTCAACTAATTAAATTCAACACATATAACCAGTTTCTTCGCCTCTTATTCACTGACTTGAGCAAGAGGCAAAACCGGTCATGGTTTTGTACTTTTTAATGTGTTAAACTTTTTATCATATTCTTGTGTATTGGCTTTAATTAATTTAATATTACTATGCGCACATGTAAAATTACTTTTTTGTTCTATTACTATTAACAATTGTGTTTTATCCAGTTTTTAAATAACACCCCCTTTTTATACTCTTGTAAATGAAGAAATCATGAAATACAAAGGTTTCATCTGTAAGTCTATGCCTCCATAACTACATATATTTAATCTGTGATTGTGAACTTAAAAAATTTTATTTACAGTAAAACCTCTCAAATCCGGCTCATGGTAATCCGGCCTGGTCCTGAGTAAAAAATTTTTTTTTAATAACTAAATTCGTTTTCCTATTTTGAGTCAACTCGGCCGGCGCATTTATTTTTACCACCTAATGTAACTTCTATTTGCCAACCTATGGACCAGGGTGACCTGGAAACACTCAAACATAAATATCGCTTCAAAATGCTCAGTCTTATTGCCTGTATTGATGGAGGGGACGGCATTAATGTATTGTTTTTAATAAACATTTGAGTGTCAAATTATGAAAATTGGGTTTAATTAATTAAACCTTGAGCTATTTCAAGAACACTCTCGGTAGTCCGACTTTTCTGTAATCCAGTCTATTGGGCAACACATTAGGCCGGATTTGAGAGGTTTTACTGTAATTTCTTTATTTTTGTTTTCTTAAATCAGTCTTGTAAAAATCATCTAAGAATAATTGTTGTAAGCAGTTTTAATGAAATGTAGATGTATAAGTTAGAAAGAAATTTCATTTTGTTCATTTAAGGGTAGTAGGGGGGGGGGGGGAAACCCCGACAACATGGAATTTAAAATTAACATTTACTAAGTTGATAATGAGTAAGTATTTCATTATTAGAATTAGTTAGAAAATATTCATTGATTTTTATCTTCCCAAACCATTTGCACCTTGAAAAGGAAAGCATTTTAATTTGCAGCTTTATTCATTTATGGAGCATTAATCAAAGTCAATATCATTAAAACAATGCCAGGTTTATCCTTCCAGATTTCTTTAAATTTCAGTGTTTCTCCTTATTTTGCAAAAGGTGAAATTTTATTTTTTATTATACTGCCTCGGAAAGAAGCAGATTAAGCCTAACAAAAATTTCAGTTTACTTTGTGATCTCAAAGATAATGAGTTGTTATAGAAAATATGATAATTGTATAATTTCCATTCAGTTTTAAATATTTTTTTAATTTTTTTTTTAATAAATAAATTATACTCCCTCTTTCCCAAAATAATAGTAGCAAAAGAAAATAAGTATAGAATGTAACATTTTTTTATCAAAAAACTAGATTAAATTAAACAATAAATTAAAAATATTACTCCTAATTTTTATTTTGAGTGTTCAGATAGTTTCTGGATTTTTCAATAATTTCATTATTGTTTTGTAGCTAACGTAATTGCACCTTTCTGCAAATTTTCGTTTTTCTTTTGATGCATCAAAGACAATCGCAACTCGATCTTTGCTTGAAAACTCTTTTTTTTTTTTCATCTTACTTTTACAATGGGTTGATATTCAACTGAAAAAAAAAAAAAACAATTGATTTCGATCAGCGGATCAAATTAGAAAAATAATTATAAATCGTAATAATTAGGTTAACCTAAAAGAAGAAAGATGTGTCGAAACAAACGACAGATGTCATGAAACATTAATTTTGATTGAAGGCTTTCCAATTTTGTGCTACAACATAACTTACAGCTGCATTTGCCAATAATTCCCGTTTAAATATTCACTTGCTACTATTATTATGGGACAGAGGAAGTACATTCTTTTGATATTAAATTTTAAATAAAATAAATCGAGATAATAGTTTATATTTTATCTTTTTTTTACAGATAAAACCTCAGTGTATCGAGTAAAAACTAAAGTTCCTTCTTTTTCTCTTTGTAGACTCTACATCGTAAATCAAAACCTAGTGCTGCTCTTGGAGCATCCCAATGAGATTGCAGTCAGAGGTTGCACAACGTTACAAGTTCTGTTTGGCTGCATAGAGATTTCTGGATTAGTCTTAGGAGAAGATTCAGATCCTCAGCCCATAATTTCGCCAGCTTCTCAAAGTGCATCCACTATTAAAACCGAAAAGGTAAGTTTTAATGACAGAAGTAATTTAATAATTGCCTCTAATTTAACCACTAGTGAGTTACTGTATCTTGTCTAGCTGCTCTGTCTTTTTCACATTGAGTGACAGTCAGAAGAGAACTTCCTGATCAATACCTTAAAAATCTCATTGAATTTCATGTGAATTTTGTCTGCAGTTATCATTCAGTTGACGATTATTTGTTACCTCAGTTTCCGATGTATGAATGAGATTTTCTATAAAGATTCACAGAAACACAAATGCTAGATCACGAGGTGAGCATTCACCATCATCAGGTAAGAAAGACAGTTGCCTTGTCGCTGCAACCATACCTTTCTATCTCCAGCCTCATAGTAACTTCAGAATTCCAGTAACCTTTTGTTTCCTCTATAAAGTTTCTTCTAGGCCTTCCTCTTCCTTTTTTTTTTCCCTATAATTTTCCCTTTTAAAAAAATTGTTATGCCTAATCACATGGCCAAGAAATTTTGTTGTTCTTTTCTCAATTTCAATGCATTAATTTTCTTCATTCTTCCATTTCTTCCAAAACCTCGTTTTTTTATCGTCCAACTAATTTTTACTAGGAAGGTCTGCTATTACCACAAATTTGTCCCGTTAAGAGGGTGAAGAGAATTGTCAAGGAGCGAAATTTGATGGGGTCTGGTCATTTTCCCTCTTCCTCGCATTTCATTTTCCACGTCTGAAGCCTATTGGATATGAGCGATATTTATAAAAAATGTGAATACTATAAAAATAACGATAACAGTTCATAGGTATGTTAAAGATGCAAAGAAGAAAAAAATAAAAATAAAAGTTTGCTTGAAAAGCTCCCGTACTCGTTAATTGAGAAAATGTTGTTGTTCTCCATGACAACGCAAGGCTTGACTGGTCTATTCTACCTCATCCACCGTACTTGCCTGACTTTGCACCTATAGATTATCATCTTTTGAGATCACTGCAAAACTCTTTTATGGGGAGAAAGTTCTGTAATAAAGACCAAGTTCAAGTATTTATTGAAAGCTTTTTCACATCAAAACCAGTGGAATTCTATGCAAAAGCAATCAAAGAGCCCCCTAATAAATAGCAACAAGACAATGCAAACAATGGTGAAAGCCATTTTTTTATTCAAAATTAAAATTCATAATTAGAAGTTTTTTTTTATGACCCGACCCAATACATTATCTTTTTATTCTTATCCTTGTCTTGCAGCGCACATTAAGCCTATTTCGAAAGAAAAGCAATAGAAATAATTTTAGAATTAAAAAAAAGTTATTGGTTCTTTATCTAAGACTCACTCACAGCAATGTATTTGTCGCTGAAGAGCAAAGGAGCTGAATTGTAACTATTATAGTTGTATAATTGCCATATAATAATCGAAGAAGGGCTAGAAACAGATATGTGTATTCTGAGAGATCGCTGTTTCACTTTTTACATATGTATGTGTTTTCTATATAGGCAACCAGGAGAGCAAAAACTTACTTTGAACTGATCCAGGAATTGGTGAGACTACAGCTAGACCTCTGTGACATCAACGAAATTGAGAACTTTCTAAAGAATGAATGTACCATTTTATTGTTCCAAGAACACAAACATCCAGTCAGCAGATGTCTTTCCTCCTATATCCCGACATTGTTCCAGCATCAAGAAAAGATAGTCCTCAGCTGTGATCTACCCTGGTGCTCTTTTGTAAACCCAAAAGAAAGGACAGTGGTAAAAATACCACAGGACTGGTATGACATAGCCGATGTCTTTTGCCAACTTGCCGGTAAGATATATTCTTTACACTTATCTTCTTCATAATTTTTCTTATCTGCAGATTATTACCTTTTAGTGAAACAGTGGGTTTGCACTGATATTCTAGATCAGGGATGCACAAACTAAGGAAGTCTGAGAGCCAATATTTTCATAAAAGTTCTGATGGAGGGCTGCAGCTTCCCATCCTCCAACCCCCCCCCCCCCCCACTGTCATTACTATATCTTTCTAATTAATGATTTTGTAATGTTATTTATAATAATAATTAATAATAAATGTAATTTACATAAACTTCGAATTATTAAGTAGTGCACTAGTTGTGTTTCATACCAACATTCTAACAGTAAAGTCTGAGATAGTTGCCATTGAAATTTATGACATTTTATTAATGTATCTGTTGGCAGCAATGTAAAGGCTCAAAATTATTTTTTTAAGTTTGACACTTACCAAGCTGCAATAAATATACCGGCAGGCCACAGGTTGTGCAGCTCTGTTCTGGAGGTTTGCCATTTTATATGGGGTCGTGATCAAATTATGAGGGGTATTTTTTAAGTAAGGTCCGTTTTGGGTTGGGCTGAATTAGTGATTGTCGACCTGTAACAGTTTTATGAGTTTGGCTGTTATTTGTATGATATATTGATGTACTACTGTAAAGTAAATTTATTCCTACTTAAACGTATGTATTTTTTTTCTAAGTTGTTTCAGAAAATTGTAAAGCAAGTAACGAGGAAACAGATGTCGTATTGGGGACTGCTCAAGCATTTGCTTCAGTGAAGAATCATTCCAACAACAAATTAGGTGAGAGCAAATAAAATACAGTCAAACTCGACTAAATCGCGATCTTTCGGATCCAAGATCTCGAAGATCGCGATCTGCCCGAGCTTGTTTTACTAGCGATGTCAAATATCGTATACTCGAACCCTATTATCCCCACACGATTCCAAATCGATTTAAAATGGTCATTATCTACATCATTCAGAGCGATGTGAGAGAATTTTATATTTATAAATCATTACCTTTTCAACACTTTGATGGGTTACATTAGCCAAAATCTTCATATTTCTGTTTTCTTACGGTTTGGTGCCGCTATTTTGGGATTAGCGGTATTACCCAGTAAGTATTAATTGTAAGTAGAAATCGTGAGCAGTTCTCTAAAATCAATTGATTTTCGTACTTTTTTGGGCGAAAATATGGTAAATTTTGCAATTTTACAATTATACACCTTTTCCAAAATAGAAGGGGTCCAAGACGAAATCGCATTATGTCCGAATTCGCGATTTTAAACCGTGTTTTAGCCAAGTTTGAATGTAATTCTCAATTTACAAGTCTTGTTAGTCTTTAAATTAATTGGTGATGAACAAATAAACAACAAAAAAAAGGGTTGGCTTCAGTAGTTCAATGTGATGGGGAACTAATACAAGTTATTATATTTCTCTTGAGTATCTGCAAAGTTTGGGAAGGTAAATTTGTTTCTTCTATTTCACATTTTAAGAACAGTTGCAATGGATGGATATACAGTATACAACCGAAAGCGAAAAACAGTGTAGCGTGTTTAAAAAAAATTAAGTTATAAAATTTTATGCAATTAAGTAATTAGCAGTATTAAAATAAATTGGTATCAACACACAAAACTAAATTAATAAAAAGCATGTATATATTTAAAACGTATATTAATAGAATCGTTTTAGTATTTTTAAAAACCTTTTTTAAGTACAGTAAAATTACAATTAACATACTACATCCTTTGGCTGAATATTTTTGTAAAAAGTCTGTTAATTGTAATTTTACTGCTGCTTGAAAAAGGTCTTTGAAAGATTGAAACCTGTTGTTTTAATTTATGTTTTATATTTATGTCTTGTGTGTATTAATTTAGTATTGTGTTTTGGCTCCAATTTATTTTATACTGTTATGAAACTGGCCCACCGTTAAAAGTTTTTAGTTGTAAGTAACAAGGCCATCTCCCATATACAGATTGATCGATATAGATGTTTGAAGAAGAGATATGTTGAGATGGATGTTAGATGAAGTAAGAGTTTTTCTGTTTCTGTCTCTGTCTCTCTCTGTGCCTGATGTCGTTCAGCGTCTGATCTATGTCTCTGTTCTCTCTCTCTCTCTCTCTCTGCCTGATGTCGTTCGGTATATAACCTCTGTCTCTCTTGTGTCTCTTCCGTTGTCTCCTTAGCTCTTGACCGTCTTTTACGTTCGGCTTCATTCTGTTGATCCAGATCTGTCTCTTGTGATCTTTTCAATCGTTTCCTCTCAATATCTTTCACTCTTCTTTCTCTCATTGTCCATTTTGATACTATTTGATGAATTAGTAGAGATTATCGATGATAAAACGATGGTAAGTATGAGATAATCCAAGAAGAATCGATTCCAATGAAAGCGGCTATGATTTGTTGAATAGCTGAGCATAAAGTGATATTTTATTCCTTTTTGAATGAGCTCCTTATTTGGTAGCATGCGCCATTGTTGACGGAGAGAATGCAACATTTTGAATTTGTCGACTTCCTCGCAACAATGAAAACTGAAAACCTATTGTCCAGTGTTGCACTACCATTGTGAATATTGGAAATCTCAACAATTGCTCCAGACAGACAGACAGAAATAAAAGATTTTAGTAATATGGATTTAGCAATTCCATAAATGTTAGAATTTAGGGTATAAACCACTTTATTGCTTCTTTAACTCATAAATTTGTAGTGAAATGATTCAGTGACAGATATTATAGTGTTATCTGACCGACATATAAGATTGTTGTTTAAATAAACAGCAAAAGTTAATGTGTAGCATGAAGATTAACAAAGACAAAGAGTTCAGGCGTTCTCCTGCTTATTTGATGGTTAGGGACCAAAACTAGAAATCTTTGAAATGCAGAACTCTTTTTTTTTTTTTTTTTTTTTTATCTATAAAATGCATTTCAGATGTTAAATTGGCACTATATCACTTGCGAATATGTGTGAAAGCTAAATAACATGCATACACATACACACATACACGTGTATTGTGGGAATTGTTTCGGCCTATGGTTCGTGAAATGAAGAGTAGACTGAAGCTAGTGGGAGTTCTAACGGGATCTGAACTGGATCTTTTTATTCATGGGAAATCAGGGGTTTAAATAAACTTATGTACGGGGGCCGTGATTGGTTGGCGTGCTTTTACAATTGATTGGGGGATTTAAATAACATGTGATCTTCAACTGAATTTTAACTGTAGCTTTAAATTACGACAAATCAGGGAAAAGCACGCCAACGGGTAAAATTTGAAAATAAACAGAACTAAATGTTAATTTGAATGTACAATGGAATGAATATTGATTGATCAGAACGCTAAAGAAATATACAAGAATAAATAGAATAAAATAGGATAAATAGAACTATAATACAAAAACAACTATAAAAATCATTACAATATATAAAAGTACAATATGGCTTCTATACAATGACTGAATGAAAAGATGGTTCTGAATCGATTGAGAGAAACTCCAGCGCATGGAAGATCGTTGAAAACATGATGAAATAGGTCAAAAGAGCAGACCAGACATCAAACGTTTGAGTTCTGGTTGCATGTGAAAAGTATCGAAAGGGTAGATCGTCAAAAAGCTGGGGACATCTGTAGTAAAACGTACATATTCAGAATCATCACTGTTGTTAGGTGTTTCGTACTAAAAATTTACTGAAATACTCAGTTTCTTTATACTTACAGCATTATTTAATTTCTTTTGCAGTTTTTTTACAACAATCCCATTATTTCTTTGTTTTGAGCTTTAAGATTACATGTTTAACTGTGAAGATAAATCACAGGAATAAACAATGATGGAACATTGAAACAAATCTGTAATAATATTGTGGGATGTTATCGTGGTGTCTGGTTCGTAATAACTAAGGAGGCTTAGACTCTGTTGGATCTGAAGAGAACTGTTAAGAACTCTACTGAAACTTAAATGAACTGTTTATTTTGGGATTACATCGGTATTTATAGGTTATGTACAAATGATTTGATTGGTTGTGGCGTTTACAATTTATTGGTAGATTTAAATGACATGTGATCACAACGGGTTTTTAAACCGTTGTGTTTTAAATAAAGTGAATTAAAAGAGATGCCACAACCGTCAGAATTTAAAGATAATCAGATTAATAGATAAATACAGAAAATTGAATAATAATGATTAGAACACTGAAAAACAGAATAACTAAAATACAAAGGATAAAATTCTGATAATAATTATAAAAATCACTACAATATATACACCAGGTCTACCGGCTTAAATCCGCTGTGTGGTCATATAAAATGACTATCGAACCGCCGTATTGTTAGTTTCATGCGTTTGACATCTGTCAACAATAAGCAGTGCACAACAACAGCAATTTCAAAGAGAAAATTAATTTTTTCCTGTGGTAATCATGTAGAGTTTTCTACCAAAAAAGGAGCATATGCGGGGAGCTCTGCTTTTCTGCTTCAATCTCAAGAAATTGGTGGTCGAATCGCACCGAATGCTTGTGGAGGCCTATGGCAACCGTGCTCTATCAGAAACAACGTGCAGAGACTGGTTTCGTCGGTTCACGGACGGCAATTTCGATGTTACCGACAAGGAGAGTGAAAAATTTGAGGACGGGGAACTGTAAGCCCTATTGGACGAGGACGACAGGCAATCGCAAAAAATGCTTGCGGAGCAATTGGGGATTGCTCAACAAACCATTTTCGATCGCCTACGTGCTGTGGGAAAGGTCCAAAAGATCGCAAAATGGGTCCTGCAGAATTGACCGATCAGCAGATGGAGCGATGCCAAAACACATGTGAAATTTTGCTTGCCAGACAAACAAGAAAGTCCTTTCTGCATCAGATTGTTACTGGCGATGAAAAGTGGATCTATTTCGAGAATCCTAAACACAAAAAATCGTGGGTTGACCCTGGCCAACCATCAACATCTTCGCAAGACCCAATTGCTTCGGACAGAAGACGATGCTGTGCGTTTGGTGGGATCAGGAGGGTGTCGTCTACTAGAGTTGCTGAAACCAGGGGAAACTGTCAATGCCCATTGCTACCACCAACAGCTGATCAAATTGAACTGTGCTCTTTGTGAAAAAATGCCGGAATATCAGAAAAGACCTTCACCTTCACACATCAACAATGGTCCGCAACTACTTGGAGGCACTCAACTGGGAGCTGCTACCCAATGCCTCTTACTCACCAGACCTGGCACCTTCTGACTACCACTTGTTTTCGTCGATGGGCCACTCACTTGCTGAGGAACAATTCGATTCCTACGAAGATGTCCGAAAATGGCCTGATAAGTGGTCTGCCTCAAAAGGGAGGGATTTTTTTTGGCAAGTTATCCATAAATTGCCCGAGAGATGGGAAAAATGTGTAGTTAGCGAGGACCAGTACTTTGAATAAACCATTTGTTCACTTTCTATTGAAAAAAACGTGTTTTTTGTTACCTAAAAAACAGCGGATTTAAGCCGGTAGACCTGGTATATATATATGTATGATCATCATTTTCAACCATTTTCAATCCACTGCACTTTGAAGGTCTCTCCAAGGTTTTTCCAGTTCTTTTGGTGGGAAGCTGCTCTCTTCAAATCGAATCCAACAAAATTTCTAATTTCATCCACCCATATACTTTGTAGACGCTTTCTTGGCCTCATTTCATTCCTCGGAATCCAGTGTATTATCTTGACGAATAATATATATGAAGGGGTCAGAGAGATATAGTCATAAGCCACACTAACTTAGTTCTGAGTTATAGGCATTTTAAAATTTTGACAAAAATCTGTAAATCTGCAATTCAAACTGGAAAAATTCTTTTTTATATTAAATGATACTTCAATATGTTATGAAACATACCGTAGTATATGGAATGTTATTTTTGTCACTATATGTTGTTTTTCTATTTTTTGAATTGTCACTTAGATGTCACAGTCAAAAACTTCAATCTGTCACATACTGCCATTTATTATGAAAACTCCAAATTTCTTTCTATGACTTTAAAGAGATGGGTTTAGAGAATGTAGTAACATCAGAATCTCAAAAATGACGAAATGGTGGCTTATGACTATATCTCTCCGAGCCCTTCATATATATTGTTACTGTCATGTTTGTTGAAGCTTTCTTTGGTTAAACTGAAATTTTGAACACTGAATAATTCTAGCTGATGAACACTAATAAACTTGATGTACTGTAATCCAAGTTTCAGAATTTACAAAAGCAGCTTAGTGACTATGTACTTATTCCTTTTATTAATACTCCTGTTACTGTTAACATTTTATGCCTAAATATCAAATTTCGTTTGATTTCCTTTTGTTAATTTCCATCTCTCATTAACTTACTGTGTTTAGTCTTAAAAAAAAATAATGATTCAGTGATGATAATCTTTCGGAAAATTTTTGTCAGTAAGCCTGAAAATGTTGATTCAGAGTTTTACATATTGTTTTACTTTGCTGCACTTAAATAAAATCATTGAGAGTAGCTTTAGTTTTTGGTGGACCCAATGATGCATAGTGTTCACTAAACTTTGTAAGATGGTCTCTGAATTCGGCTGCTGTTGACATGGATAATAAAAGGCGGCTTTTCTTCCCGCCAGAGCCAACCTCAGCCACCTTAAAGAACCGGCCTCTTCTATTTTGTTTTACATCTAAGTAAAACCTCTTTGATTGAATTTGCAGCATTTTTGTGGCCAGCTCCTGTTCAGCCTGCTGCTGCCCTCCATCGTCTGTTCCAAATTCTTCTAATAAATTGGTAAGGGAATCTCAAGGTAAATTCGATCATACCTTGGGGGCGGGGATTGCAATTTGTGAGCGAGGCCCTCCACGGGCAATTGTTTGAGATACCCTTAAAAAACGGCCACGAGAATTTTCTTTTAAATCCAAATAGTAGCCCCTGTTATCTTTAACCATCATTTCACTCTTTCATTTCCCATCTTCAGGTTAGATTATCAGGATTTGGTGGACCCAATGATGCATAGTGTTCACTAAACTTTGTTAGATGGTCTCGGCTGCTGTTGACATAGCTTTTACTGCTAATGGTTTTCTAATTGACGATAAAATATTTTAATTGAATAACAAAAATAACTTTTAGTGAAATTTTTTTTTTGACTGATTAATTTATTATCTCTGCTCCTTGTTATGTTCTGTTTCTGTTGTGGTTTCTTCAGAATTATGTGTTAGTATAGTTTTTTTTATTGTTTTAGCAGTAGCAAGGGAGTAGGTCATTTTTGTGTAGTAGTATAGTCCTATAAGGTAAAATTATTCATAGGTCCTGAATAGTTTTCTATTCAGGAGATCTGAAGATTATACAACAATTGATAAAACATTCCTCCTTCAAATATCTCAAACTCTTCCTATTTGTACTTGTGGTTTAGCTCATATTCACTTCTACATAGTACTTGTTTTTCTTACAGTTCAGTTCCTGAAAGAAGAGCTTTTGATGACGTAATTTCCTTATAGATTGATGTTTCCAGGATATAACAGTGCCATATATTGCTAAAATCCGTAACTGAATCGTATAAACATTACAAAAACATTCTGGTTTTTGTAATTTCTACAGTTAAGAATACATAATAATAATTAAAATAATTACAAACGTTCCACACTATTCCCCTTGCTTGGCTGTGCACAGTTTGTTCTTTGGTGGTCATGCTTATGCGATCACAAAATGACGCCATCTTGGACTGACTGCTCGGAGTTCAAGTTGATGGTGTCATGACTGGTGATGTTTGTTCCAGGCACAATCGATTACTACGTAATGACCACATATGGCAAACCCTTCTTTTTTGAAAACTACTATAGTTTTGCTCCAAATCTAAAAATTTGGAAAAGAAAAGCATAATTAAGAAAGTTCCTCCAAATGAAAATATAATCAATAACAATGTCTGTGTTATATCATTATCACATTGTGATTCACATTATTTATATGGTTCTTAATTTCCTGATAATAAGTCAGAGTTACTTATTTACATTTATTTAATAAGTGTAGATGATAAATAGAATATCTTATGTTTCCAATATACAAAAGATTTAATGAAATTATTATTCCTTTGGAAATACCCACCATAATATAGTGAGTGAAGAATTGATATTGCATGATGTAGCCCCCCACCCAGGGTTTAAGTTTTATGTGTGAGATGAATTTTAAATGGTAAGAAATATGTTACTATTGTAATCACATATAGGGTAGAATGGAAATAACAATAAGTTAATTGTAACCCGATATATAGAATCCATCAGATTAATAAACATTAATTAATAAAAATAATATTTAACATCAAACCAAACGTTTGTCCAACTCATTAATATATATATATATATATATAAAGCCAGACAGCAATTTTGGGATTTGAAAACACTAATACCAAAAAACAAATCACTGTTTCTATGGAGATACTGTCAATGTATCTGCATGTCTTCAGCGGCAAAATTTTATTACTTATTGAATTAACCTAATTTTATATATTAAATTTAAAATTAAAACCAAACTACCAAAATTTAAAGATTAAAAAATTACCAATATAATAACTAAATTACCTAAATCTAAAAGCAAAAATACTAAATAAAATATATATATATTCCAGTTTTTTTAAAAGTCATCTTGTTGCTATTCATTTCAAGGAATATGTCTGTAGAATTCTCACTGGCTGTACTTTCACGAAATCACTTTTTCTGTGTGTATATTCTTGAGTTCTTCTGAATCTGAATATAAAAATAGTATTATTCCATGCATCATATTGCAACAAATACTTTTAAAATCGCTTAGTTCTCAAAATAAGTTTTCTTTTATTTTTTATGTCGGTTCTGTAACAAAATTTTTTGGTCAAGTTTCAAAAACCACAAAAACATGATAAACAACATTGGATAAGTTTTTTATATTTTTTTTTTTTTTTATTTTTTTTTTTTTAAAAAATCTCTTTTATAAACATACTTCTAACTTCTTCAAGCCATCACACATTTTTCAAATAGATTTGATGGATTTTTGTAGATTAATAAATATTTAATACTTTATTCTGGGTTTGTCATGCCATTTAAAAATTTCTATATATACAGTATATTGATTAATGAACATTGATTAATGGACTGGAGATTTAAACTCTGATTGGTACAAAGTTAAATATATACAGTTTAAATCTGCAATTTTAATTGGGATATTGGTTTCATAAACAATAAGAATAGTAGGCCAGTAAATCTGCTTGAATTGTCAAATCCGAGATAAATTCTTGTGAATTGCTTTGAGGGGTCATCTGATGAAGTTTCCTGTATTATTACCTATGTTACTTTGATTTGTTCTTAATATTACTTTGTTTCTGATGCAGCATGGGCTCTAGTGCACTTTCATCCATTAAAAAGAAAAGAAAGATAGAAAAAAACTCCCATTCTTTTAAAAAAAAAACAACCCAACAACAATGCAATAATAAACCGTAATTGATACTGAAACTTCTGGAACAAAAAAACAAAAACATATTAATCAGACTATAGTAGAGATGAGTGTTGATAGTCAATAGAAATTTAATTGAATTTTTTAAAAAAAATCTTTTCCAATCTGTTGTCCATTTGCTGATTTTGTCAAGAGCATGCTGAAGATTCCGAATTGCTTCACTTTGAGTTTAACTGCATTAATGGCAGTAATTCAAAGTGATGCAACTCAGAATCTCCAACATGCGCTTGACAAAATTAGCAAATGGACGACAGATTGAAAATTAAGCTTAATGAGCTTAAATCTATTCACGTTACATTTACTCTTAAACGCACTGATTTAAATCAACAAGTATATCTGAATGGAGATCCAATATTACAAGCAGATTCAGCTAAATATCTTGGCATTCATCTGGATTCTTGCCTCATCTGGAAGCACCGTGTAAAGAAAAAAGCTGAACAAATCCGCCTAAAAATGCTTCAAATGTACTGGCTACTTGGTAGAAATTCTGAGCTGGATCTAGACAGTAAGCGACTGCTTTATCTTATCAATTATTTAAAATTTGGGATTGTGCTAAACAAAGTAATCGTGCTGTAATACAACGTAGTCAAATCAAAATTCTCCGTACTATCACCAATGCTCGCTGGTATCAAACCAATGCTGAGTTACATTCTGATAATAAAATGAACCATTGAAGACTTCGCTAACAGTCACGAGAAGCGACTTCATAATCACGTTAACACCGAAGCTATTCATTTGCTGGACACAGAATTTGATTTATGACGTCTTAAACGCAACAAACCGTATGACCTAGTGATGTAATAAGTATTTAGTCATGTAAATATGGAGGCCTAGAAAATGTTCTAGTATCCTCCTACTGTGATTGTTTCTTTTGTCGCATATATTACTTATTTAATCATGTAAGATTAAGATTGTAGTAAACATCTATTGAAAAAAAACAAACTTAATCTGACATTTGAATATTGTGTTTTCCTTTCTCTATAGTCCGGAATCTACGAATTCTAATATGTGGAGGGAAAAACTGTGGCAAATCAACTTTCCTCCGATTTTTGGTGAATTCGCTGCTAAACGTGTAAGTGTCTTTCTCCTTTTACTTTGCTCCTTATTTATTGCATTTAAAAAAGGAATCCTCACTGTATTGATCCTTTTTTTGAGGGATTCTTCATGAGATGTTAATCAATTACATGTAATTGATATACATCTTCTGAAGAAGGCCCGAGGCACTGGGCCGAAATATCGACCAAACCTCGCCCCGGAGTGGGAAACTCCCTCCAGAAAAGGATCTATATAGTATCATGTCCTTCAGAACCAAACTATAAGGAATCCTCAATTTAATGGTCTAAGGATAAGATGTAAGCGAGATTAGTATTTGACCAGAATGCAGAACATTTAACAGAACATGAATGTTGTTTTTCAAATAAGGTACTTCATAAACATTTTTTTAATTAGAAAATTTCTCTCTTGGCGATTGTTTTTTTTTTGTGTACCAAATTAAAGGTACACAAATGATGATTTTTGGAGAAGAAAGATGGCTTTTAATCTTTGTTCATGGCTCATTAATGTCTTTCCTAACCAGGGATTTGATGAAAGAGAATAGGGGTTCCAAACTTTTTTTTATTAAGATCATTTCTGAAACAGTCATATATTTGGCAACCTACTGCATTTGGCATTGCTGATTCCATCATTTTTAAGGATTTCCATTGGTTTTATTGAATTTATTTTTCATTGCTATGGAATTAAAATTACTTAAAAAGATACAGCTTTACAGATGTATAATTAAGTATAGATATATATCTATGTAGCTTGAAAATAAATTTCCTGAAGAGTCTTCTGAATGATAAAAACTAAATGATATACACTGTCCGGCCACTTTATAGATTCACCTACCTTGTAATGTGTTTGGCCTCCTTTAGCCCTCTAAGACAGCCTGAATTGTTGAGGCATGGATTCCATAAGATGCTGAAAACGTTGTTGAGATATTTGTACCATGCAGACATGAGTGGTTTCGCAGTTCCTGAAGATTTGATGGAGGTGTAGGCCTGGAGCGAACAAGCCGTTCCAGCTCATCCCTCAATTGGGCTGAGCGGGCCACTGCAGCAAGGAAATGTCATCGTTACGTTCCTCAAACCATCCCATAGTGATACGGGCTTTGTGCATTATTCTGCTGGAAGTAGCCATCTGCATGAGGATAAACTGTTAGCATGTACATGCACTTGGTCAGCTACGATGTTTAGGTACGCTCTATCATCCTTACGTACCTCCAGAGATATCAATGGACCCAGCGTGTGCCAGGTAAACATCCCCACAACATGACACTGCCCAACCAACTTGAAGAGTTGTTGTGAGACATGACTGGTCCAGACATTCATGCGCACAGCAGGGGTGTACCTAATAAAGTGGCTGAACAGTGTAAGTTTCTGAGGCTTGATCTTGACGTACATATAGATTAAGCAGATAGTTAAAAATTTAGTTGAGAGATTTAGTGTGTTGTGAACAGATCTTTTACTATGTATAGAAGTTTTATTTGTTTGCATTCAATCCCTATAGCAGCTAGAACTGTCTAACTTTCCAGGCATACTTTACTATACAGAATAGTAACATCATACAATTAGTAATCCCACTGTTGGACTGGTGCAGTGCTTGTCTCATCAAAAACACCCAGAATGGTGGAATTCCTCACTATCACAAGCAGAGCATTTCCTTAGAGATGAAAAAAATGTAGATGGTACATTTTCATGGATATTTTTCCCATGTCTCCACCATTCTGCCTGATGTTGTAAATCTTAACAACAGCAGCACAGTAACAGTTGTGCTGTCTTGAAAATACTGGCAGTTTACAATGACCCCAGCCCATATTGGAAGTCCGTTAAATTGCTAGCTTTTCCCATTTCCACAATGTGCATCATCACATTGATGTGACAGTATCTGCTCCTCTCCTACTTATATGTGTAGAGTTGCAATATCTGTTCACTTTGAATTTGAATGTGAGATATTTCGCTGAGCCCTAGTAGGTTTGATCGCACAGTGTATATACTGTATATACACACATTTATGTTTTTAATTTGATCTTGTGGACTACAGTTGGAAAAACGTATCTACATGAAGAGGATGACTATATATTTATATACAAAGGGTTGATAACTATTTATAATAACGATTTTCAACATGATAAGAGAATTCCCTTTTCCCCACAGTCTTTTATATTCAATTTGTGCACCATTATATCAGAAAATTGCTCTGCAGCAGTTTCTGTTGTATAAGATATCTGTTTTAGAGATATTAGGGGAATGTGGGACCACTCTTCCTTTGTAGCTTTCCTTCAAATGTGCTGCAACTCCGATTTACCAGGGCATGTTTTAGTAGGCTAAACCCACAGAAATCCATTGGACTTGCAGCTACAGACTTGTCAGGGATGTTCTGGAAAGACCTAGATCCTAATTTCTAGCTTCATGTGTGCATATAAGGCTAAGGACTTTCTGGTGGATGTGGACAGATATTGCTTAGTTTCCACTGAGGGCTGGGATTTCCCTGGTGCAGATGAGTTGAACTCGGCTCAATGGGGTTGCAGGAGAGCATGTCATTGTGAATCTTCTTTACTCCAAATTTTTGGATGACCTTAGAAACATGTGTCTGCGAGATTCCACACCTGTAATCTACCCCTCCCAGAAGCATTTAATTTAGGAGCCAGTCCATGAATGTAACACTTTAAAATATCTATCAAAACATACAGGAATGTAGACAGGCGAATAGCTGACTATTCATGTTCAGTTATCACAGAATGGGTAGTGTATAGATGAATTCATCATTTTATATATATATAATGATGAATTCATCTATATATATATAGCCATGCTGGCTTGGCCGAGCTGCCTAGAAGGCAGTCTGCTGTGTGTGGCCAGTGTGCCGGCACCTGGGTTCGAATCCCGGCCAAGGCATGGCTGTTTCTTTCTTCTTCTGTGTTTTGTCCGTTTTCCCCATGGACTTACTCTCTCAAGTGTATCCTCGATGAGAAGTAAATTCTCGTCTCTGATTTCCTAGCCTTGTCCTGACATTGTCAGAGGGCTAGCGCGTGGTCTGTTGGGGCCCATTCGGGAATAATAGTAGTATGTATGTATGTATGTACACACACACACACACACACTAGTGGCCAAAATTGTGGAAACCTTTTAGAAAATTTGTGTTTTTCATGTTTGCTGGCTCATAACATCCATTTTTCCTAGAATAACACCATAACATTTTACGTCATTAGAAAAACAATTTAATACATACCGTATTGGCCCGAATGTAAGACGGCTCGAATATAAGACGAATGGCGTTTTTTGAGCTCCGATTTGATAAAAAGCTGTTGGTCGCGAATATAAGACGTTATACCTATTAACGAGGCGTAATTCGACAAATATTTCTTATATAATAATTAAAAAAAAGTTTGTTGACAAATTATCTTCCCACATCCAGTTCATGATGAAATCGTTAATACTTTTGGTTGCAGTAATAGGCTTAATGTCAGTAATATTTAGTTAAATCTTGACTTCTAAGCTAGGCGAAATGTCATTTATGAAATTAAATTAAACTATTTTTGCAAAAAAGTACAACACCACTAAGCGTAGTAGAATATATTTTTTTTTATTTTAGAGCATGTTCTACGATCGACTTCAGCCAACGCCACCAGGTGGTGTTGCTTCAGCGCCAGAGCACGCTTGGTTTCGGTTTCGGTTTCGTGTGCGCTCCAAGTTTGGTTGTGAATATAAGACGAAATAGTACTTTCGTGGATGGGATTTTGGAAAAAAATGCCGTCTTATATTCGGGCCAATACGGTAATGCAATTCAATACAATTTATGAAAATAAAAATACAATTTTAAAAAAAATATACAGTAAAACCTTGATGAAATGTTTTTCATAAGTTCTCACCACTTCTGTTAGTATTTCGTCGGGAAACCTTTTGCGGCAGTTACTGCAATGCATGGAGTGAACCAAGTGTTTTAGTTCATCAGGTGTTGTATTATGGTACCAAGATTGAATTACCACTTCTATTAATTGTGTTTTATTCCTAGGTTGCTTCTGACTGACATGTTTCTTCAAAATGCTCCACAAATTCTCTGTAGGGTTTAAGTCAGGGCTAATACCTGGCTATTCTAGAAGTGAAATCTTATATCCCTTAAACCACTTTTCACAGACAGCAGCAACATAGCAAGGAGCTGAGTTCTGCTAAAATAGATTGGTCTCATTATCCTGAAAAAGGTCAGGTGCCCGAAGGCTCAAGTATATCCTCGATGTATTTTTTGGCATTTGAAGTGCCATCAATTATACAAATTCTGCCTACATCTTTAGCTGTCATGCAACCCCACATCATGACACTAATGGCATGCTTCATAGTATGTACAGTGCACTCAGATAACAAATCTTCTCCAATTCTCCTCCTCAAATATATTATTCCATCGCTACCAAATACGGATATTCTGATCTCATCGCTCCAAATTACTTTATCCCATTGTTCTTTTGACCAATTAATACGTTTTTTAGCCCATTCTAATCTCTTCATTCTTTGTTTGAGAGATAGAAGTAGCTTTTTCCTTGGAATTCTGGAATTTAAACCAAAGTCTTTGAGTCTGCATCTAATACTCCTTGCACTCACATGCAACCCACATTCTGATAATTCATTTTTAATTGAATTAGATTATTTTCTTCTGTCAATTAAGCTCAGTCTTTTAATTCTCCTGTCATCAACAGCTGTCATACACCTTTTCCTGCCTTTACCGGGTGCGTTGTGAACGGATTGAGTATCTTGATATCTCTTGCATAGCTTCGAAATCCCACCTTTGGTTATATTTTCACCAACTTTCTTGTTTCCTCATAGCTGTATCCTTCTTCGCACAAAGTTAGTATTGTAGTTCTTTTTCTAGGTGATCAGTTAATCCTTTTTAATCTATTTGTCATCTTACAGTACTCTTAAACTTTGAACCAAAAAAACGCAACAAAAACCTATGACCAACTTGATTAAACTCTGACAACTGAATAGGACTGCTAATACTAACTGAAATGAAAGGCAATTCATACTAGCACCTTATTGGTTCCTTGCTATATCATATCAGCACATGATTGGCTTTCAGAACAATCGCTCTCATTGGCTGATTTTGACTTTTAAGAAAATCCACTTCTTTTTACTGAAACAGTTGTGTTTTCTTTTTTTGGTTATTTGGCTAAAACTTTTGACACAATAATGATAATTCAATATAGTTTAGTTCATTACATTCTGCATTAAATTATGTTTCTAATGATGTATAATATGATAATACTATTTTAAAAACAGTTGATGTTCAGGGCCATGAAACCTCCCAAAAACAAATTTTCTGAAAGGTTTCCACAATTTTGGTCTCTAGTGATTATATATATCTTTGTATCCTGACATTTTGATATCATAAAATATAAGAATAAAATTAATTAATTGGAAATTGTATGTTTGCATTTTTGGGTTTACATTTAAATATTTTTTTTTTTTACATTATCCTAAGTTGAAGCTGGCAACTGTGGCTTAAAACTACTCCCTTCTGTCCAAAAATAAGAGTCCCATTTCAAAAATTTTTTTTTTTTTTATTTATTAGGAGTAGAAAAATAGAAAAATTGGATCAAATCTTCTTTGATAAACATAAATTTATGCAATAAAAATGCACCCATTGTTATTTATAAATAATTCAAATGCACGGTTGGAATTGTTGTGCTTTAAAAACATTCATTGAGACCTACGCACGGCTGGCACATGATTATGTAATAAACACTTTGGTTTTTTGCAATGTAAAGCTTTCATTTTGTTTTTTTGTTTTAAATGTCCTTCAATCCCTAACATTGATCCATATTCTCGAATAACAGTGTTAAATTAAAACAGGACTCTTTTTTTTTTTTGGACAAATTTTTGGGTGAAATGGGACTCCTATTTTCGGACAGAGGGAGTATCTTTTTGCATGAACTCTGTAATTCGGAACGATTGAATTAAACAAAACATAAAAGAACTTCAAAAGCTGACTTGCTTAATGCCATTATCAGTGCTTTTGTTGAGTTTTTTTTTTTTTTTTTAATGTGTTTTATTATTGATGTTCTTGAATCTTTCTTGAGCTTTTTTTTTTTTAATTCTAGAACGAGTGATGTAGTCTATTACTTGGATGCAGATCCCAGCCAATCTGAATTTACAATTCCTGGCTGTGTGTCAATTGCAGAAATAAAAGAACCACTTCTAGGTAAAAATTATAATCTATTGCTTTCATTAAAAAAAATGAAATCGTAAATATCTACCTTAAGTTTGGCTATTTAAAATAGTAAATAGCCAAATGAATTTGAAACCTTCTCCTTGCATGAGACATGAGTATCTTGTGAATTTTCCCTCAATTTGAGTTCATTTATGACTAACAGCTCCAATAATATAAATTTCTGATGCCTTTCTACATAACTAAGCATCCTCAGTATGATACTCGTCTGTCTATTGTTTATTGTTTTTCATAAATTTTTAAGCCAATATTACTTATGCTGGGCGAACACGTACCAATATGCGGCAATAGTGGTGGACAATATTGGTCATTTTTATTGGTACCAACCGTTTCCAGCAATAAAAATGAACAATATTGCCCAATATTGCCCATTGGCGATTGTCGGAAAAAAAGTACCAATTTTAGTTGGCGAGAAATATTGCTGGTGAGCGAGCGAATCACATGAACGGATGAAATCACGTGACAATGGTGACGTCAAAGGAAGGCGGGACTTTGAAAATCGGAAAATCACTCACTCACGCCGGCCATTTTGTTTGAGAAACAAGGCTTAAAATCAGCAAAACAGATAATTCAAACAACAACATTTTGTCAATTGATAATGAAAGAATCTGAATTGATTTCGACAGAGGGACGGCATTTAATACTATAGCAATTCTGTACGGAAACACGCTCTCCCTAGTGAGCAACGCCGTAACCAGGCCAATACTTGTAAAGGAAAACCTGTGTGTTCGCGGACAATACCAACCGCCAATATCAATAATGACCAATATTGCCGCATATTGGTACGTGTTCGCCCAGCATTATGACTTATGACTAAGCCAATATTTCTTATTTTATTTACTATACCACTACTTTATATGTACTAGCTGAATAATTCGCAACAAAAAACCACCTTTGAGAAATAATAAACAACTCCAATAGCTGCCATGCATGTTAGTTAAACACATTGTCAATAGATGGCGCCTTCTCCATTTTTATAAAAAGGTGTTTAAAATACAGTTTTTTTTTAACGAAAACATTAATTTTAAACAATTTGTTTATTTTTCGTCATTAGCAGTGAACGTAATCTTCCAAATGATATCTCAATCATTGGTTTTGATGAAGTAATAAGGGAGGTATGGCGTACCGACACAAAAACACCTTCAAGAAATAATATATAAGGCATAGTCCATATCGATTCAGACAGTCAAAGAAAAAAATCTTACCCTCATAGTCTCAGATTTTTTTTAATTTAACATATGTTAAAATTCAGGAAAGAGTAGACACCAGTATTTTTTTGTTTTGTTAAAAAAAATTCCTGGCCGAGATACAGGGCACCAAAGATGGCATCTCAGCGTCATTTCTCATTCGCAATTTTTTGGCAAATTTTCGAAATGCTCTATCTCTAGAACTGTTCAAGATATTTGTTGCATTTTGTTTTTATTCAAAAGATAATATTTATCTAATTAAAATGATATACTTCATTTTGAAAATATGTGCTCAAGTTCTCTTGCTACAGCCTTCTAATTTTTTTTTTTTTGAAAAATCAAAAATAATTTTTTTTTTCAAAAATGCCAATCCCAAAATTTTTAATTTTTTGACTGTTGATCAGTACCATAGAGTACCACATTTCCTGAAAAGGAGAACTTCCACTTTTCAGTTAAACATTTTTTTTAAAAAAATGAAAATTTTGTCATACATTAAACCAGTTTCTGTTACCATATACTCACATATTGGCTTCATGAAATAAAAATCTAATGTTATTTGACACAGCATTTTAATTCATAATAAAAATAAGTAACAGACACAGCTTTCAAAACTTATAACAACATTAACATATAACAGGCTTCACGGCATACCACTTCTGTGCACTCTGCTTAGAACTGAAAGTAGCAATTCAGTGAACTAAAAATTTGTTCAACTGTATCATTATCTTCCTTTATATTGAGTGATGCCTTCCTGTTGAACCAATAAGAACTGGTGCATTCACAATCTTTAAAACATCGTGAATTGGAAGTGAGCTCTGGTGATGGTGTTGCTGTCTTGCAGCTGGAAATCTATATCCAGCAGCCGGTCCATGTGGTAGACGATTTCATTTAACTAACAACTGATATCTATAACCTCTGCAATCCACCAGTCGCAGTCATACGCACATGCCACAAACATCCCTCTTTGTAAGTTGTGGATGTGAATATTCTCCTGCTATTTCTGAGATCTTGGTTGTTCAAATGAAATTTCTTCTTTCTTGCTCTTTAAAGTCCATCAAAATTGGCACACATAAACAAACATAAACAGACATCTCTAGGTGGATGTGGAACCACCCACTTATGCCTTAGTGAATAAAATTTTGATCTTCCAATGTGGAATACAGGATGTTCCTTCTTATATATGACGAAAGTTTCTTTTATACTACAGGTCATGTATCTTTTCACTTTCACCACTTTTTCTCCTGCAACTGTTATAGAAATAGTGTCTTTTTTGTTGGTGCTCTGGTGAGAACAGTCCCATTTATCTTCCAGATAAAATGACTGTGCAATTTGAGCATGAGCTACAGTTACAGGATAACCATAATAGAGATCCGGTTTTCCAAACACTCCTTTTGCAGACCCCACATTTCTTGTTTTGTCCACCATGTATTTTGTTGCAGATGGAATATGTGGCAAGATTTGTACCTTTGAAAGGGACTCTGGGATCATTGTTAGAACTTGCACCTTTTCATTGTAGGATTCACATGATTTGACAGCTGATTCCCTACAAGTTTCACAAGCTTCTTTAGGTTCATTTTCTTCTGAAGATGGAATTTCTACGTTGAAGAGTTCGGTCAGTTTTCTTTTGCTGTACTCGCCCACAGCTTCAGCATGTTCTCTGTGCTTTCTTGATGCTTATGACTTCACTTCACTGACCATGGTTTCCTAACAATCTCTACAGCTGACTGATTCAGGGAATCTAATTCTTCTTCTGCAGGTACAAAATCATCATCATCCACACTATGAAAGACTTCTTCTAGTTCATTTAGTGTCATTTTTGATATTCTGTCAAAGCATTTAGAACACAGAAAGTCATCACTGGAAACATCTTCACTTTGAAACAGAGTCTTGAAATGAGCACTCTTATTCCCAACCTGAAGGAAGTCTGTTTTTTTGCTTGTCTTATATATCACTCTTTTATGGATATGCAAATAGTCAGCACACTTCTCCCTCTTGTGACCCCAGTCAGAAGATATTTCAAACTCAGTCCTTTCCACAAAACACAATACAACACAATCAGCAGAATCCTCACAAAAGCTGACAAGTACTGTTGAACCACAGATTTAGAATTTGGTGAACAGCTCTCTTTGTTTGCCTGTTGACAACTGAACTTGTGAATTCATGTGCCCTCCCTTTTATATGGTAGGCCAAACACACAGAATTTATCTGCATGGTTCCAGAAGGTTCTGTTGCATTTTGGAATTATCTGGAAGCTTCCACATTGTTCCAGAAGGTTCTGGAATTATCTGGAAAAAGTAAATAAAAATGCAATAAAGAAATTAGCCACTATTTAATTAGAATTAAAATGCTATGTCAAATAACATTAGATTTTTATTTCATAGACAGTATGTGGTAACGGAAACTGGTTTGATGTATGACAAAATTTTCATTTTTTTTTTAAAAAAAAATCTTAAACTCAAAAGTGGAAGTTCCCCTTTTTAGAAAATGTAGTACTCTATGGTACTGATCAACTGTCAAAAAATTAAAAATTTTGCATTTTGGAAAAAAAAATTATTTTTGATTTTTCAAAAAAAAATTCAGAAGCAGCATGAGAACTTGAACACATATTTTCAAACGAAGTATATCATTTTAATTAGACAAATATTATCTTTCAAATAAAAAAAAAAAACTGCAAAAAAATCTCTTGAACAATTCTAGAGATAGAGTGTTTCGAAAATTTGCCGAAAATCGCGAGTGAGAAATGATGCCCGAGGTGCCATCTTTGGTGCCCTGTATCTCGGGCCAGGAATTTTTTTGAAATACAAAACCAAAAAATACGGGTGTCTTCTTTTTCCTGAATTTTAACATACGTTAAATTCAAAAAAATCTGAGACTATGAAGATAACCCCCCTGTCTGAATCGATATGGACCATGCGATAAGGATATTTTTTTTTGCCTCTTAATTAGACTATCTATTAGGGGTGTTCAAATGAAAAGGTACGAAACGTCGTAACAATGTAACCGTTACATATTAGCCTATGCCGCTATGGGAGAACGAAGCTAGACATCTAGGGATGCGATTAGAGTCTCTGACGTGATCGGCGCATGCGCGGGAGCCCGCATGCGCAGGAGAGAGCAGAGGCTCATATAAAGAGCGCCATCCTATTGACGCGGCAGTGCGTGTGAGGACAGGATGGCGTTCACATTGCAAAATTCGACGATTGAGGAGCAGCGAGGTGTTATCTGATTTCTGACAGCGGAAGGTGTTAAACCGGCCGCTATTCATCGCCGGATGGTGACCGTATATGGGAAAGACTGTGTGTCCGACAAGTCAGTGAGAAAATGGAGTGCCCGTTTTCGTGCAGGCCGTGAGAGTTTGGTTGATGACTCGAGACCAGGCCAGGCAAACACAGTCATCACGACCGATCTCATCAACAAGGTGGACGACCTAGTGAGTAGTGATCGACGTGTCACATTGCGAATGTTGGTGGTGAAGGTGGATGTAAGCATTGGAACAGTGTGGACAATTGTTGACGGAAGGTGTGCGCGCAGTGGGTTCCGAAGCAGCTCACTGACCAGCAGAAGGAACTGCATATGGGGCTAGCACTTCAACATCTGTTTCGGTATCATGAAGATCCCGCTTTCCTGGAGCGGATCGTCACAGGTGATGAAAGCTGGTGCCATCACTACGAGCCAGAGACAAAGCGGGACAGCATGCAGTGGAAGCTTGCGTCGTCACCTTCCCCTAAAAAGTTCAAAGCTGTGGCGTTAGCAGGCAAGGTGTTGCTCACCGTCTTTTTCGACGTCAAAGGTCCGCTACTTGTTGAATTGCTCCAGCACAGAAGAACCATTAACTCCGATGTGTACTGTGAGGCACTCCGACGCCTACGCAGGTCTATCAAGAACAAAAGACCGAGGCTGCTCACGGAGGGTGTGGTTCTGCTCCATGATAACGTGCCTCCACACATCTCCAGGTCACAGACGTGGAACTGGCCAAGTTCAAGTGGGAGCAGCTTGAGCATCCGCCCTACAGCCCGGACATGTCGCCCTGCGATTTCCATGTGTTTGGTCCTCTGAAAAACATCTGAAAGGGAAGCGCTTCAACTCGGACGACGAAATCAAGGACACAGTGCAGGACTGGGTCTCGTCATGGTCACAGGAATTCTGGGAACAAGGAATCCTTCGAAATCAATGGGATCGTTGTGCTCAGGCCTATGGTGTATACTTTTAATAAAGTCTTCATTTATACCCAAAGTGTCGTTTCGTACCTTTTCATTTGAACAACCCTAATAATAATCTTTTATTATGGACTTTTTTTTTTTTTTTTTTTTTTGTAATGTCATATTATGAAATTGATCTAAATAATTCTAATAATGTTTTTTTTAATTTTATTCTAGCTTTTTATTATTTTTATAATATCTTTTTATTATTTCATAATATTTTTTAATTGTTTTTGTAATGATAAAAACATAATTAAGATCTTTTCTAGATTAGTAATAATAATTTTTTTTACGTGTGCTCGTAGATTTAAAACAGTCCCTTAAAAGGTCAACACACTAGCATAAAACAGTCTTCCATTGAAAGTGTCCTGTTGTAAGAGACGAAAGGGCGTCTTGCGTTTTTAAATTACATTTTTTTTTTATGCTGGTGTGTTGGCCTTTTCAGTGACTGTTTTAAATCTTTTCTGGATTTTGTTATTTCATAAATAATATTTTGTTAAGTTAAAAGCAGTTGTGTACTTTTAAGATATATTTTTTAAGTTTTCTTTTTTTATTATGTTTTTTCCTTCTTCTGTTATTTAATTCATAATTGTTAAAGATTTGAAAATTAATTAACAGTGAATTTACATTTTTTGTGCAGCAAAAATATTTTCTACTAATCTATCTCTATATGATAGAACAATACATAAATATGGATTTATTTATTTATGTAATACATCTCAGTTAATACTCATTGTTAATTTTAAATCTCAATTAAATTACACATTACAATAATTTTCAGAATTAATTATTTGCATCCTCAATATTGCAAACATCCATTATTACAAACTTTTATGCAAAAATGATACTTACTTTTTATGTGATTATTTCATACTAGTTTTATTTCCGTAGTATAATCATACATAAAGGTAATAACCTCAAGTTATTGAGGTTTAATATCAGTTGCATGGGGTTTTTAACTATATTATAATTTTATCAAGATGGAAAGACCAAAATCATCTTCAGAGCTAGGAACAGACAATCATTTGTCTATACCTAAGATGTTCAAGACAAGACAAGACATAATTTTATGAACATTTGTACAAGATTTTACACAAAAACTCCACACACTCCATATCTTAGTATTTAAAATTGTTTATTTAAAATATTATGCGAATTTTCGGGATGAAATTGTATTGTCATCCCTTCTTCAAGCGAAAAATTAAAATATTCTTTGGAATAAATACAACAAAATAGTAATGAACATGAAACCAATTAAAAACACGTTGAAGCAATATACAATTGCTATTATAATGAAAGAGCATACAAGTTCGTTTCATTACTTCAGAATAACAACAATTGTATATTTCTTTCATTGTAACAACAATTGTATATTGCTTCAACGTGTTTTTAATTGGTTTCATGTTCATTACTATTTTGTTTCATTTATTCCAAAGAATATTTTAATTTTTCGCTTGAAGAAGGGATGACTATACAATTTCATCCCGAAAATTCACATAATATTTTAAATAAACAATTTGAAACACTAAGATATGGAGTGTGTGGAGTTTAGTTTAAAATAGTAATATGTAAAGGAAGGAATTGAAAGAAGAATACGGAAATTTGTACAAGATTGTTTGCTTTGAACAAATTTTCAAACATTTATAGAATTTCACAGATAATGTAAAAACAAAACAAAAACAATAATGATAATTTGATCCTTGACTGATACCAATTTGTTTACTTTCTTAAATTTATTATACTTATTTATTAAATACAACTTTTTTGTATTGTCTATTTTTGTAAATCTGTATATTAAATTTATTATATCTTTTAATAGTCATAAGAAAATTCTATGAATATTGGATGAATTAACACAATAGAGTATACTTTCTAAAATGATTCCAACGTAACGATTTTATTAATATAATGATTTAAATTGTCCACCAATTTTAGGTTATCGTTATTCCTTTTGATTCTAACCAATAAGCATCATTTCCATAATGATTTATTGAATTTTATTTCATTATGTTTGTTATTGTAAAGAATTTATGTTGATACTTACATTCATGAAATTATCATGCTTAAACAAAAATACAATTTTTTTAATCTTCCATTATTTTAGAAAAATACTTTTTTTTTTTTTCCCCAGTGTTTTTGTAGTTAATATCTATACAATTTCAGATAAACTTATTTATGTGTAATGCATTTCTTGTGTTATTTTGAGGCCTCTTGATAGCTGCCAAATTACTTAAATTTAATTTTAATTACTTAAATAATCTTGATTTCTTGTTGAATTAATAACTTTTAAGGTTTTTAGAATGTATTGTGTGCTTTAAAATTCAGCTCTTCTTATTTTTATTTTTGTTTTAAACATTCAATGAGTTTTCAAAAAAAATTCCTGAATCAGTGAAGATCTTTTCCCAGCCATTATATTTGTCCTTTTATAGGTTTGCCTGCTGTAGATATTTCTTACTTATTTTGAAGTTATTTTACTCTTCCCATGCGGTTTCCTATTATCTGCTATTTTTACCAAGCTCATTCTTTTTCTCTATTATTCTGTTAAGCCCATCGCTTAACTTTAATTCTTAATCTCTCTTCATTTTAATCTATGTTAACAAAACCCAATGGGTGCATGTCCAGACTATTTTGGAAAATGGCTACGATTTAATGCTATCTCTCCTGTTCTTGTTATCTGTATATTATTGGCGGTATATTATTGCATATTACTGTCATGTTTCGAACCAACATGAATGAATTTGTGCGAACATACTCCTCCACAATAAACACACATTGAGGAATTGAATAAGCCATTACTCACGTGCAGGCTGATGAACACTAAACAACACTCATCAGCACATAGCGAGCAATAACACGTGGCGATCAATAACACGTGCATGATCATTAGTGCTGAATGCTATCTATAGTGAGCATACAACATGTACCTTGAAACCTATTGGGGCCGGTTTTATGTTCACCACCCTGAATAAAATGTCAAATAATTTGGGGGAAGGGGAAAGTAATTTTTTGAAAAATTGAAATGATCTTTTCCCAATGTTTGATCATTTCCAAATTTGAACATTCAATCAAAAAAAGATAAAAATAAAGTTGAACAGCTCTTGAACATTGTCTTAGAATAAGCATCAAGAAAAAATGGGGCATTTAAGAATAAAAGCAGTTATTTGAAAAGAACTTAAATTGGAGATTTGAAGTTGTTGTCACTTAGCTTTGACATTGAAATCCTTTTTCAGTTAGGCTTGCTTACTTTTTTTTTGTTTCATATATTGGGTTGGCCAAAAAAAGTTCATTTGACTTTTAAATAAAAATAAAAGACATTTGCTTTTGAAATATTGATTTACCTATTTACTTTTTATGATCTGATGTTTAACTTGTCTGACCCATCGAATAAAAACAGGTAATAAGGGAAACGACACACATACATGTATGTATATAAAAAATATAATATATAAAAAAAGGTATGATTACATTTCGGAGAGTTTCGTCAGGCAGTTTTATGCCATGACATCGTCAGCATGCATAATTTTTTCAAAAACACAGAGTTCTTATATAAGGG
>JAFIDM010008419.1:32436236-32455048 GCA_023159025.1 Thereuonema tuberculata | reverse complement strand
TTTTTTGTTGCTCCTGAAAAATTTTCAAAAATGGAGAAGGCGAGTTTTGAAATGGCACTACTCAAATATGACCAAATTTTAAATATTGAATTTTGACCAGGACTTGTAATTAAACTAAAGAAGTAAACGTGGTTGAAGTCACGTTTTTACATTGTTGGATTATTTAAGTTTTTCCCATTTGGAATTCTTGTTTTGTATTATTATTTTGGATTTTAGGAAAGGGAGAGGTGTTTCTCTCTTCCTAAAGAATTTTTATAAATATCTTGATAAAGTCTTTGAAAGATAAGACGATAAACCGATGTCTGTTATTGATAGTTTGTATATTTAGGAGTTTATGTTGAGTTACAATGTTTTTCATTGGAGGTATCGAATTTATAAGTGTTTTAAATTTATACTTAACTAAATTCATTGACTTAACATTTGAAGGAGAAGGTAAATGTAATATTTCAATAAGTTTTTTTAAGAAACATTTGCTTTCCAAAGAGAGCTTCTTACATTGTTTGGCTTATACTCTTAATAGGCATGGGCAGAGCATTGCTGTTAGACGCGGTTCGTTTTTTGCAGCCAATGTTCATTATCCAAATTAATCAGCTGGAAAGAGCGAACTTCAGGAAGACAGAATATTTTACAACAGAATTTCTGGAGACACAGCCGGGCTGGTTGACTAACATTGAAATGCCTGTTTCGGAACTGGATTTGTTGGTTCTTGAAAATGATCTCAGATTTAAAAGGTAATTAACTTCATGTCAATTGCTGGTTTGTTCGTTTGTTTTTTATCCATAAGGTGTTAATAATTTCTTTCTTCTTTTTTTTCTTTAAAGAATTTTTCTGAATAAGAAATACTTACAAACACACCAATGTCTTATATTAAATAAGTTTGTATTTAAAAAAAAAAGCATATATTTAAAATATACAATACGAATAAAATTTCATGGACAGTTTTGAAGGCGTCGTAACTCCTCCATCATCAGCAAGATCTTACTGATGATGGAGGACTTATGAAGCCTTCGAAACTGTCCATGAAATTTTATTCGTATTGTATATTTTAAATATATGTTTTTTAAAATACAAACTTTTTTAATATAAGACATTGGTGTGTTTGTAGTATTTCTTATCTGTAATAATTAATCACACAAGTTAAACAATTAAATGAATTTTTCTGAATTTTTAACATATTGTTAGTGGGCAGTTGTTATAATTGATTTTTATAAATGCGTGAAGAGTGTACTGTAAATAGAAAGATGTATTGCCTTTAGTTGTTTATCACAGCACAAGTTTCAGTGAAAATGGTTAACTGAGTGCACTGATTGGAAAGGTAGATTTGTGCAGAGGATTGATATATTTTTATATATGTAATGTAAACTAAATTACTCAAAAATGAAATTTATTATTTAAAAGTCAATCTTTATTTAAAAATTTAAAAGAAATCTGTGTGAACTTATCAGTTATCTTAAAATACTACATCTTTCATATTTATATATTGATCTAATGACAAATTAAAATGGAAGTACAAAGACTAGCATAGCAGTTTTTGAAAAAAAAAATTCTAACAGAGATTGACAGTTAGATGGGATTTGAAGAGTTTAAAAATGTAGGGGACTAACCGAAGAAATGGATGTATTTTATTTATTGATCTGAATATTGAAAAAAAAAAATCGATAAAAAAAAAACTTGTTTAAAAGTGTACTGGTGTGTTATTGTAGAACATGTGGGTCAATCAACTATTCTTTGTACCTAAGTTTGTCCCGAACACAAATTTAATAAATATTGTTTTTGGAAATAATTATTGGACTTTATTTTTACCCCAAAGTATTATTAGGTCTTTGATCAAACGCTTTAGAGTGACCGATGTTAGTTTAATTACGAATATTTTAGTATTTTTACTTTAACTTAGGAGACAATTTTTCCCCGCGAGTATTTGGTTTCCCTGTTACTTCAGAGACTTTGCAAACGCCTAAAGCGAATATTTTAATACAGATTGCTATTAAATATACAAAATATATGTTAAATAGTAGTAACTGATAGTAAGGATATGCGACAATGACAGGGAAAAGTAGGCTGTTTGTTTTGTTTTGTCCCGCAGGGACAGTAACACAAGGGACAAATTACCGCCGTAATCTCACTAAATAAAGCAAAATATTGCTCTTCAAATTAAAAAAAGTGCTCTGCCCATTATCTTAACTACATCTTCATTCACTAATCGTTAAAATGTGCTCCATAGGAAGTTAGATTTTAGATTTTTGTTTGTTAGAAAATCATTGTTGTCACTCACGTTTAGTACAAAGAATAGTTGGTTGACCCATGTACGCTTTGTGGAGATGCTAGGCTAAAATGATAAAAAGAAATTTAAGACTTATTTAGAACTTAATTTATAATTAACAAGTTCTGCCACTAATTTTTTTCCCATAATCTTTTCCTCCATTTTAGTATTTATCTGATAAAATCTATATTAATTATATGCATGAATTTTAATCATGAATGAGTAATCCAGTGATAAACTTAAAAAAAGATTTTAACATGACCATTGAAACATAAAGTAACAATCAAAGGAGGCACATAAGAAATCCCACATAAGATTTTTCACCCTGAGTTATCTTTGGGGGGGGGTCCCACTTTCGTGTGCAAAAGTAGGATCCTTAACCTTTCATACCTTCTGAGTGTATCGTCAAGGGGTTTGTCTGGCTGACGATTTCTGAAAGGGATAAAATGGCTGTCCTGGTCTCCCGCCGAGGTTAACCTCAGGGTGCAAAATCTGTTTGGGTTTTTTTAAGTGCTTCCACGGGTTGTTATTATACATACGTACTATCGGAACCGTTTTTTTTATAATCGATTTCTGATATTTTCTTTTCATTTATTTTCTGTTTTGTTTTTTAAACATGTAGTTCTTATTTATGATACTGCTGGTCATTTTGAAATGGACAGTATATTTTTTTCCCCCATTGTATTTCCAAATGAGCATCCTGGAAAGGATCCCACTGCAATTAATCTAAATGTTAATTAAAAGAACTTTTTGTCTTTTACCAAACGATATCAGGTGCCTATTTTTATTACACATTTGGAGGGGTTAAGGATTTAAAATACACACCAGTTATTTTATATTAATCCAGTGATATCCTAGGAAAGTCTGATACTTCATTAAACATTGATCAGTAGTAATTATAAAACAGTTATTCCGAAATATAGGTTTAAAATAGAAAGGCTCATTATTAAACGTATTTGTTTTGTTTTTGTTTTTTTTTTCAACATAAATTCTCCAAATATAAACTCTCCAAATCACAATATTTCAAAATCCTCAGCGGCTTTCTTTATCAAGCTTACCATAACATAAAAAGGGAAAAAATATGCACCATCTTCTTCCCAAAACTTCAAAAAGAAAATTAATTTAACAACAGTCATGAAATTAAAAAACGTAACAAGCTCCGCCCCACACTCATGTAGTCTTCAGGTGAGAGGATTTTTTGGATTTAAAAACTTTCATGAATTTTACGACTTCAAAATTAAATTTATGCAGAATTAGAAGATTCGGACGATTTCTTCAAAATTATATTATGGAAGAATATTACAAGATGAATTTAAATCTCAAGAAAGATGGATTCTTCAAAGTTAATAGAGCAAGATAAATTGAAATTTGGATATGGTCTCAAAAAGATGGTTCAAATTTTAAAAGATGATTAAAATTTAAAAGCTGATTCAAATTTAAAATATGGATGTTTTGAACTCTAAATTTTGGACATTATTTATTTATGTTGAAGATTAATAAAGAAGTTTGGTTTATTTCAAAATGTTTTTATGTTTTGTTTCAGGTTTCAGTTTACTGCAGCTGAACTGAGGAATATAGCCATTATTGCCTATTTTGCTCAGCTATATAAATCCTGTGACATTTCCAAACCAATTCATGGATTCACACCTTATCGGTAACATTTCAGCTTCTTAATTGTCAAGAGATAATCATGTTTCTATATAATTGCTTTGAAATAATACGGTTGAGAGCAAAAAAATCGGACAGTTGCATTTTTTTACTATTTTTTTTTTTAATCAAAATAATGTCAATGTGAAGATTGTTTCATCACTTATCCAATGATGCCACTTAAGTGTGTATTGTCCCTTCAAAACCAAGACAGTAATAACAATAGGACAACACCCCCAATTGATAAAATCGATGAAAAATCGAATGAGGGCCGTAATTAAGGGTAGAGGAGGGAATACGTGTTATTAATAAAGGTTGTTTTATAAATGTTTGTATTGAATTTTGTTTTAATCACCATTTCCTAGGCTTTACGAAAATGAGGTTTTCTGGTAGGCTAGGAGATTCCTCCAAAAAGCACTCTGCTGACACGCAAAACACACTTAAATGATATCATTGGATAGGTGATGAAACGATCTTTAAATTGACTTTATTTTGATTGAAAAAACTTGCAAATCACGAGGAAAATAAAACAAAAAGAAAAAAAATACAACTGTGCGATTTTTCTGCTCTCAAGTGTATATGTTTAGATATAGATATATGTAATATGCTAATTAAGAAATACACATGAGTAGAATGCCTTCAAAAAAATTCATTAGTTACAAAGCATAGACTGATTAAAAGTTTCATGTTTTTGGGTGAGGAAGCTTAACAAAAGTTTTTATTTTATGCAAGGATGTTTTAAAAATACAGGCTAATAATATAAATATCAGAAGCTGGAATAAAGAAAGTCACTATAAAAAAATGCAAAGATTTTATTTTATCTTTTAGTACATTCAAGTATATCTGACTTGATACTTAGAATCACTGGCGTATCCAGGATTTTTCAAAGGGGGGTGGGGCTAACTTTCCTGAAGGGCTGACTGTACCTGTGAGTCTGAAGCACACGCTAGTCACCAGCTTTTTATTAGCAATTGAAATTGTCATCACGACAATATTAGTGTCTATCAGGCAGCAGCCTTTGTAAACCCCATTTTATCCAATCTATATTCACAGCTGAAGGGAGGGGCTATAGCCCCCACTAGGCCCCCCTCAATCCGTCTATGCTTATAATCTTTGTTACAGTAGCTGATTGAAAGATCACAAAGTAATATAGGGAAATTGTACTTTCCAAAAAGATGTGAAAAGAGTATTAGAAAACACTTGCATGCACTGAAATACACATACAGTCACTCTTATTCAAGCATAATTTTAACTCGAAGCATTTATCAGGAGAGTAGCAGTGTCCTGTCAACAGTGAGAAATAAGAAGGAATGAGTGTATCCTGATCAGAATGGTTAACAGACCAATACATCTAAGAAGCAGGGCAATTCATATCAAAATCATTGATACTGTAGGTTGGTATGATATGAGAGTGACAAGTAATGGCAAATTGGATTAAGTGATTCCCAAACGTCTTTGGACTACAGCCCCCTGATCTTTCCATGTCCTATGAGGGGAGCAGTGCCACCCACTTCGGGAACTGCTGACCTAATGTATAGTAAGATTATGCTTATTACTACCTCACATTTGTCAGGATGACTGTAGAGTTGCCCTTCAGGCACAGGCTGATATGTCTCGACCTGGCTTCGAATCCTAGAGTCGGCACAGATGTGACTTTTTTCTGAGTTTCATCCGTTTCTGTATAATGTATAGTGTGAGCTGCCTCCTATGGCTTATGAACTGGAACTGAAGCGACAGTCCAATGAATGGCGTCATCCTAGATCACCACAGTGACACAAGGTTCACCAAAATCCATTCCCCACGAAACCGATGATCATTTTAGCATATGAAAGTCAAGGTGTTCTGGCATGTCATCCAGTTTGGGAGGACGCACTGTCACTGCCAAGTGTTATACCTCATTTTTGCGTTACTACCTTTGTTGTGCAGTGCGGGAGAAACAGTCCTGAACTCTTGGGCAACGCAGTAATCTTGCATGACAATTCTAGACCTATAATGACATTGTGAAATTTTGTTTACAGCGTTGGGGTTGGGAGGTCCTGCCACACACACCCTATTCCCCTGATCTTAGTCTGTGTGACTTCGATTTCATTCATAAAGTGAAGAAGCCGTTGCCTAGGAAACGCTTTGCCAACACACAGGACATCATCACTTCAGTTCGACGTGAGGTGGCACACATTAACGAATCGCATGCATGGTATTCTCTGTCTTCCCCATCAACGGCAACAAACTATGCACAACCTGGGAGACTACTTTGAAGGGTATTAAACAGGTTAAATGTGCATTACACAATGATTTCCCAGAGATATTTCATTATGTGTAGCAGGTTGTGAATAAACTGATGATTTCAAATATCATGTTTGTTCTCCTAGCGCCTGCACGCATGCCCCATCTGGTTGCAACATTTAGTACTATATGTCATACACTTTCAAACGTACATATCGGATTTCCATTGGTAGTATGTTTTCGAGAGATAAAAGAATAGTTGCCTTGGCTTATGAATCGACCCTCATATTTTTTTATAATAGAATTAATAAATAAAATAAAGGTAAAAGTGTTTGTCATCAGTCATTTTTAACGTACATCTATAATAAGGATTAATAATGTAGAATGCACTGTGAATATTTAATAAGAATAAGGTACAAAATAACAGTATCAAGCAGCCAATGTGCTCCTCGTCATCAGATTACAGTAAGAAAAGAGTAAGGAAATTTTAAAAGTTTGGTTAGAGTCCATTGTGTTCTTTCTGGCTAATCAATGGTTTAATAATGCCACGATCCGTCCGTTGATTGGCCAGGACTCAAATCTAATTCTTAAAATTTCCTTACCCTTATTGTAGTCTGACGACGAGGAGTATATTGACTCATTGAAACTGTTATTTTGTAACTTATTCTTATTAAATGTTCACCATTCTACAGTGCATTCTGGTCTACATTATTAATAAAAGCATTGTTTATTTTATTTTCACTAAATAAGTTCTTTTTATTTATTTTATTTTGATTGATTCTATAAATTTATTCTTATATTTACTTTCTATTTTTTGTTTTAGTGTACCGTGGTCTTCTGTAGGGGTTTACGTATGCCACGAGTATGTCCCGAATCATAAAATACTGTACTCGTTGAATTGCAGCATAGTTGCCCTTTGTGTCTGCGACCCATCACTGGTAAAAAGGAATTTGAGTCTTATTGCAAAATCAGTTTGTCCTGTTTTCTAAATAAGGAATCGGCATGATTTCTGATGCTATTTAATATTTGGAGATAATTTAGGGTTTAGGAATTAAATTTGACAGTTGTTAGAAGAACAAATGTAAGCGAATGTAAAATATCTTGTAACTAGTGGGTACAGTCGCTTTGCTCCGGAATCCTTGCATATATAGCATTAAAACAAAAACCTTTATTTATTTAGCAAATTAATATTGAGATCGGAGAATATACGACTTCCCATCCCGTTGTGGCCTTCTCTGCTTAACTCTGGTGTATTGCGGGTTGGCGCCACACACATTTTTGCATGCATCTTGCAAATGCAAAAACGTTTGTGAATGACTGATATATCGTTCAATAGAACTTTCAAATACCAACATTTTCTCAATGTAATGTTCTCTTCCAACTTTTAAGCTTTTTGTTTAAATCGAGAAAAAGTCAAAATTGGACCATTTAAAAGGCGACATCTTGGAAACTAAAAGCCTTTTTTGAAAGATTTTTGTAGCATTTTGTTTGTCTTAAAAAGATCTACATTTTATCCATTTGCATGACCAATCTATCTCTTATAGTTTGGTCACAAAATTGGAAAAACTTAAGTCTTACGACAGAATAATGTTTTTATTACATATAACAAAGCTTATGCAATTTTTGTAAACTGGAAGGAACTTCAGTGAACATCATCATCTTGCAATCTCACATTATTAAGGCATGAAACTTTTAAGTTCTCTCTTTCCCTGATTTAAGATTCTTCATATTCTAGATTTTCCCATATTAATCTCTGCAGCAGTTGCATCATCTAGGCTGATAGAAGAAGGAAAAATTTAAATAATATTTGGGTAGAGGTTCTGATTTAACTGATATTAGCTACAGCAGTGTTTCCTCTTGACAGAACCGCATAAGATTTTGATATTAAAAGTACTGTAATCAGAGAACTGGATAATGATTCTATTTTTGTTGATAAAGTACAATAATACCTTGTGTTTTAATCAGTACATGTTTTGTTGTAATGTAGGTTGTAATTATATAGAGCATCCGATAACCAAAAGCAGTTTAGCCACTTGTTACTTTCCAAATATGGAATACCCCTATTTGAAAACAATGCTTTAACGGCCACTGTTCTTTGACAGAGTTGCAGTACTTTGCAGGAGTTGCCTTTGCATGACGGCACGACTGCAGCTTTACTGTACAAACCTCTGTATTGTTTTAGCCTAATTAGGGGATTAATCCTCTCTATCCTCTCTAGCTGCTTGCAGTTGTGTCTACTCAGTCCCACTCCTATTTACAAGTTACGTTGTTGTTGTTGTTATTGTTATTGCAGATGATAGAGAAGTCATCTCATCATCAATAATCTTGCATCCCCAATAGAGTTCGGCGATGTTTCGAGCCTTTGTTGGTTGAGGTCAAGGTTTAGGCAGTGGAGTAAGTGTTCTTCGTCCATGATGGAGTTGGCAATTTGTCAAATAGCTCACTCACTAAAATCGTATTTGCCAATTCTTGTGAGGGGCCCCTCAAGCAGTCGTGTCCTGTCATAAGTCTGAAATTTTCCATGGCTTCCCTCCTGGGTTTCCCCTTGTTGTCTTCCATCTTCCCCTTGTTGTTAAAAGTTAAAGGATCGCCACGACAGGCCTAATCAGGCCCAAGGGCTCGCAGGAGGTAAGGCTCCCGGTGTTTCTTGACCAACGGGACTAGGTTGAGATCGGGAGGTCAGCCCGACGCGCCGCCCGCCTTTACCTCCCGGGAAAGAAACCCGGTACCCATTCTACAGAAGACTGGTTAGGCCCTAAGACTCGTTTGGAGGAGAATAACTTGGCTGCTCAGTGACTTGTTTACTGTATAATGTATGTATTTTATTTTTTAAAGAATTTTTTTTTTAAAAATCCACAGTTAGTAATATTTTATTTACATGAATTTTTGTGCCTGTTTTAGCTTTTTATAAGTTATTATATTCCGTAATTAATTATGGAACGGAAAGAGGAAGTGCCGGCAAGATAGTGGACCAAACAAGCATAAATGATTAAAACCAGAACAACAAAAAAAACTTGAAAGTATGAAGCTTCACGAAAATGAAGCATCGTTTCTAAAAATAGCATGTGATAAGGCAGGAACGAATCAGTGTGAACTGTTATTGATAACAGAACAAAAATAAAAGAACATAAAATGACCACTGTATCATAAATGACAAAGCTGACTTTTAAACAAAGCAATTCTTCAATGGATTGCAGGCACGTACATGATATTTTTTCTTGTCATATCTGGGGCCAGTAATTGATCATCAGTAACTCAAAAATATCCATTATAATAATGTTTTGATCAGTGCAGTTTTCTACATCATTGGAGTTTCTCAGAAAAGATTAACTGCTTCATATTATAATGGTGTTTGTGGGAGAGTCGTTGAGATGGAAAAACAACGAGTCAAGTTTTGGAACTGAACTGAATTAATTTATTAAACGAAAAACATTGGTTTTTATAGATTATACCTAATTTGATTTGATTGGATAAGTAATTAAAAATATAAATAATGAATGTACATACCGTATTTCTTCTTCATCTCACTCCTTCTAGATATATTGTTAATCATCATCATCTTCTTATATAAAAATTTTTTTATGTAAAATGAGAAAAACAATTGAAAGTTTATACATACGAAATACCAAAGATAGAAATATAAATAGAAGCAATGGTGTTGAGGTTAGTAATGTTATTGCAAACTTGGCGAGAGATTTAATTAGACAATCTCATTATATTAATAAGGTAAGAATAGATGAGATGAAGTGTTAAAATGATATTTACTACAATGAAATGTTATAATATCATGATTTTCAATTCCCATATTTGTTAAAAATGATTGTAGCTGAAGAAGAAGAGAAGGAAATAGTCTCTTCGAAAATTCCTGTCTAATAAATGTATTTTAAATTTATTTTTAATTTTACATTTATTTTATGATATAAGAAGATGATTATGATTAACAATATAAATAATGATTTGATAAAGTGTAACGAACTTAAATTAATTAGCTGATTCAATCGCTGCAACGGAAAAGAATTTCAAAATAAACAGAACATCAGTAATTACGAAATAGCAAACATATGTTTTAAAATAAATAACGGTTAACAATTAAAATGAATAAAATACAGAGAAATAATTTCTACAAAAATACAAATAAATGATTTCTAAAGATATTTACATATAAACTGTTACAATATAAGGTATTATTGTACTTATGATTTTTTTTCTTCATTTGGCCACAAAATTTAGTTTCATTTGAAGCTTTTTCATACAAGAAAATTTGAAAAATCATCTAACTTAATGTTGTCTCAGACACTTGAGTCAGTCTGTTAGACAAAAACGACAATAATAATACATTTTTTTAGAGTGTTATTTATTTTTCTATCTTGACTGTTTCTGCTAACTTCCAAAATTCTGTTTTTGCTAAAATTCTTTTTGCATTTCCTTACAGTTGAAGACGTCGGGCGATTCCTCACTTCCAAAATTCCTGTTGTCTTTTCCAGTTTGTGATTGCGTTGGCTTTGGTAAGGTTTTATGTTTCTTCCATTTCAATTAGTAGACGTAAGGGAAGATGTTTTTAACAAAGATTTCTAAAATAACGTATCTTAAGTTAAGTCGCGTCCCTGAATTATTCCAGAATTCTACTACGGGATTAACTGTCAGTTTGTCAGTGAATAGAAGAAAATTCAATTGTTTGTTTTGATTTTCAGTTTATCTTTTGTGAAGTTTAACACTAATTTTTGCTTTTAAGAGGAAAGGAAGGAAAAGAAATGACGTATGTCTTGTAAAATAAAATACTGTTAACATTTAATTCAGTAACTTAAAATTTTGAAAAGGACAAATTCTCTTGTTCTGCTATTTAAAAGTGATTTGGTATTTGTCCTGAGATAAGGGTTATTTCTGTTATTCAAGATGTTTTGTTTAAAGCTCTGTCTACTATTCAATTTGATGTTAGGTTATTAAGATTAACAGTATACTATCTTCAGTTTTTCTTCATTGTTCAGGGTATTATTTTTAGCAGAAAACAAATATTTTTAATTTACAATGTAATACCGTATTTTACGGACTATAAGACGCACCTTAATTTTTAAGCAATTTTTTAAAAAAATAACATTTTTACCATTTTTATCATTAGATTGCAAAGCCAGACTAAAAAAAAATATTCTTGGTTTATAAAACTGAACTTTATTTACATGAATTCCTTCCTTTTTTCGTCAATGGTAGCCACTACATTTATTTCATCGTTAGGCCTATTGCTTGGAAAAGTTGTAAAAGAAAGCTGTTCTCCTATTGGAAGGTTGGCAATACAGTGGCCAATCAGAATCGAGGTTTTTAATCAAATGCGAGAAACAACCACAACTTGTAACCGACGCCGTCTATAAAAGGAAGGGACCAGGCTTCTACGTCAGAGCAACCAGTCACGTGACAACCGTAACCAGAGAGGTTTTAACCACAACCGTGGTTTCATTTTATAGAGATAGGTTTCCCCGCGGCATCGAATATATGGCCATTTTTAAGACTGGCAGGAATTTTAAATCAAACACTAGATATTTTTTTATTAATTTTGAGTATAAGATGCACCTGAATTTTGGAGGCAATTTTTCGAAGAAAAAAGTGCGTCTTACAGTCCGTAAAATACGGTATAGGAAATAGAAGATATTCCTTTAAGTACTTTGCCACTTTTCTTGTTGCTGCACTAACTCGAATACTTGAGTAACCAAAAGTTGCCCCTTCAACATGGACCTTAAGCTTCTTAAATAAAATATATGAATCTGGAGGCTCAATTCTTGTTGCTTTTTCCTTTTAATAATTAGTATTACAAGTTTATTATTATGAAATATTAATAGTGATAGATATAAAATGCAGAGGCCAATAAAAGTTTGAACAAAGAAACAATCCTGAGTAAGACAAAACATATCTTCAGATTGATGTTCAGTTATGTTTTACTTACACTTTTTGTTATGAACAAGTAAATTTAGGTGTTTCTGTGATTAAAAAAAAAAAAATAAGAAGATTGCACAATAGTTATTTGCACAATATTTTCACAGTAATTAATAATATCCACATTACATTTTCTTCTCTTATAACATCACAGTTTTGTTTTTCCCTAAATGTAATTACATAACTTTCTTTAATTTTCAAAACTTTACCATAACTGTCTTTACAAGTTTAAAGAGTTTCTTATATAGCTATAATGTTATTATCAGGAGTACAAATGGAAAACCGCTGTTTTTTTTTTGTTTTTTTTTTTCAAAATTCAAGCCTTTATTGTGGGAAAATGATTACATAATTATTCTTCAAAACATTGTCCATCGCTAGCCACAACTTTTTTCCCGCCTTTCTGGCAGCATACGGATTCCGTGTAAAAAAAACTGCTCTTCTTTTGAGTCGATCCACAAATCGACCTAATTTTTGGCTTCTTCGTAAGAATGGAAGTGCTGCTCAGCGAGGCCATGCGTCATCGATCACAATAGGTGGTAGTCAGAAGGGGCGATGTCTGGAGAATATGGCAGGTGGGCTGGGCCGTCCCATTTCAGTGTTTCCAGGTAGGTTTTCACAACCTGAGCAACATGTGGCCGAGCATTGTCGTGCAGCAAAATCACTTTGTCGTGTGTCTGCTGATAATCTGGCAGTTTTTCCTTCAATGCTCGGCTCAAATGCATTAGTTGGTTCGGTAGCGAGCTCCTGTGATGGTTTCACCTGGTTACAGTAGCTCTTAACACACCATGCTGAGCTGGTCCCACCAAATACACAGCATGATTTTCGAGCCATGGATGTTTTGCTTGGTCGTCGCTGTTGATGCATGGCTGATGTATCCCCATGATTTTTTTCGCTTTGGATTATCGTAATGGATCACTTCTCATCCCCAGTAACAATTCGAAGCAAAAAACCCTTTTTTGTCGTTGCAGCATCTGTTAGCATGTGAAAAAAATGCCCATTCGATGTTTCTTGGCTTCAACTCGTATGGCACCCAATTTTCTTGCTTTTCCATCGTACCCAAGGTTTGCAAACGAAGTGAAATGGCTTGTTGAGTCACGCCCAATGAATCTGGAAGTGCTTGTTGCGTTTGACATGAATCTTCGTCCAGTAATGCCTCCAATTGTGCATCTTCAAACTTTTTCACCGGTCTGGGACGCTTCTTGTCTTTCACGCTGAAATCACCCAATTTGTGGCGTTGAAACCATTCGAGACATGTTCTTTCACTAATAGCAGCCTCACCATAAGTTTCTACGATCATTTGTCACACCTCAGCCTCAGATTTTTTTGAATTGAAGACAAAAAACAAACCCTCCCGCAAATGATACTTACTTGGCTCAAACTTTGACATATCTGCGCACAAAAAATATATGATGCCGATAATAATTCACAAATCTAATGAGGAGGAGTTGTTGACGGATGCCTAACCTTTTCATGTGATGTTTCTGATCCACCATTTTTGATCAGCATTTACTGCTAGCGCCATCTATTGGGAAACGGCGGTTTTCCATTTGTACTCCTGACATATTGAAAATTGCACTTCTCTTATCAGTGAAGTGCCAGGTTTTGTTTGATACATTCCTTTATTGAATTACCCCCCATAATAATTTTGTAAATATACGTATGTTAACCAATAAATTCATTGAAGGCCCAAAACAGTCAAGATTTAATGTGAATAACCCTTAGCCACTGAAGCTTGGATTTTCCGTAACAAGGAAGAACGTTTGCAATCTTTGCTGAAGAAATGGTGGTGATTTAGAAAATTATTCTGTTTTTCAGGGATTGTACGAGGAATCAATGTCGAGCAGAAGGAATTCTATGTAATAACACCAGTGGAGCAGGAAGACTTGAAGAATGTCAATCTTTTCTTGAAGGGATCGTTAGCCATTCCAGAGCAAATGATTTTAAATCAGGTTTGTATAAACAAGCACGATTTTAAACTTTTTTTTCCTTTATTATTTATCAATATTGCTATATGTTACAATAAGTTAAACCCTGGGTAAGTGTGGTGAGATTTTAGAACATTATTAGTTTGGTCGGTCTCTGAGACTAAAGTACTTTGTTTAGTTTAAATATTTGTTAAACTTCAGTAACTGTTAAAGACATATAGAAGCTATCTATTTTTACGTTTAAAAATACATGTTTTGTAATACATGTAACTTGTTCATAGATTTCACATAAAAAGAAAGATCATTTTTTTTCCTTTTTTTTTTAAATACAATAAGTATTTAATAAATCAGTAAAGTAACATGAATACGTATAATTGGTGTCAATAAGTAGTTAAGTGGCAATGTACAAAATATTAAGTAAATATTGAAATTAATCAACAAAGTTGAGCAGAATGTATACAAACAATGCACAATCAGATTAGTGTGGTCGGTGTCAACAGACCAAATTGTTGCATATTTTCTAAACAAAGGTTGCTACGAAACTGGATCGCCTACTGGCAAATAGTTGAAACTATTTCAGGAAGCTACCGTGAAGAACAGCTCCTGTGAACTGTAGTTTAAAGATATAATTAAAACAATTGTATGTGACATCTGGGAGACAATGCCACACCAACGCAGAGTTAAGAAGCGTTATAACGTTATAAATGCACTGTCTGTCAATAGTCAGCATAGATGTTATCGTATATCAAAAATAAGAATTATTCTTTACTCAGAATAAGTTGAAATTGGACAACTGGTTTGCATTCAACGAGCCAACAGAAGGTAGCAAGGAATGTATTTTTAAAATGAGCGAATGAAATACAGATGAATTTTTAAAAAAAGCTTACACCCTTGCTTAAAAACTTTTTTCTTTTTTTAAAAAATTTTTTTTTAAAAAAAATAAAAAAAAAATCTTTAAAAAACATGTAATAGAGAAACCAAACTTAGGTGAGCGAATGTATTGGAATACAAAATTGAAAGTTGATAAGTAACACATTGTCTGTGCAGGCCTTCAGTATTATCATTCGATATAAGGAACTAAGAAATATGCAGTGAGCATGGAAGCGATTTTTGTTTGAGAAATACCAAAGATATTTAATTGAAGTAGATTTAAACTGGTTTTGCTCCTAAAATTCACATTTTGTGTGTGTATCTATGAAATAATAACTTCAAGCATACTAGTTAAGAGAATTTTTTCATCCACCAAAGATAGACCCAGTTAGTACTGAATTACATTATTTATTTTAAGAAAGGAGTTAAAAAACTTGTATTTATACTAAAAACTCGTTTACCCGAATTTGATGGACCGCTCCTATTTCAGATAAACCAGAATATATTGTATAAACTCTACATTAAAAAATTACAGTGTGTATGACACAATAAATAATAAACTATAATATGGCACCACTCTATAAATTATAAGTTGTACAGTACAGAAAATTCGTATTGTTTGATAAAGTAATCAATCATAGTTTTTTGTCTAAGCTTTGAAGCTCGTTTGCTGGCAGCCCGATCTTGAAGTAACTCTGTTAATAGAGTTAAGCGTTACAGTTGTAAAATCGCTTGTGTACGCTATTAAATATTGATTATAGTGATGGGAAAATGTTTTTGTGTATTTTTGAAACATGCTAAAAATCGTTTGGATAAAACCGACTTTCAGATAAATGAGTTTTTAGTGTATTTATTCATAACATCCATGGTTATTGATATTAATAAGTTTCTATTATTGCAGTGATGTTAAAACCTTACGTTTGTGAAAAGTTATCTCTTTCACAAGTGATTGCAGGTATACTTTGATTGGATTGTGATTTAGAAGGTTTTATTATGTTTATTACATTTCTTTCTAAATAAACTTCGTAACGATTGAAGATAAACTTAATTGATTCTTTTCCCAGCAAATCCTGAGACCTGAGCAATGAAAGCAACAGGTAGTCAGTGAACTGGAGTGAAAAAGATAAAAAAATGAGAAAGGAACGTTCTAATGTTCTTATAATTGAAGTGAAACTCAGTAAGGAGACTAATGGAAGATTGGCAAGGTTGGAAATGTGTTGATCTACTTGTATAGAGAAAAATGGATAAATTACGGCAGATACATTTGTAAAAAAAAGGTAGTGAAAGCGATTAGTAAACCAATCACAGTGCTTCGCAACGGCTTCTGATACATGAATGAAGAAAAATATTGAAAATTGTTATTGGAGCCCGACCAGCTAGAAACACAAACTCTACGGCTCTGAACGACTCTTGGCAAGACCTTTTCAACGACGCTCAAATCAAGTCTCTAGCTCTCTTGGTTGCTGAGTTGATACTTGTCCACAGACAGACAGACAAACCGGGGATAAAAAGACTTCACGGTATCTAAAAAAGACAGAGACTCTTTACAATCCCAAATTTAAGTTCAAGCAAATTCTAACACACTTTAAAAAGATGTGTTAAAATGCTGATCAAGTGTACTTTCATATTCAGATCCATTGCACCTGATTTGGCTGACATCAGTTCTGAGATGAAGTTGTAAAGTATAACAAGTATAAAGGTTGTAAAGTTCTGAGATGAAGTTGTAAAAAAGTATAGCATTTCATAATTACTGGACAGAGTTGACATTTATGTGGATTAGTGTAATACTGGAACACAGGAGTATTCTTGAAAGGTTGTTGTAACAGAAAGAAATCTATAAACAAAGTACTCATACTAGAAGTCCAAGATGCTCTCTGTTATACTTTATAATGTTTTTTATACTTTACACAAACTTTTAAGTTAATTTCATCGTGATTTATGATTTTTTTTTTTTTATTTTTATTTATTTGAATGACATTATATCCAACAAAATGAATTGAAACCAATAAATCCTATTAACTTTCTTTCCTTATTTTTTTTCCCCAGAAAAATGAAGGTGGTTTGCCGTATATGACCGAAGTTCCAAGTGAGCAGACGATAGTGGGAGGTAGGACAACAAAAAAGAGAAAGCTGTACAATGTTAAAAGTGCTTTGGACTGAATCCCACCAATAAAAAGTTACTTAACTTAATACCATGTTTATTAAATGTTTTTTTTTTCCTCTTATTTTATATATATATTTTTTATTATTTTAGCAGCTGGTAAAACAAAGGAGGATTTCCCACCCTAAGTGACATTTTTCTTTATTTAACTTCACTTCAGCGTCTTGTAATCGATTAAGTACTTGCCTTGTCGCTGTACGGAGTCCTTCTAAAGTATTACTATACACTAGTATGTCATCCATTGAAACTCTGACATTGTCTAGTCCTTTTAGTATCTTCACCATGACTTGTTGAAATACTTCATGAGCTGAGGCTAATCTGCATTCGCTTGAAGCAATACCTGCCCCAAGGTGTATTTACTGTCAGAATAAAGAACATACTTACAGTTAGGTTGCCTTATACGATCGACATTTATTAGCTTGGATAAAGCGCAGTTGCCTAGTTCCAAGCTGCGTCCATTCATTAAAAGGTTAAATCACTACATGCAACACTTTGTGTGACACTGCTGTCGCCTGAAGGACGTCAACAGCGTCTCTTACACTCAGCTGGCATATGTCTAAAGCAGCCTTGTTTTGTAACATTCTGCCTTTGTGTGCCCTCTCATAACTTGGACCCAAACTCGCTATCGTTGGTGTCATTGAACTGGAAAATGCTTTGTCATACTCTTCAGATGATGGAAGCTGAAGAGGTTGATACTGAATTTAGATGTTTGTTCTGTCTTTTTCTATTTCTATTTTCTGTTGCCATACTTTTTCCTCCTTTTCACAGTTTTTTTTTTTTTTTTGTCTATATCTGCTAGGTAGTGACTTTGCTCTGGCTTTCTCTCTCGCAGTAAAAAGATCTTGTCTTCTTCTGTTTTGATAGTTTGCAAAGCATTGTCATGCATGATATCAAACAGATTGTCCAAATTGTTTTTAAACGTCTTCTTCAATGCTTACAAGGATCTTGAGTTGTCCTTGAATTTTTTTGTAAATTTCCACTCCGAATCCAAGTCAATTAATTTTTTTTTATATTTATAATTGTGCAAGGTTGTCGCTTTTTCCCCAGAAAATCATACTCTCTCGAAACAAGATTGGCATTTTCACTGACAATTAGCTTAACCTCTCATATGTTAAAAAACAAAACTGCTAGCACATGTTGATTTGGTGCCAATTTAGTTCCAGTTATTTGGCCGTTTATGTCCCCCGCCAAAAACAAACTTTTCTTGACACCGCGTAATTCGTATAACAGAGCATGAATGCATGTAACACGGCAGGCAGCCAATAACGAACTGATTCAGTGTGTATGGACAAGACCCAGACTGAGTTCGGCGCTCCATGTTCAGACTTGTTCTTCTCATTTTAAGGCTGAAGTCAGTACGGGTTAAAAAGCTTCGACCACTAAAAAACTTATCTATTTGATTAATAGGAAGCATAAAGCATCAGTAAAGCCACACTTCAAGAGTGCAGTTTTTTTTTTAATAATTTTGATTACGCAATTGCAACAGTTATAACGAGAATAATACAAACTATTTTATTCAACAGCTATACATTGTATTATAACAATATCGAATTATTAGGAACACTTTCCAAACAGTACTGAAAATAAAAACAACAACAATAAATTGAACTCTATGTTTAAGACATTTATCATTTCTATAATAAAATACATTTTATCATTTCAATCCAGAAATTATTGTTATTTTTGTCATAACAAAATTTGCTAAAGCATTGGTGGCAATTTTTGAATTTGAAGTTGCTACCATCTAAAAATAAAAAGCAAGAATAATTACTAATACTAATTTTATGTAAACTTTTTTTTTTTT
>JAFIDM010008419.1:32406561-32427690 GCA_023159025.1 Thereuonema tuberculata | reverse complement strand
TGAAACTATAATAAGTACACAGAAAGAAGAATGACCATATAAGTGAAAAAAAACGGATCACTTAGTTAATCCTGGAACTCATCTCTGCAGAAGGCAATATGGTGGCGTCGTAAGAACAGGTTACAGTAAGGATTTCACATCCAAACTAGAGTTATAATGTGGAACGTTATCCACTATTTTAAGAGTCAGGATGATGGAATATAGAATCTTCTGAATTACTAGGAAGATCGGCTATTGCTACAAATTTGTCCCATTTGACGGTGAAGAGAATTGTTAATGAACGAAAACGGGCGGGAGCCACACTATCGACCGTACATTTCCTTTTTACTCGTCCGAAGCCATTTTGTGATACGGATGATATTTCATAAAAACCTTAATAATATAAAAATAATAATAACAATATATAGGTAGGTTAAAGATGCATAGAATAAAAAAAATAAATCGACAATATTGTTCTCTTCTACTTTGCAGAAAAAATAGAAATTATTTCCGATGCTTTAAGATAGATGTCACTGAGAATACAAGGAAGTAGTAATCCATGGGTTTTCTTCTTTTCCCAAACGTTATGTAACTCAGAAACTTAACTTAGAAAGCTGAAACTTTGAACAAGAGATTTAGATTATTAAATGGAAGATCTCAATTGGCTTTGGAATCTGTCGAACCTACAAATACGGTGTCACCACCACGGAATACACTAAGTTATTAATTATCAAGACAACTCGAGAACTATCAGTATAAGCCAATGATTCGACACTTCGTCACATAAACAGTGTTAAAACGTCTCAAAATATTAAAAATATTTAAAAAACACTTCTAAAAATACTTCAAAACATCTTTAAAACATATTATGGCACGACATACGTTTCGATACCTCCAGTTACAGGTATCTTTCTCAAATGCATAGAAAAAATTACCCCCCTACCGTTATAGCTCTTCTTCCGTCGGGAGCCGTCGTGAAAATGGAACTCGAGAACTGTTTATTCGTGGAACCTGAAACTTTGGTAGCATGGTAAGAATATCAAAGGCTTATTAATTTTAATACGTATTGGATCTATAGATAAAGAACTAGAGGTCAAAAAACAAACTATACATTGGCGTGAAGGGTCAAATCACAATAATTCAAAAAGTAAAAATGTAAGAAAGTTGAGAAGTTACTGTTAGCTTATGTTCTTTCAGTAGCAAGTAAATCAGGAAAACCCAATGATGAGAATTTTGGTTTGTAAAAGTGTTTAACCCTTAATCGTTTTTAAGTCTTCCAATTCTGGATTCTTGATCCGGAAGGACTCGAGAAAGTCAAGCTTAGCTTAAAGCTTGACTTTCTCGAGTTTTCTTTGAAGAGATATCGAAATATTTCGGAAACTACAATACAGTAGAGCTCCGATTATCCGCGAGTGCCGCGAAAAATTTTTTTAATTACGAACCTCAAGAAAACCAATTTTAATCCAAGCCAACAACAGGGAAAATACAATAGGCCCTACAGTGCGAAGGTGGAAAATTACTGGCAGGTTTAAAAAACTCCATCTTTTTGGATATAGTTCATTTATTATCGGTGATATTTCGCGGAATAAGTATCTTTCCGCTTTTTCAAACCTTTTTTAAAACAACAAAGAGTAACTTCCACTACATTTCTTAATACTGATACTGGTATGTATAATACAGATATATTATTGTTATAATAATGAAAGAATTTTTAACAAAAACCAATTATTAATGATAATGTATCAAAATAGTTTAAACAAAACCAATTATTACTAACAATGTTGTTATTACTAACAACAGGTTTATTGTGCATCGTGATCCTATAGGCCTTCTCGGAATTTGTGGATGCAAACGTAGAGCAAAGGTTTCTGCTTTACTTTACATATTTTTAAAGTTTTACATATTATGTTTTTTATACAATAAAACGTAGTTTTTAATGGTGAAATATTTTTTTCGTGTTTACACCTCATTTTTAGTCTTTTTTCGGGTTATCCGCGATTTTCGTTATCTGCGAAGCCCTTGCCACCCAATCCCGCTGATAATCGGGGCTCTATTGTATCTGCTTTTCTTCAGACAGAGTAACTTCATCGTTCGATACAAGATTTTATTCGATACAAGTTAGCAAGTAAGGATCAATACCCGCAGAAATACATCGATTGGACCTTTATAATAAAGATGCATTCATTTGTGTGCAGTCAACTCTGTGCATCAGTTTACAGTAGATGATTTCCTGTGCTGGAAGGTTTGAATGAGCAATTAATTACAGAAAACCTCCATTTAACGGATCTCCATCCGGATATAACGGACTCGGTCGAATATTTTTTTTTTTTTGAAACGAACTAAAGTTCAACTTGAAAACTATCCAATTTTCTATTAGTAATACAACATTATTAATGATAACGACACTATTTTCTTAAAAATCTGCATGATGACAAACTTCATTACAAAAATAGAATTTAAAATGTACGGTGCCAAACGGGTTACGACTGATTGATTTAGTAGCAGTTTTTTTCCACTGATCCTGGCTGTGATAATTTGAAAAATAAAAAATAAAAATTAACAACATTTTTTCAATATTGAAAAAATGTATATAAGCATTGATATTTTTTAAAGAATATCTCTATTTTACGGATATGGGCTTTTGAATACAGCTGCCTCCCCCCCGGTCAGATCGAGTATTTAAATATAAATTGGATTAGTTGTTCTTCAGTGTAATTCGAAGCATGTTTTAATCATGTCTAATCGATACGAATCTATATTATTAAAAAAACGGGTTGCGCGCGCGTACGTCCAGAACAATTGAAGTTCGCATGCGCGTTGCCAGGCGACAGCAGTCACAAGTTGCATGATCAACTCAACTGCTAAAATTTCCTACTGTTACAAATGGAATTCAGTATTGTATTCCAATTAGTTTTTAGAATTTAAACTTTAAATTTATTTTCAGTTTTGGTTTTTCGTTTACTTAATGTAATTTGTGCTTTTCAATAAATAAAATGTTGTTTCCCCGTTAGGCTACATATGCGAAGCTTCCGGCTTGAACCGACGGGCAGCCGTCTAGTTCCGAAATAAAAAAAAAAATACTATTATCCGGCCCTAGCGGGAAAACTAAAATGTTTGCCTAATCAGAGATCATCAGATACAGTTTTCTCGTTCTCAAATATGAAAGGTTAAAAGGTCATGTCCTTATTCTCATTAGAAGGATGGCAGTGCTGCTGGAGGTAAGATTCCTGCGATCACTAGCCGCACGGGTCAAAGTTGAGGTCTGAGGGATAGTCCGATTTCAGTCGTAGATTAAACATAAAGTACGTAAGCTTTAAAATATACATAAAACCTTCTTAAAAATACCTCAAAGTTAATATCGTGAATGAAGAGCATTTGAGAATAATTATATGAAAAAGTTATATTTTATTTTACAGTCGATACGTTGATGACTATGGCATTGCTAGAATTAAAAAAAAAGAAATTGATTACACTGTTGCTATGTAAATTCAACTAAAAGATCACCTTTCGAAACTGTAAACTATTTAGCTCTCCCTTCCTTGTCTTCAGTTTTTCTGTTTTTCAGAAAGCAATAGCAAAAAATAAAATACCTTACTATTGTCTAGTAAACAAACATCTTGGAAGCACATTACAGAAATGTATCAGTAGTAATGAAATTATTATTAATGCTGTTTTTTCCACTTTTTCCCAATCACTAGCATCCTTTTTTAATAACCGTTGTACAAATTCTCCATCTCATATTTATTAGGTCATGTGTTCAGAAAAATTTTTCGTATATTTTTTCAGAAAATTATTTTATTTTAAATTATATTCAATTTATCAAAAAAAAAATTCTTTTTTTTTTTGTTTATTGGTGAATACAATTTTCTTTTGATGAATTTTTTTCAAAAATAACTAGCAAAACAGGTTTTTTTTCATTATTTACAATTATTTAATGTGTGTAAATTAATTAAAAATGGTTAAAATTTAGGCCAAACGCACAAATATTTTAAAAAAGCTTTTTAAAAATACAAAAGATAAAAGAAACACAACGTTTCGACTTGCCAGCAAGTCATCGACCAAGTCTTTGGTCGATACTTGCAGGCAAGTCGAAACGTTATGTTTCTTTTATCTTTTGTATTTTTAAAAAGCTTTTTTAAAATATTTGTGCGTTTGGCCTAAATTTTAACCAGATTTTTTTTTTTTTAAATACAACCCGCGAGCTCGTCTCGGAGACCTCAGGTTTGATCGTAAGTCACCTGACCCACGTAGATAATAATGAAAATGTGAGCATCTCGGAGACCGTCTCGGAGACCTGGTTGATCCACATAGATAAAAATGAAAAATGTGAGCATCCTTAATACTATACTACAGTGGCTAGAATAAATTATAAAAGAATAGAATAGAATTATAGAATAAATTTATTCTAGCCACTGTAACTATACCTAACATTTACTACCTTATTTGTATTTCTGTGTCTTATGGTTTCGGAAGAGATAGGGCCAGAAAAAAGAAATCAACTTTTCTTTTATATATAGATGTTGCTGTTATAATACTTAGCAACGAATGTGTGATGTATTGTTAACAATGGATAGATAGTCAGTGACAGTCGTACATCTGGGCTTTTGTCTGTGCAGTTCTACACATTACTGCATGTTTTAAAAATATTAAACGAAGAGTATAAATATTTTTATAATTAATAAACTAGTAATTTAATAAAATAAAAATAACGTATGTTACAATTATACACGTATAAAATTCGGTTTTCGTTTATATTATGAACAGTAAATTTTTCAATGAAATTAGCAAACAGCTAGGCTTTGAAATAACTCGAGTACTATTAAAATCACTTCCGAAAATTTGTATACAGTAAAACCTCTCAAATCCGGCCTAATGTGGCGCCCAGTAGGCCGGATTACAGAATAGCCGGACTACCGAGAGTGTTCTCAAAATAACTCAATAGCTCAATTTTTGTGAAGACATAATGCCAGGTTTAATTAATTTAATCCCCTTTTCATAATTTTGCACTCAAATGCTTATTAAAAACGATACAAATGTGCTTTTTCCGCCACAAGCTCTAGTGATATTTGTTTTGCAGATTCCCCTGCATCCAATCTCCTTAACGCATTAAGCTTCTGTTCCATAGTGACAAAGTTTTTCTTTCTTTTTTCACTCATAATGAATGCACGCGGATAAGGTAACAAAATAGGGAAACGAATTTAGTTATTAAAAAAAAAAAAAAAAAATTACTCAGGACCAGGCCGGATTACCGAGAGCCGGATTTGAGAGGTTTTACAAAGATTGAAGATATTTAGAAGTGATTAATACTATGACGCTGTAGGATTATTAGAAATTAATTTTTTTTTATCGGCCGTTAAAGTATTACGTAAGCACACTTTTAGTCATTTTAGACCCTCCCCCCAATATAAGCAGTTGTCCGACCCTCCCCCCCTCGTGCTTATACAGCAGATACCACTGAAATACTGAAATACACATGAAATACTGTGGAGGAAAAAATATTTGTCTGTCTTACATAAGCATTGCTCTGATCGTCCCCCCCCCCAACCTTGAATGCTTACGTAATACTTAAACGGCCCCTCAGGGTTCAGAATTAATGGCGCTTTATTATGGCCTTTCCTATGGCTTTTTCCAAGTTTTTAAAAGAAAAAAACAAATAATTCTTATAAAACAATAATCCCATCCTTACACCAATTACATATATCGTATATGCTCCAATAGAGGCACCCCGGCGTTTATTTGCAAAACTAGCCTCGGCTCCCGGCGCTTAACAGAGACTGGCTGCTTTTAGAGGCCGGCCATTATTAACAAAAACTTTCAGAACGCAATATTTTTACATACCGGCTAATATTATAAACAGCTACTTTATTTGAATTTCACGTGCTACATAAGACTGTAAATGGCAATGTCTTTCTGTACCTTTCGCTGCTAATGACGGGCGGCCGCTTCACCTCCACCGCGCGAATCTTAAAGGCAGTGTCAAATGACCGTTTCGGCGGTATTTTGTAAGGCAATGTACCGTAAGGTATTACGCACGACTATAAAGATAAGGACGCTTACACTAGTACCGGTAATCAAATATCAAACACCCGGCTATTATTAGAGTCCGGCTACTATTTGGCCGTGTCCCCTCTGCAGCCCGGCGCTTATTAGAGACCGGCGACAATAAGAGACTCGGCGTTTATTGGCGCATATACGGTATTAAATAAAATACATTTATTGGATATATTAAATCTCAATAAATTTTCGGAAATTTCCAACAGTAACAAATCATTAACATGATCATGAATATACTTACAACATGAAATATTGTTAAAATTTAACAATCTTAAATGTCAAATCATTATTGACACAAACAACCCTATAATAGTAAAAACTTAATTGTCTATTCTTCACATCTTCCTTTTTTTGGGTAATCAAAACACAAATTCACTAAATCTCCCGCTAGTTTTACAAAATCAACATCCACTCCTTCATTTCTATTCAAATTTTGACCCTTTGTATTTCTTATTATTATACTTTCTATATCTTTTCTAATGCTTGAGTATTTTTCCACACACACTGTTTTTACAACACTAGAAAACTAGAAGAGCAGAGATTTGGAGAAAACATGGACTTACAAGGAGACGACACGGCCTGTACGTTTAGAATTCAAGTGCCCTTTTGTGAGATGAAAGTACACATCAAATACTTCAAAAATATATATACATGTGGGGGCCAACGCTCTTTAGATTTCGAGATATTCGGCATTATTTTCGTCGATTTTCAAGTACAGCCTTATTAACTCACTGATATCCATTAAAAGGAAATGCGATTATGGCGTAGTGGTTAGCACAGCGGATTTTGAATCGGCGGGTCCTTAGATCGATTCCCGTTAAGTTTAAAGTATTTTTTTTTTTATTTTCATTTTATTTTTAATTTCATTTTATTTTTTCACTTTCTTTTTTGTTTTTTCTTTTTTCTCTCTCTTTTTTTTTTTTTTATTTACCTTTTTTCTTTATGATTGCCTAATGTAAGTTTTTTCCGTTTTTTGTTATGAATATTATACAGAAAACCAATTTAAGATTAGAAGTAAATAAATAATCTTCTCGTTAACTATGTTTTTTTAATTAATTAGTTAACTTAATTAACTGAATTTTTTTTCTCATATGGTGATGATACTCATTTACTGTTTGTATTTAAAATTATTTCAGTTGTACTTTTATTTTAAGTTTTTATGTAAGAGTTTTAAATGTAATACTTCACTAATTGAATTTTATTTTTTCTTTATTTTTTAAAAAAAAAACAAAGTTAGTATTCTCGTTAATTTTGGTTTTTAATTCAGAAAAATAAAGTAAAACATATGCTGTACATTTAAAACTCTAACATAAAAACTTAAAATAAAAGCACAACTGAAATAATTTTAAATACAAACAGTAAATGAGTATTATCACCATATGAGAAAAAAAAAATCAGTTAATTAAGTTAACTAATTAATTAAAAAAATATAGTTAACGAGAAGATTATTTATTTACTTCTAATCTTACATTGGTTTTCTGTATAATATTCATAACAAAAAACGGAAAAAACTTATATTAGGCTATCATAAAGAAAAAAGGTAAATAAAAAAAAAAAGAGAGAGAAAAAACAAAAAAGAAACTAAAAAAATAAAATTAAGTTAAAAATAAAATGAAAATAAAAAAAAAATTACTTTAAACTTGACGGGAATCGACCCAAGGATCCGCCGATTCAAAATCCGCTGTGCTAACCACTACGCCATGATCGCATTTCCTTTCGAATGACATCAGTGAGTTAATAAGGCTGCACTTGAAAATCGACGAAAATAATGCCGAATATCTCGAAATCTAAAGAGCGTTGGCCCCCACATGTATATATATTTTTGAAGTATTTGATGTGTACTTTCATCTCACAAAAGGGCACTTGAATTCTAAACGTACAGGCCGTGTCGTCTCCTTGTTAATGCTTATAAAATTTACAGTTTTAAGTGTTGAAAATATGATTGTGCAATGGACCACTTGAGGTTTACGCCCCTACTGACGTCACATATGACGTGAAAGCACATGCTGTAAGATCATGTGGGATAAACTAACATATAAATTAGTGTGAATTACTCAAACAATCGTCGATTTTTAATATTTCAAGACGGAATGGTTTAGTACTGTGCAGTTCCTCATTGTAATAATTCTGTAAAAACGCTTGGAATATCCTTCTTTAATATAATATTTCCTCTATATCTACACGGGTTAAAACAAAGCACGTGACTTTGTTTATCCCACAAGCCATGCAGTAGCCTGGTGGGATATTTTGTAACTACAAAGCCCCGCCTATCCTCAAGTGTTCCATTCTACATGGATTTCTACGTAGGCTTATACAATTTCATTTTTCTAGCTACTATAGATTTTGAATAAAATGGTTAACAAAATGTAATCTACTTGGGAATGGGGAGACTGTTTGGTTCGTCTAACTTATAATTTTATTGTATTCATGGTCCTATCAACCCTCGTTAATCGAAGGCTTCCATTCTTTGCTGATTAATTATAAATGACCAAAAACTTCAAACGAAATAAACAAAAAAAAAAACATCCGCATTGAAATAATGTGAGGAAATCAATTAAATCACCGTCCAAGCGGTCACTAGGTCAGGAATCCCCCAACAACAATAAAACATCGTCACGTGGTATCGATTTGAAACGATAATGGACATCTTGGCAGAACGTGTTGTTTTCAGAATTAAAGAAATCATTATGATTCCATTACTTGCATTTATTTGTTACCGCTTCCGTCTTGAAACACTGGAGTATCGAATAAACAATAAGAGATTTCGTAGGGTATAAAGTTTACCTGAAAACCATAAGTTAGTTATGAAACAATTATAAGACAGATACTGTATAATATAGGCCTACTACAATATAATATGTCCAAAAATTGAGCGCAGTAGCCAAATCAATGAATAAATAAATAAAAAAAACAACCCCTGAAGCTAATTCTGCAACATGTACAACATTTATGAATAAGAAAACAATGAATACAATTTTGTGCTAAGCGTAAATTTAAGGGCGACCCACAGTAATAAAAAAAATTAAAAATAATAATAAAAAAAGAAGTACAATAACGTAAGAAAAAATTAAAAAAGTTAGGAAAATAAAAAAAAAATCCCACGCGAACATTGAGAAAAAAGATTAAGAGAAAAAAAAGTAAGAATACAGATTAAACTTAAGTATTTGAGTCCGAAACCTTAACCAAGCTACAGCTGACAACTGAAATGAGATGTTTGCATTCCTAACATTTAAGCTAATAGAGTAAATCCAATGAAAACAATGCCAAATATCTCGAACATGGGGGAGGAGGGGCCGTTGCCCCTTAAAAATACCTCCATTCCTACGGTGTTTGGGCCTCTGAAAACGATGGTGAAGTCCGCTGGTCGATCCGACTTTCCGTTCGGGAGTTGTTAGGAGAGGATAGGCACGGACGGACGGACAGAACAAGTGCAATAGCTACCGATTTTGGTCGCTATCACAATAGCTCTCAAATGGGTCGCTAATAAATATTAACAGCGAATTACCTATAGGAGTTTCTTATATTGAGAAATGAAACACGAAGATCCGAGCAGTCCATGTAGAAATAAGCAAATCCTATATTGAATAATACTGAAGACAATTTCGAAAAAAAAAAAAATGCTATTTGGGTGCCATATCTCTGAATAGCTAAACATTGTTAAGAACTGTTTACGTCACTAATTTATATTATATATAGCTTATTTCTTTGTATTTATTTCTTTTTTTGTTTTTAAGTTTTTTTTCTTCATGTCTACGTTGTTAACCATATGACGGAAATATGTAGATTGTGACGGTGTTTGTTGTTTCAGTATTATCTGCTTTGTATTTAAAAGTGTATTGATATTTTTTATTAGTCCAAGTACAAAAGCGCCTCTTTTACAAATGCATAATTGCTATGGTAATCATTGATTCTTTAAAACACTAATTCTCAAAAGCGCTTCTAATGCGAAAGTTTTCAAAAATCATACGTTTCCTAGTGGAAAAGGAAGATTCATGCGATAAAAATAATAACAATCAATTATACCACGCAGTAGGACAGATGAAAATATAATAAATGATAATATAATCAACTTTTTAGCATTTCAGTTCGTTATAATTTGGTAAATATTTCTGGGTCAAATGTATTGCGCTACGCATCACACTGTTTTGTTAAATTATAGATTAACATGTTGTAGAATATTACCATTGATTTACAAGTTTAGGACATAATTATAGTTTTAAGAATCTAATTGCTGGATTCATTTATGTAATTAACACGGATCAATGTTGAATATATATACGCAGTTATAATAGCTTCAATTAAAAGACGGGAAATAAAAAGCATATAATTATAGAGAATAAGATTCGGAATAATACAATATAGCAATAAAACAAGAAGTTCGAACGAACTGATACTCTGCTTTCCTTAAAAAGGTATTTCTTAAAATGTATTTCTTTTTAGTCGTTAAAACGAAAAGTTTATTAATATTCAAATTTAATATCTGTTGAATACAAACAATATATAATTTAGAAAAAAAAATGATGAAATCAGTATATTTAGCGATCCCTTTGGGAGCTATCTGCGTTTGTCCTGTCTGTCCGTGTCTGTACTCCCCTAACAACACCCGAACAGAAGGTCGGATCGGCAAACGGATTTCACCATCGTGTTCAGAGATCCAAACATACAGGAATTGGGTGTTTATTTCTAACTATCCGGAAAAATGCTGACCCAGTTGACTGTTTGTTTCCTCAAGCTTGGGAATTTTTCGCTCAGAAGCTTGAAGTTTGGTTATGTTTTAAACTAAACTAACTAACTATAGTGTCTACTAAACAATGAATATTTTTATTGGACGGCATCTGTAATAGTTTAAGGACACAGTCGACTGTGTCCGCATTTTTCCGGATATTTGAAGAAATAAAAAAAAAGTATTCATTGTATAGTAGATACTCTAAACTAAAACATATCCACATTTCTAGTCGATCGAGTCAGTTGTCCAGGAAAAAAATTTCCCAAACTTAACCTTTTCCCGGTGGACAGTCGGCTGTCGTTACGCGGTGGGGAAATCCATTGGCTTTCGCGCTTTTCTGGGCTTATCATCGAGGGTAAGTCTAGCTGATGAGACCTAACAAGGACGAAACAACTGTCCCAGATTCCCGTCGATGATAAGCCCAAGGCGTGAAAGCAAACTCAATGTGTACTCTTTCTATTCCCTCTTTTCATATTAGAAGGTAATTATTAGGGGCCTCTTAGAGCAAACTAAATGTCCGATTCTGAATAATTATACATCGTGGTTGATTTTCAGTTTGTATCGCGGAAATAGCTGATTTGTGAAACACAGTGAAACTTAGACTTCACTGAAAATGTATTAATAAAAATAATGAAACATATACCAGGGGATTCATAAAGTACTGGAAAGTACTGGTGGTTTTCACCGCCCCGTATTTTTTAAACTACTGCTCATAAAAAATCTGAAAATTTTTAGATAAAATCGTCAAACATATAAGAGTTATATTTTCATGTTATTATTTATTCATTATTATTGAAATTATTGAAATAAAAAAAAAATAGTTTCTTTTTTTTTATTTGTCTTGTGTTGTCTTGAACATTTTAGGTTTAGAAATGGTTGTCTGTTCCTAAACTCTGAAGATGATTTTGATCTATCCATCTTGTCTTCGGACGTCCTCAGTCTCTTTTTCCTTTGGGTTTATATCTTAAAATTAAATTTGGAATCTTATCGTTGGACATTTTTTCTACATGGTTAAGCCAATTTTTTTGATAATTTTGAATTTCTTGAATTATATTTGGAGTTTTAAGTTGTACTCTGATATCATTATTTTTCTTTTTGTCAAAACGTGTAAATCCTAATAAAGGTCTTAAAAATTTCATTTGTGCAGTTTCCAATCTTTGTTTGTTTCTTTGTTTCAATATCCAGGTTTCACTCCCTTATTTAATTTCTTTTAATTTAAACAAAGGAATTAATGATAAAAGTGTTTAGATTAAATTTCCCTAATTAGTTTCTGTATCATTTGAATATTGGATCCAGACTTTTAGAGTTTAAACAACATCACAACGGTTATTTAAATATATAATATATTGGGGATGTTTGAACGCAAATAAAATCAATTTCAATAATAATGAATAAATAATAACATGAAAATATAAATCTTGTATGTTCGACGATTTTATATAAGAAGTTTAAGATTTTTATGAGCAGTAGTTTAAAAGATATGGGGCGGTGAAAACCACCAGAACTTTATGAATCACCCGATATATACAGTGGAACCCCGCTATTCGTACACAATCCGTTCCAGGAGGCAGTTCGAATGGCGATTTGTACGAATGGCGAATCATTTTTTCACATAAGATATAATGTAAATTGGATTAATCCGTTCCAGAACCCAGAGATGATTGCTTATTTAAACCTTTGTAATAATACTTTAAGCGTCAAATACATAAAAACTATGAAAACAATAAATATATAGGCCTCTATTATTATGTCTTTCTTTTTCAGTATAGACGATATGGTTGATTTCGCCATGTCCTACTGAGTTGCCAGGTCAGAGACACGAGTTCCACTTTCAAACTTCGCAACGAGTTCTTTTTTTCAATTCAATTGTCGTTCTCACTGCTTTCCTTTTAGGCTTAGTTGAATCAGTAATCTTTTTTGGACCCATGGCTGCATTATTTTCAATAAAAATAACAATAAAATATCACAAAGTTTCATGAAGCTTGCGTGGATGATGCGTAGCGTATGGAAGCTAGCACGATACTGAACTGAAGCGACCGCGTGGGGCGGCCAGTAACAAGGTCACGCTGTCCGAATCGCGAGGAAGCGTACGAATGGCGAGTTCAATTTTACTTGAAAAAGTTGGACGAATAACGAGTTGGACGAATAACGAGTTGTACGAATAGCGAGGCGGACGAATGGCGGGGTTCCACTGTATAAGTAAACATATTTTGGTTTTTTTCCCTGTATAGAAATGTATACAATTGATGGATAACTTTCTCATATGTATTCAAGAAAAATACTTTAGTGATTTCGAATGCATAAAACAAAATGTTAATGACAATTTGCTTCATTTCGCCTACTTTCCTATGAACGCGAGGCCAATCCCATGACGTTGTCTGTGTATATTGTTTCCGTGTATCTGTGTGTTCTTCTCTGATAACTTTAGAACTGTTGGATGGGTCTTCTTGGAACTTGGTATGCATATTTAAGAACTAAAGACGCTTTAACTGTTGTATTTGAAATCTTTTCCAAGTGGGTGCTTGTCGAGAAATTAGTAAGAAGAAAATTCCCATAGAATAATACCCGTGGTTTGATACGAATTCAATTAATCCCATTTAGACTGGTTTTTTAACTTCTAATTGTCTTCTAAAAAAACAAATAAAAAACTTTGTGCTAAAGCATAAAATTAAGAGCGACCCATTTCAATCTAAACTTCACCTAAAGAGCGTTGGAGGATTCCCCGCCGCGCAACGACAGCCGACTGTCCATCGGAAAAAAAGGGTTAAGTTTGGGAATTCTTCCCTGGACAACTACTTACTTGATGGACTTGAAATTTGGATATATTTTAGTTTAGAGCAGTGCTTCCCAGTGTGGGGGGCAATTTGATTGTTAAAGGGGGGCAATTCGAAAATTCTACGAACCTATTTGAGGGGTCGTTTTTCCATTTTCAGTGCAAATCCACAGATTTTGTCTCTTGTTTATACCATAGAGGAATTGATGATATAAATGATTATAAATAATAACTAAGTTATATTTTAACCGTAACGGTATAGAAAGTGATTTGCTGTTTAAGAACTGTTATATTTATACTGTTTCTTATTTATTTAAATTACGAAAAATCATAATTGTATATAAATTATATTAATTAAAGTAAGTAACAAATATATACACTTGATGATAATATGTTTTGATGGTAATATTATTATTATTATTATTATTATTAAGGGGGGGGGGGGTAATAGTAATAGGGGACATAAGAATTTTAGAAAGGCTTAGGTGGGGCATAGCACAAAAAAGGTTGGGAAACATTGTTTTAGAGTGTCTACCATATACAATGAATATTTCTTTTTTATTTCTGCCGGAAAAATGCAGACACAGTCGACTGTGTCCTCAAACTATTATAGATACGATCGAATAAAAATATTCAATGTGTAGTAGACACTCTAGTTAGTTAGTTTAGTTTAAAGCATATCCAAAATTTCAAGTTGATTGGGTCAATAGTCGCTGAGCGAAAAATTCCCATGCTTGAGGAAACAAACAGTCAACTGGGTCCGCATTTTTTCGGATAAGGAGAAATAAATATCAATTCCGGTTGTGTTTGGGCCTCTGAACACGATGGTGAAGTCCGTTTGCCGATCCGACCTTCCGTTCAGGAGTTGTTATGGACGGACAGACGGACGGACAGACAGGACAAATGCAAATAGCTCCCAAAAGGATCGCTGAATATACCGATTTCATCATTTTTTTAAAAAAAAATATTGTATTGTTTGTGTTCAACAGATATTAAATTTGAATATTAAAAAACTTTTCGTTTTCATGACTAAAAAGAAATACATTTTAAGAAATAGCACTTTAAGGAAAGCAGAGTATCAGTTCTTTCGAACTTCTTGTTTTATTGCTATATTGTATTATTCCTAATCTTGTTCTCTATAATTATATGCTTTTATTTCCAGTCTTTTAATTGAAGCTATTAAAACTGCGTATATACATTCAACATTGATCCGTGTTAATATAACTTCATAAATGAATCCAGCAATTAGATTCTTAAAACTATAATTATGTCTTAAACTTGTAAATCAATGGTAATATTCTACAACACGAAATCTATAATTTAACAACAGTTTGATGCTTAGCGCAATACATTTGACCCAGAAATATTTTACCAAAGAATAACGAACTGTAACGCTGAAAAGTTGATTGTATTATCATTTATTATATTTTCATCTGTCCTACTGCGTGGTATAATTGATTGTTATTATTTTTATCGCATGAATCTTCCTTTTCCACTAGGAAACGTATTATTTTTGAAAACCCCTTTCGCGTTAGAAGCGTTGTCGAGAATTAGAGCGTTTTAAAGAATCAATGATTGTTTCAGGGCGTGAAAGCAAACTCAATGTTTACTCTTTCAGTTCCCTCATTTCATGGTACATTCCTGCGCGTTAAATTGTCCTAATTAGCTTCGAAGTTTATACACTATCTTCGTGAATCATTGAAAATGCATAACACAATCGTAGATATACGCTAATATATACAGGGTGATTCCAAAAAGTGGGTCAAAAATTTAGCCTTAGATTCTACTCATGAAACCTAACAAAAAAAGTTCCCGTAAACATGGATCCGAAAATTAATAGGTTCGAGAAAAACGTATTGTATCATTATTGGTGTTGTTTTGTTTTGTTGGCACAACATGATGCGAGAAAACGTATTGCAAATAGTAATAAAATGAACCACAAATAAGCAAAATAGGGAACGAATGATTTAATAGACGGTGTTCGAAACCAAAAGCAAACAATTAATGGATCCAGAAATGAATAGTTTTCGCGTAAAACATAGTTCGCAGTAAACATTGTATTATTATAAGAGTCAACATAAACAACTGCAACGACTTGGAATTCGTCGTAATAAATACCAACAAAAAAAAACAATGAATATTTGCAATATGTTTTCTCGCATCGTACTGTACCAACAACACAAAACAAGAAACACACCTACATTGAATAATGATACAAGACGTTTTTCTCAAAACATATTCATTTCCGGACCCATGTTTATAGGAACTTTTTTGTTTGCTTTCATGATAGAACCTATGGCTCAATTTTTGACCCAGCTTTTGGAATCACCCTGTATAAATTTTAGTGTATCTGCATGTATTTGTAAAATTGACTATATAAATCAGTGCTATAACATACAATAACTTCTTAGAAACTGTATATACGTACAGAAGTACTGTTATGTATGTATTATTCCATTCTTCCGTGTAGTATTAGCTTACGAAGCCGCGTGCTGTGTTCAATAAATCTCCTCACTTCAAAAATGCAAGTTTATAGTTTAATCAATTTAGTTAACTTCATAGTGTTCACATTTTAGTACTAAAAATTGTTTTCATGTGTTAAGTTCAACGCCTACATGTCGATGCTCTATATAGTACTGCAAACATTATGTAGTGAAAATATTAAAAAAATAATAATAAATAAATAAATAAATAAATAAATAAATAAAAACACCAAATGAAAGACTTTAAAATGTAACAACATTTTTAACATTTTTAAATTTTTAGAACACCAAAGTGAATTATTTATTTATTTATTTATTTATTTATTTATTTATTTATTAATATATGAAATTCTTAAGCAACTGTTAAATATATTTCTTATTTATTTAGAACCAGTCCAAATAAGGGAGGCCTTCAGCCATTTTCAAGATTTATTATAAATACTGTAGCATAGGTCATTCAGACACAGCCTTTTGGTCAAGGCTAAGGCTTGCCACGAAGCTGATGTGTCTGAATCTGGGTTCGAATCCCGGCGCCGGCTTGGATACTTACTTCCTTGTGTTTGTCTGTTTCTTCTTCAGTTTCTCTTCAGGCTTGAAGCCATTCCATAATTTTTTCGTGAGGAGGGCCCAGAAAACTCCTCTCAGTATCGATTCCATGATAGATGATAAACTCCCAACCGTACGCTTGGTTCTTGGAGCCCTTTCGTAATATTTGCCCAGAGTATCTTCAACATACACACTGTAGCATATTGTGATTACAAGTAATTTTCCTAATGATGTGAAAGTTTAGCTCTCTCCATCTCCTTCAATTGTAAATGCTCAACTGTTCGACTATAATCACGTGACGATTGCATGGAAATCACGTGAATCGAATACATTATTGCATCACAAACGCCTACGAAGTGAAGAGATTTTGTGGTACTTTTGTCCCAAACGAAGAAGTCATTGCATAATCGTGGGTAATGTATTTATTAGCAGAAAATCTACGACTCCTATCTTTGTTTCTTATGTCTGGACACAGTAACACAAAAGTTATTTCCTAATTCACGATGAGGTTTAGAAAGCGCCGTAGTGACACGATTATAAATTCATTTTAAAACTAAGCAAGTATCTATGGTATTCGAATAGCAATATTATGGCAATACATTTGGACAAACGGGCTTCCATAATTCAAAAACATATTCTCAAACCGACGTTTACAAATCTTGTACATTTAAAAATCATAAATTATAAAATTTTAACAAGACAGATTACACTTTTCGGCAGAAATACAAATTTAAGATATTTCCATCGAATTCTTCATTGATTTTAATTTTTATAAAATGACTAACTGTACCCGGCATGCGTTGCAAAGCCACTCAAAGAAAGAAAGTGTTTGTGTTTTAATTCTATTTATTAAAGTGCTTTTGGATACACAATATTTTTTGTTTTTCCGTCTGGTGCCTACACGAATAAATCAGAAGGTTTTCCGACGCAGGCAACATACAGCTGTCCATGTGCTTTGTTGATGGTCATTGCAAATGCGAGTCGCACCGGAAACTGCAAACGTTGAAACCGGAAATACACTCATTTGTTGAAACTCTTCGCGCACCAGATATTATAAAATGGTTCTACTAATTCAGAAACCTTCACAACAACTCACCGAAGTTTCATCGCAATCTGATGAATGGTATAGTAACGCATACGGGACAAACAAACAACGAAACATTCATTTTTATATATTAAGGTAAAGAATTTTCCAGAAGTAAATATCTATTCGCTGATTCATAGGATAGCAAGGGTTAAAAGATTTGATTATCCCTAAAAATACCTATTCCGAAAATTTAAAAAAATTACAGAAGACACATAGACGGGCAATAAAAGAATTTATAGAAAAAATAATCTTGTTCTATGACGAAATATTCAAACTTAATCAATACTATTAATACTGCGTTAAATGGCTCTCACGTATCAACAGTTGGCGTGGAAGGCCATGGCTATCGATTGAGGTAAAAGTCACAAGAGCAAGTCAAAACGGTTCCAGTTAATTACGGAATTGAAAAATAATACATAATCGCTTACCTAAGAGAAGGGATAGGCGATCGGACTCTTCATTTTTGGGCAATTACTGCCCTCACTTCCGGCCAGCGAGAGCGCGGGGTCTCACCATCGGCTCTCCCTGTGGTCAGTGCTGGACCCATTTCCATGGTGATGCCACAACAAACGCCACTCAGTGGACTTCACGACTTGTAGGGTCCGTTAATCAATGAACTCTGACATAATCGACAGTATGGAACGCCATCTGGGACAGAGAGAGAGAGAAAAAAAAAAACGGGGCAACTATTGCAAAATAACACGATTACGACTTCTCTATGTCAACTTGGAAGCCATCTTTCTTAACACAACCTTAAATATTGAAATGTTAGAATGAAGTTACGTTTTCAAGAAAACAAACCGTCTTGTCCCTGGAATGGACGATGGAAACTGGACGGAGCTGAATTCTAGTTTAAAATTTGTCCCTTATTGCCTAATCTTCATTTTTCGTTGATTTTCTTTCTTTTTTTTTTCATGATTTTAATCATTAATTATTTAAAATTGACATTTGCACAGCACTCAGTATACAACAACCAAATCTATATAACTTATTTTTCCTTCTTAGCGTTGAGCAACTATTATCTAGTTTTATAGTTTACAAAGCAAAAAAAAAAGATAATGAAAACTTTATAAATCGTAGAAAAATGTAAAGTCCTTATATAAAATTCATTTTTTTTTTTTTCATTTTTAAAATTCATGGATATAAAACACAAAAAAGATTTCACATACAAAAAAAAAATTGAGATTATGAATTTTGACATTTAATTTGAATTCTCATAAAAAATTGAGATTATTTATTTATTTATTTATTGTATAATTTGCCGAGCTCATGGAGGGCCATATCCATGGAAGAAGATCAAGAGGTCGCCCCAGGACCACTTGCATACAAAACATCCTTAAAGACAGGAATCTGCGGTGCTACTTGGAGTTGAGCCGGGCTGCACAAGACCACAAAGGCTGGAGACATTGTTGCGAACCAATCTACGGATTGATCTATCATGATGATGATGATGATAATTTAATTGTCCACTTACTTTGTGTGTGCAATCACTTATTTCAGTATCTGAGAAGGAAAAATATTTCGAAGGCCTAACCGGCCTCCTTTTTCAAGCCTCACATCTTAAATGGATAAAAAAAAAAACAAAAAAAAAAAAAACATTTCTTCTTCCCAAACCAAAAAATAAAACAAATTACAATCAAGAAATTTGGAATTCTAAACATAACAAATAAAATGTTAAACTCTCGCAATGCGCGATGCATTATTACAAATAATGTTCTTTCTTTTCAAATTGAATAATGCCCAAATCGAATAATGTCCAAATCTCTAACTAAAATGTCCTTTTCATTGGTAAAAATGTCCCTTTGAATTTGAAAAAAGATACTTCAAATTCAAAGGGACATTTAATAATAAAAAGGACATTTTTATCAGTGATTTGGATTTTATTTAGTGATTTGTATTTTAAAAAAGGACATTTTAGTCAGAGATTTGGACATTATTTGATTTGAAAAGAACACAATATTTGTAATAATGCTTCGCCCATTTCGAGCATTTAACGTTTTATTTGTTATTTTTAGAATTCCAAATTTCTTGATTGTAATTTGTTTTATTTTTAGTTTGGGAAGAAGAAATGTTTTTTTTTTTTTTTCCCATTTAAGATGTGAGGCTTGAAAAAGAAGGCCGGTTAGGCCTTCGAAATATTGTGGAGTAAATAAAGGAAGATTTGTAGGATTAAAGAATTTTATAATATTACTTAATTTATGAAGTATTTATTTGTAATGATTAAACTTGTCTATTATTAAAAAACTTCATATCGCTGGGAAAGTATGGAGTTTTTTTAATAACAAAAAAGTTTTATAATAAAGAGCAGTGAATTAAATGATTAAACTTTGTGAACTTACTGCTTTCTAGATGAAAGTAATTTCGTTTTTTGTTTTTTGATCATTCAAGTTTTAGTTTCTGTGAATTTGTCACGTGATGTTGTCATCCAATCAATTGTTAAAATGATAGCTTGTTGTTGTACTTGACGATATTATTTAATGGGCCTTAAATTTTAAATAATATTGAAACAAACGCTCATGACGCTTCCCATTGAGTACTTCAGCATTCGTCGTTTTTGTAGATTGGTCTCTGATATGATACAGATGTAATTTATAATTTAAAATTTTTTTAATTATTTTAAAAAAAAAAATTCGGAAACTCGACTTTTGGATAATAATTTATTTACTTTTATTTAAATTCAATATACAGAATTTGGTATTGAATAAACGAACAGTAAATGGAAATATTAATTTTTAAATAAAGTATTTATAATTTAGAAAAAAAAAAATAGTTGTTTACAGTAGGAGTTTTTTCATTTATATAGCATAACAATAACTTAAAAATAAAATTTATTCTAATTTAATGGAAGCCTGCTGATTTAAAAAATATTTTAATATTGAAAGATAAATTTTAAAGAAATATAAATTTTAAAAATCAACTTAGCTTAAAAAAATGACTTCAGAAATTAAATAAAAGAAAAATAAACAACATACAATAATTCATATATTCGGCAATTCTGTTTCGACTGGCTCAAAAGATTATTAGATTACAAAGAAAACCGAAAATAAAAACAAAACAAAAAACAATCGTTGTAACCCTCTGAGTAAATGAAGAATAAGAATCTTTTCTGAAGGCTCTTCAACCAAATTCACCATCTCACTTATACTCACTACGTTAACAAGAATACTAGCTGTTATTTCCGGCAAAGGGGGACAATAGAACGGAATTTCCGACAGGAGGGGGATGGGGGGAGGGAAAGAAATAAGATAAGAAGTTGACCTATAATCTGTCCAAAATTTGGTGGCATCTGAAGAAATCCTCCCCCCTTCGCACCGCCACGCCCACAAACCATCAGTCGACCGCTAATCCTCGCTAATCCTACCATCCGCATGTCTTCTTCCTTTTTTTATCTACTGGACCTTTTTCAATAAAACTACGTTTTTTTAAACTGTTGCCTTTACTTAATTTTTATTACAATTATTAAATTCTATATGTCAATCCG
>JAFIDM010008419.1:32392360-32406161 GCA_023159025.1 Thereuonema tuberculata | reverse complement strand
CGGATTGACATATAGAATTTAATAATTGTAATAAAAATTAAGCAAAGGCAACAGTTTAAAAAAACGTAGTTTTGTAGAAAAAGGTCCAATAGATAAAAAAAAAAGGAAGAAGACATGCCGATGGTAGGATTAGCGAGGATTAGCGGTCGACTGATTGCTTGTGGGCGTGGCGGTGCGAAGGGGGGAGGATTTCTTCAGACGCCACCAAATTTTGGGCAGATTATAGAAGTGATATTGTTTATTTACCAAAAAAAATAATAATAATTGAAATAAATTTAACGTGCCGCAGAATTGAAACTAAATAAAACAAGAAACAAAAAAAACAAAAAATTTAAGGAAACCGACATCAGTTAAATGAGGTTCCGGTTAAAAGAGTTTCGGATAATCGAGGTTCTACTATAAGTTATTAAACAAAACATTGCATATTAGAAAAACCCCAACTCCAAGCCTCTTAAAGTAAGTACAACCTATTGACAAGGAAACGCAATTAAGCAACACATCTGAAAAACGAACAAAGCAATATTTATTAGAAGTACTATAAAGCAAAACCTAAATAGAATTCAAGGTATGGAAATTGAAGATTATTTTGTAAACGCAAAACAAAACTCGAAGAAACTAAAATCAAACAAAATTGCTACAGTGAAATCAAATGATTTTTTAAGTACTCCACTGATAATAAAATATATTCACTTATTACCAGTAATTCACAATATCAAAGAACACTATGTAATTTTATAGTTTATTCGTACATTATATCGTTGTTTAGAATCAACAGTTTAAAAAAAAATATACAAATAATTAAGTGAATATTGCCAATAAGTACTTGTTAACTTCAGAATTACGACAATAATTTGTTTGAAGAATATTCCTATTACATTCCATTATTGTCTATAAGTTATTATCTTGACGATTAGCTGCGGAACTTCAAACCAGCTAGAGGAATGAATAACGAAATGATTCAGGAAATTTGCTGAATTTAAATATGTTATAAGCATTTTGAGCAGAAAATTTATACATTACATTTGTCCTCGATTTTTTCTTTTTATTATTATTATTATTTACAGTCGAACCCCGCTTTTACATTCCCGGAAATAACGTTTTCCCGTCATTTACAACATTTTTTTTCTCGGTTCCTTCAATTTTCCTATTATAATATATTTTTTCCCTGTATTTTCGCTGTCGTAATATCAAACTTCCCGCAATTGTTTGGTGTTTCCGCCAAACGGAGTAAAAAAAAAAAAAGATGGCGCCCATGCGAAACATTGAACAAAAAATGACGACTACTAATGTAAATTTCGCCATAAATACGGTCAATTTATGCAGATTCAATAGAATCAGGACAAAATACCGTATTTACTCGAAACTAATGCGCACCTTTTCCGGCCAAATATAGTCTCTCCCCCTCCAACGTCCACTTATTACAATGCTTAGTGATTGCAACTCGCGAGACCGTCGCAACTCGATATACTGATTGTCTCAACACTCGATATCTTCGTTCGGTTTCGGCTTCATTCTTGTTACCTCGTCTTGTTTCGTTTGAATTGTGTATGTGTAGGCCTTATATTTTGAGATTTCAAACTGATTAAAATAATGTGTATGATAATTTTCTTTTTCTAAATTAAATATTTAATAATTTTAATATTTAATTTAGTCCTGTGTGTTATTGATTACAAATCATTTATGCATTGAACATTATATTCAAAATGTTCTTGGTATGCGGAAACCATTTCCCATAATTTACACCATTTTTTCAGAGTCCCACGAAAAGTGTAAAAACAGGACTCGACTGTATTTATTTATTTATTTATTTGCCCTCATGGATAGTCCGATTAAAAACTGTATTACTACATATTAAAATAATTCTCTGTATTATTTCAAGTACGATTTGATCTTTTTTTTTAATGCGTAAAAAGAGTCCTCCATAAAATATTTACAGCTATTAGATAATTAATTTGTTCGAAAAGTTAAAATAGATATCATTTGTTTAGCTTTGTGTTAAATGGAATAAATATCCACGCACTACGGCGTCACCATCTCATTGTCCTTCTCGTTACTTTCTTGTATCTCTTCTTCTGGTTGTGGTGGATCGAAATCGATTTGACACAAATTACTCCACTTCGGGTTCACTCGGAGCAGGTATTTGCTGCAATGAGTGAAATCTGACTTCTGTAGAAAATACGTGATGTCGGGCCAACATCTGTTGCGAAACTTACATCGAAGACACTCGTACAACCTGAAACAAAACCAAAAGAATAAACACGTATATTTATAATACCTGCTATGTATTTTCATTTTCATAAACCTAATTTTGCCGACTCAGTACAGAATTTGTGGCTCTCAAACGTTTTTTGTTCAAAGAGCATTTCGAGTAAACACATTAGTATACTAAAAAACTGAAAAAATATTTCACCTTGTATTATAGAAATTTCTCCATAACTGCACTATAACTTTCATAAAATCTTTTAATCGTGATATTTCGCATATTTTTTTCAAATATGCTTCGTCGGACGTTTTTTTAAAAAACTCCTTTTTTTTATATACAGAATACACAACAATGATGTAGTTTACACAGAATACATAACAATGATATGGTTTACACAGAATATGGTTTACAATGGTAGAAAGCCAATGGTAATACAATATTATTAAAAACAAATATGATGGGAACGAAACTTCTTCATTATGTTAGGTGTTGTACCATTATTATGGATAAAAACAAGGGGAGGTAAAGAAAAAACATTATTACTTCAATACAATTTATAGGAATTTTTTAGTGTTTTTTATGCTTTTTAAAGGTTAACAGTTGCACCTTACACAAATTTAAAAAAAGCATAAAAAACACTAAAAAATTCCTATAAATTGTATTGAAGTAATAATGTTTTTTCTTTACCTCCCCTTGTTTTTATCCATAATAATGGTACAACACCTAACATAATGAAGAAGTTTCGTTCCCATCATATTTGTTTTTAATAATATTGTATTACCATTGGCTTTCTACCATTGTAAACCATATTCTGTGTAAACCATATCATTGTTATGTATTCTGTGTAAACTACATCATTGTTGTGTATTCTGTATATAAAAAAAAGGAGTTTTTTAAAAAAACGTCCCGACGAAGCATATTTGAAAAAAATATGCGAAATATCACGATTAAAAGATTTTATGAAAGTTATAGTGCAGTTATGGAGAAATTTCTATAACACATTAGTATACTTTAAACTATGAATTAAACTATCTTAAATTATAGAAAACTATTAAAAGTTAAGTACATAATAAAGGACTATTAAAACAAGGAAATAAAGAATAAGAATGTAAAAAGTTAAAGTATCCAACTATAGATCAACGTGACCCTTGTGGTCGAGGGAGGTAGGGCTCCCGGGGAATTCTGACCAACGGGACTAAGTTGAGGACGACTCCCATCCGCCTTTAACCTGGGAAAAGAAACCTGGCAACCATTTTTTTTTATATAATATTAGACCTTAGGACCCGTATGGAGGAGAATTCAGGCTGAAAGAAATTCCCAACATCCGCCGAGGACTGAACTCGGCTCCGCAGACAAGAACTTTCCCATTTGGCTACCAGGTCCATTATAGAAGACACCTTACCTTATTTCCAATAAATTGAAATTAAGCATGCTATTAATTAATCACGGATTTAATAAATATCTATACAAATGGCTTATCATCTTTAAAAATAGCATTTCATAACATTGGCACCACGGTTTGAGAATCACTGTCTTACACTGTAAACGTTTATATCGCCTGTTTACATGACAACAACACTTTTTATTTCTATTTCGAAACATTAAATTTTTCAAAGAAACTAGGCCATCCCCTGTCTCCCCCCGATAAGTTTGAGATTATCCAAGAAGAATCGATTCCAAGCGGTTACGGCAAAAAGTGATATTTTATTCCTTTTTGAATGAACTCATTATTTGATAGCGCGCGAACAAATAGAATAAAAGTGGGATAGGATAATGGGGGACCAGCAGTAGTCCAATGGTTAGCGTTCCTGACTACGAAGACGAATCCCATGCAAGGCGAAAAAAAAAAAAAAAAAAAAAAGAAAATTTTATAATCTGACTTTCTCAGCAAGGGAAACTAATAATTAACAATTGCGCTGGTCAGACAGAGAAATAAAATGTTTTAGTCATGTGGATTACAGAATGGGACCCTGTAGATTAATTGATTGAGAGACGTGTGTTAATACCTGCATTTATCGAACACATGCATATGGGTCATATCTGCCCACAAAGATAATTTAAGCGTTGATAAACAATCATTTACGTCGAAAGCCCACTGAATGTCACTGTCATCGCTGCAAGTAGTTCCATTAATATCTGGAAAAAAAAAATAAATAAAAAAAAATTGACGTTTTGAAAGAATAAATCAAGCATTTTTATTTTGACAATAATTCACATCTTCAGATTTTAAAAACTCATATACTTTTAGCCATTTCAATAGTTTTATAGAATGAAAAAAATAAATGTCCATGGTTTCTATAGAATATAAATCAATCTAAAAGATCTCCACATTGCGTTGAGATTTTTATTGTGCTGTTTTTTATTTCATAGTGGTTTATCTTTTGACATTTGTAATTTTTTTGGTAAAGTTAATTTAATATGCTGCTTGAATGGTTAAAAATAAAGGTTTATTAAGCTATTGAAAATATAAGTTAAAAAAATTTTTTTTAGGATTATATTTTTATATTTAGAATTATGCTTTTATTTTGTATTAAAATCGTATAATTTATTATTATTATTATTATTTTGTAAAAGTTTCAAACCATGGTTTACCCAGCAAAGCACATATTGCGAAGTGTATAGATGTGTGCAAGAATGATTAGGGATGAGTGGTTGTGTCCATAAATTTCCTAACTAGGCGTATTGTGTTGAGTATCACAGCCTTCTGGAATTGTGCATTAGTGTTTTTGTGAAGTCCTAGTGTGCTGAGGCTGTGGTGCAATGTGTAAGGCACCAAACCAGTGGCGGACAGGACGATAGGTACAACACGTACTCGGTCCTGCCTCCACTGCTTCAGGAGGTGTGCTAGGTTGGTGTATTTACTGATCTTGTCTGCGTGAGTTTTCTGCATGTTCTTGCTGACATTATTATTAATATTATTAATAGCTATGGAAAAAGAAATGCTAATTATCCAATAGAAGAAATTTATAATAGTATTTCAGCTTGTAACTTTTAAAAAACAAAAGGATTTCTGAAAGAAAAAAATTAATAAGGAAATGGCTTAATTAATTTAAGCCATTAATATTTGTATTACAAATATTGAAAATAGGTAAATTAAAATTTCTAAACATAGTCATTTTCCTTTGAAGAGAATTAAACTATATCTTGAATTTCAACTATCTTCTTCTCAAGTTACTTGTGTCTGTGTATATACGAGTAATTATGTTAATTGTATGCGAATACATGTGTATATATGACTTATAAATATAGATATGTTTTTATATACAGGGTGATTCAAAATTACCTGTACAAACTTTGAAAGTTGGTCAGGAATACAAAAATAAACCATATTCATAGTGGAACTTATGTCCTCAAACGCCATCCGGATGGGCTAAAAGATATACTAAGGTTCAGAAATAAAAGACAACAAGTAAGGTAAACGACATGTTTATTAGCCCTATGTTTACAATATGACAGTAAAGTGTACACTTACAGGTTCACAGTAGGTGCTCAAAGTTCCTTCCACCAACAGTAATGTACGCCTCACAACGTCGATGCATGGATTGCCGAACATGCGCAGAAATACCCGTTCACGATACAATCGTACTGCTACTCTTCCGTTTCCGTTCGCTGCCCCCTAGGCTAGGTGCATATCTGACCTCTCAGCATTAGTGAAGCGATACATCCTTCTCGTACAAAGTCATCGTCTCAAATGACGATGGCTCACACTGTACAACTAATTTGCTGCCAAACAGGTACCTCTAGCAAATTCGGGTGACGTCTGCGGACATATGTTCCATTATGAAATACGGTTTGTTTTTGTCTTCCTGACCTAACTTTGAAGTTTGTAGGGAAGTTTGAATCATCCTGTATATATCGTTATGTAATTTTATATCACACTAGCTGTACCCGGCATGCGTTGCAATGCCACTCAAAGAAAGAAAGGGCTCGTAAGAAGGGGCCGTAAATATAAGGTCCCGGTGTCGATCGCGGGTGGGACACTTAGGCCCTTGTTTCGCCATCCCCACCCAAATGTGGTGGACCGTCCTTTTCAATAGGAGAGCGAATTTATCCCTTTTTCCAATTGACTTAGGGGGCCCGAGAAGGGGCCCTAAATATAAGGTCCCGGTGACGGTCGGGTGTGGAACACTTATGCCCTTGTGTCGCCATCCCCCCACCTAATTGTGGTGTCCCTGCCCCCCCATAGGAGAGTGAAATTTTCCCTTTTTACAATTGACTTGGGGGGCCGAGAAGGAGCCCTAAATATAAGGTCCCGGTGTCTATAGGGGGTGGGACACTTAGGCCCTTGTGTCGCCATTCCCCCACCCATGTGTGGTGTCCCTGCCCCCCATAGGAGAGTGAAGTTTTCCCTTTTTGCAATTGATTTGGGGGGGGGGACCCGAGAAAGGGCCCTAAATATAAGGTCCCGGTGTCCGTCGGGGGTGGGACACTTCAGCCTTTGTGTTGGCTTCCTCCCACCCAAGTGAGGTGTCCCTGTCCCAAATAGGAGAGCGAATTTTTCCCTTTTTTGCAATTGACTTGGGGGGCCCGAGAAGGGGCCCTAAATATAAGGTCCCGGTGTCGGTCGGGGGTGGGACACTTCAGCCTTTGTGTTGGCTTCCTCCCACCCAAGTGTGGTATCCCTGCCCCAAATAGGAGAGCGAATTTTTCTCTTTTTTTTTCAGGGGTTTTACCCCTTTTCAACCCCTTGGGGGGGGGGGGGGTCCGGGTTCTAAGGTAGCCTATCTTTTCCGCAGTGTCCTAAAGAGTAATTCTGCAAAGTTTGGTCCAGATAGGTCAAAGGGCCTAGGAGTCTATAAAGGACAAATAAAGAAACAAAGAAAGAAAGAAACAAAGATACATTCATTTTTATATATATAGATTGTCTTTAAAGTTGTCTCATACACACATACTGTATTTAAATATTAATAATAAAGTTTTAGCTGTGCCGGCGTGGCCGAGCGGTCTAGACGGCGGTCTGCCGTTTGGCCTTTATGCCGGACACATGGGTTCGAATCCCAGCACGGGCATGGATGTTTCTTTCCTCTTCTTTGTTTCGTCCGTTTCTCCCCTGGAACTTACAAGTTCAGGGTTATTCAGGTCGAGATGAGAATCTCGTCCCCCTTTGACTATTCTAGCCTCTTCCTGATGTTGTTGGGTTGGGCTAGCGCGTGGTCCGTAGTTGGCCGATTCGCGATTAAAAAAAAATAAATAAAGTTTTATCAATGTATAACTTTTTCAACACTCATGCCCAGGTGCACCAAACTCCAGTTAACTTTGATGACTGCTTTTTGGACGTAGCTAAAATTATTGGGGGGTGCTGCCTATGTTTAAAAAAAAATTTTAGCCTTCGTTTTAAAATTGTGTGAAAGGAAACAAACATGTATAAAAAGAAAATTTATTCAGAAACTTGATAAGTTTCTTTTTATATGTTTTTGTTTCCTTTCACACAATTTTAAAACGAAGGCTAATTTTTTTTTTTTTTTAAAACTTTGGCAGCCCCCCCCCCCACTAATTTTAGCTACGTCCAAAAAGCAGTCATCAAAGTTAACTGAAGTTTGGTGCTGCACCTGGGCATCAACAAAAGTGTTGTTGAGTGTATATATGTTAATTGTTCAGAACTTACGACGTTCAGAAACTTTCAACCTATAATTATTAATTAATGTATAATCGTTTTGTCTTTTCATTATGTCTCTTAATCAAATGTATGGTTTCAAATGTAATTAATAATTGAATTATACCAGTATGTAGGTATTCAAATGTACCACCTGTTGATAGGAAACTATACAAATGCTTCCTAACAGGACTATGATAAAATGTAACTGAAATAAAATGAATGAATGAATAAATTATTATTATTTTAAGAGATGAAAGAGAAAAATCTAAAATGGCAATTGAATACAGATATCTGTACGTACGAACGAAAGCTCAAAAGAAAGATTAAGAATGAGGATTAATGTTTAAGGTAATTATCAGTTAATTGTAAAACTATTTAAAACATCTTACTTGGTGAATCGACGCTGCAGAGATTCCAGTTAAGATTGTCTAGTTTCTTCCTGAGATGTAACCACTTAGAGTGACAGGCCAGTGACACTAGGCAATTGTAAATACTAGAAATAGAAAATCTGGAATTAGTTTTGCTATTATTGGGCCTTGATATTCACAAATTCAACCTGGAAAATTCAAATGACATTCACTGAAAATTAAGGCATTTAGAACTTTATTTAAGCTGTTCGCGAACGGTCTTGGATGTAGTAGGTAAATGTTCTGGTGATGCTGTTCTTTTCATGGGATTGTGGGAAGATGTCGATAATGAAGAAGCAGACTTCGTACAGTAAAACCTCTCAATGGTAAAACCGGATGGCCTAATGTGGCGCCCAGTAGGCCGGATTACAGAAAAGCCGGACTACCGAGTGTGTTCTTAAAATAACTCAATAGCTCAATTTTTGTAAAGACATAATGCCAGGTTTAATTACTTTAACCCCATTTTCATAATTTTGCACTCAAATGTTTATTAAAAACAATACAAATGTGCTTTTTCCGACACCAAGCTCTAGTGATATTTGTTTTGCAGATCCTCCTGCATCCAATCTCCTTAACGCATTAAGCTTCTGTTCCATAGTAGCAAAGTTTTTCTTTCTTTTGTCATTCATAATGAATACGCGCGAATAGGGAAACAAAATAGGGAAACGAATTTAGTTATTAAAAAAAAAAATTTTTACTCAGGACCAGGCCGGATTACCGAGGGCCGGTTTTGAGAGGTTTTACTGCACTTCAAAATTTATTGGATGCTATTGAAGAAACGATAAACTTCACTGCATTAACGAAACATTTTCACTATTATTATTTTTATTTCTTTTTAATTATTATATTCTTTTTCCTAACAAATTAACTCAAAGATAATAATTGTTAATTAGTGGCCCTAAAATAACGCCGTAAATACAGAGTCTGTAATTAATCATCTTCATTCTTCAAATTTATAAAAAATCAGAATTCCATTACATGAAGTATGTAACACAAACGACTGAACATTAAAAATATTGTGATTTCTTTTTTTCGCTTTTATTTTGTCTCTCTTCTCTATCCTGTTTCGAAAATTGAATTCGTTTGTTTCTCTTTACTGATTGCTGTCATTTAAAATTGAGAACTCCATAATTATTTTTGACCATAATTCCTTACGAAGTTCGTTACGACATTGACATCTTTTAGTATACATATATTTCCTATAGAACTGGAAAGTTTTATTGGGAAATTGTTGCCACCGAACTCTGAGACAACAGGCCTCATTAACTCTGGCGTCAAAAATATCTCCGAGTACAATGATGCAATGTAGTACCAATCCAATGGGATTTGACCTTTATAGTTAATCGGCCTCTCTACAACGTATAAAATCCCTTACGGGAACCTTTTCTCCGCAGGCCAGCGAATAACCATTACGCTACGGTAACACTCTATAACGTATAATTATTACAGTTAATGTTTCAAACTTCAAGAAATATTGTACTTATTGTTTGTAGTTCCATTAAATAATTGATGAAAATTAATCATTAAAAATCTTTTCCTGAATTTATCAAAAAGAATAAGGATCAGTAATATTATAAAAATCATTATTAGGAATTTTTGAATACATATCCATGTTTTCAATGGAGTTGTCAAAGAGTTTTCATAAAAAAATGCCAAAAATTTCATAGAAACTACTTTTAATTTATTTATTTATTTATTAATTATATTAAAATCCTGAGAGTAGTTAAACGTGAACATAACTTACCCACATTTTTCGTGGAAACTTGATTTATGTATATGAAGGTGTCTATTAATTCCTTTCACATCAAGACATCTATTGAAAAGGAAGGTATCGTAAAAGGAACATTTAACACCTGCAGAAACACATGAATAAGTTAAAAAGTTGCAGGTAAAACAATTGCTGTACTCACAAAAAAACAAAAGTTAGTGTTAAAAAAAATCAGTAAGTCCAGTTACTTTCAATGGACCACTTGAGGATAGGCGGGGCTTCTTAGTTCCAAAATATCCCACCAGGCTACTGCTTGGCTTGTGGGATAAACAAAGCCGTGTGCTTCGTTTTAACCCGTGTAGATATAGAGGAAATATTATATTAAAGAAGGATATTCCAAGCGTTTTTACAGAATTATTACAGTAAGGAACTGCACAGTACTGAACCATTCCGTCTTGAAACATCAAAAATCGACGATTTTTTGAGTAATTCACACTAAGTTACTTGCCCTGTGGCTTTGTTTGTTTATCCCACAAGATCTCTCAGCATGTGCTTAACACGTCATAGGTGACGTCGGCAGGGGCGTAAACCTCAAATGGTCCATTAAAAGTCGTACTTCTTCATGGGCTATTTATCAAGGAAATACAGCGAAGAATGATTGAGTCTTTTTCTATTAAATTGATTTAGCGAAAAAAAAGGGACCATACCATCGAATTTAACTCCTAATTTGTCCGACCTCTAATTCAGATTTCCTTCTATTCTAAGATAATTCAGAAAGTGGTAACAAAGCTCATAATACTTTATCATTTTCTGTTCATTTTTCCGCTTGTGAATGGTTCACTTTTCATACTATTTAAGATTCTGTCCTTTCTTCGTATGTTTCTTCTATTCAGTGCGACCTAGGAGTGAAGTGCTGTTTCCACATCAAACAGCAGTTTTACGAGAATATTTCGATAATAAAAAGGCCACTCTCTGACATGGTAGTGATACAGGGTGTCTCATTACTTGTGAGCTTCTACATACAAACTCTACACAATTTCATTTACTGTTAGTGAATTAAGAATACACACACTGGGCATAATTTCTTATTCAAAACATATTGGAACAGACATAATCATTAATCAAACGAGTAAACTGTATAGGGCTCTAAATAATGAGATCGTGATAAATAGTTTTAAACCTACAATCAATTACCTGCATTTTAATTTAATTTAATTTAATGTATCAAATTCTTAATCGTTTAATATCCTTTTCCATCTATGCTAATTTGGAGAACACGTCTTCAAATTGGGCTAAAGTGTAAGCTAAATCCCACTGAGCACGTCTGGGAGACGCCAAGCCGGTTAACCTCACTACGACACAACGATTTGAGAGCTGCCTCATGCAATTATTCATAACACATACCTCAAGATGATATCCCAAAAACCCATGATTCCCTTCAGGGATTCTTTTAAAAGTTTTACTCATTTCAAAGTATACTAATAAGGGAAGTGCGTGACCTCGAACTCTGAGAACCGCACGAAAATGTGCTTAGAATATAAATAGCTCATCCCAAAAACAGTGGTATGAGTCATTCCCATGCAAAACTGCACGTCTTACCACGACATTTGAATGATCACCTATTGAAGGTCCAACCTCTAGAGGAACTTTGGTAACGCGAAGAAACAAAACATCGATATAATAGGACCAAAAACATACATATTTCAATGTCGTGACTATATTGCTTTATTTCCCTCTATTTGGTCCTATTATATCGATAATTTGCGTGCGGTTCTCAGCGTTCGAGATCACTCAATAGGCATAAAATATAATATATATATACTTATAAATTTAAAAAAAATTTACAGAATTTTGTGATGAATTATTCATTCATTACACCATACAGTACATATTTCACAAATTCAGTCTGAATCCATAAGTTATTATCCAATTTCAATTTCCACCAACGGATTAAATGTTTTACTTTACAAACATTTAAATTATAGCCACGAAAATTCCTTCGACAGGAATGTAGTTTGATAATTCCTGAGGTTTTAATAACATTCCTATTATTATGTTTCGCATGCCTCTTACGTAAACAGACCTATTATATTTGAGAATTGTTGTTTTCAGCGCCGCCCTGGTGTGGAATTAGGTAAGTTAAACATATTTTTAAATGACTTAATAGAGAGAGAAAAAAAAAATCATTGCAACCTCGAAATTCGATCACATCGCCTTTACAGAGAATTTGCATTCGATTGACGAAAAAAAACCTTGAAAATCTTGTTTGCCAAACATTATCATCTCTATATGTGGGTTAAAGCAATAGGCCAGTGGACTTTGATCACTCTGATATTAGTTTCCATGGAAGATCTGCTTACGGCAACCAAATGGTTTGAAATTAAAATTAACGTACTTCTCCTATGGAGTCTTGGTTTCTCTTGTCCCCCGCTTAGTTATGGATCAATATCATTGGAGAGGTCATTCACATTTAACATTTAAGTTAGTAAGAAGTCAGTACAAGAATATTGTGTTTTAAAATAAATACTAAGATAACGATATTGTTTTGTTTTTTTTCTTTTTTCTTATTTTACTAATTAAAACTATGAAATATTAATAAAAACCTATTTAGGCTCTGATAATTATGATTCCAAAATTTTGTTTGGGATCTTTTTTATATATTAATTAAATCTTCAAATGAAATTTTTGAAATCAAAGTTTTTATTTTCAAAGTTTTAATTATTTTTTTTGTTAATGTTAAAACAACAGTTTAACAAGCACATTTGAAGTACGAAAAATGGAGGAAAAATAAAAAATTTCAAAATCAACGGATCTATGGAAAGTCTTTATTATAAGTATTTAGGAAAATATAAAATATAAAATTCTTTTTGCAATACATATTAGGACTTTACGAAGATGAGAAGAATTATATTTCATTTTTAAAATATACTTTCTAATCTGAATTGACATTTTTCTATTTTTTTATATATATATATATATATATATGTTGAAATTTTACTGAAAGGAAAAAAAAAACGGTGAAAGAACAGGTTATTAATATTTATTATGCTTTCATAAATTGAAGATTTGATTAACACACACTAAATAATGTCCTTCTAAATATTCGAATTCGTAGTGAAATGTAAAATGATATTTATTGAAATGATATCTTATCTACGTTCGTAGTTGACTGATAAGATTAGACTTTGATCTGTCAAGTATAATTTCATAATTTTGTAAAAAAAAAAAATTTAGAATTTACTTTTAAATTGTAAAACGAAAAAAAGGTGTTTTACTTACTTGAAGTTGGGGCAACGAAAAGTAGCAAAAGACCCACGATAAGTGAAAGCCAGGTAACTTGATTATTGGGTAATGAAAACATGATGTGGCTTGCTGATATACAGAGCAGCAAAGGCCACAAGTGTCTGGGATTTCAAATCACTAGTTGACAACGCGTGGATCTGTGCGAGCGCCTCCTCGACAACCACGATACGGAATCCCATTAGGAACATATACACAAGATAATGAAGTAAAGAATAATTTTTTTAGGACGGAATTGGAACTCAAAAATAAATGAAGAGTCTCTCAAAATTGTAAATCGTTTAACAATAATAATAAAAAAAAGATTTTATTGAGAGAAATATGTTTTATTTATTTATTTTTCTATTTTTATTTACCTATTTATTTATTCATTTTAATAAATAATAATCAAAAGAATTAATCAAAAAAAGTAAAGAAATAAATTTGGAACTGAATTAGGCTCTGAATTTAATTTAAAAGACTTATGGCGGTGTGCACCAAACCTCAGTTAACTTTGATGACTGCTATTTGGACGAAGCTAAAATAAGTGGGGGGTGCTGCTCCACAAAAATTTTAGCCTTTGTTTTAAAATTGTGTGAAAGGAAACA
>JAFIDM010008419.1:32369466-32379466 GCA_023159025.1 Thereuonema tuberculata | reverse complement strand
AGACATATGGCATTGTTTTCATTCGATTTCTGCTATTAACTAAATGTTAGAAATACAATCTTTTCTTTTCAGTTATCAACTATATGTTGATGGCTAAGTTCTCGGACTCATCTACTGGTGGTTGTTGGACCGAAGTATCTACTGCTTTTGTTGTTTTCTCTCTCTTTTCTTAATGTTTTTTTTTTTTTTTTTTTCCAATATCTGCGAGGGTTTTGTGTGTGTGTGTGTGTGTGTGTCCTTTGTTATTTTCTTCTTCTGTTGTTTCTTAGTTTCCTAACTTTTTTTTTTATTTTTTTCTAACTTTCTTATATTTTTCTTACGTTAATGTACTTCCTTTTTTTTATTATTATTGGTCGTTCTTAAATTTATGCTTAACACAAAATTACATTTACTTCTTAAAATTTTGTATATATGTTAAGTTGTTTGGCATAATAACCAGTATCTTCGAATAGAATTTGATAGCAGAAATGAAATAAAATCATTGTTTGATTGATTTCTGAATGTAATACAAGCAGATAATTGCTTTCAATGATTGATTCTCAATTCTCGTCATCTTCTATTTATTCCGTAACGGATTATAAATCAAGAGATTGTAATTATCATTACATCCAGTTTTAGAAGGAGTTGTAATTAGAATCGTGGTGCAAGGCTGGAATGATTGAGTTAGGTCTGAAGTTTAGCTTATTATCGTGCCTTATAATTCAACTGACCTGGTCAGTGAAATAAGGGAAAAAAAAAAATCACAAAATTGCTTTCTACGCCATCTGTCGTGCAGCACATTAGGACGGAGCTGTTTTAATAATAAAGAGCAGTTTTAATAATATATTACTTGTATCCTCAAATGTTATCCGGGCCCCCACAAGGGGGGGGGGGTCAATTGGCCCTCAGCAACGGGGCCCGGCCATCAAAGGGGGCCCGGAGCTGAGATCCAAAGGGGCCCGGGCTTGTCGATTTGGAGATTTCCTTTTTTTTTGGTTGTCAAATTGGAGATTTCCTTTTTTTTTTATTTTGTTCATAACATGGGGGGAGGGGGAAAAGGCCCGATATTGTATTTGGTACCTGGGCCCGGAATTTGATGTGGGGGGCCTGAATGTTATATATACAATTTTCTAGGTCTTATTTTCTGTAATTGCTTATACAGTGGAACTTGGATAATTCGAAGCTGAAGGGACCACTACAAAACTTCGAATTATCCAAGACTTCGAATTAAACAAGTTACATCTTTTAACTTTAATTTCAGGTCCACTGAATGCTTGAAAAGATTATTCTGTCAATAAGTAAATATTTATTCAGAAAGATCATGGTATGAAAGACTTAAATACTATATGTATGTAAACAAAATAAGATTTATATTACGTAAGCTACAGTACATATTACATTCAATATAGAAAATTATAGTTTTTCAAAAAAATTGTGCAATGTCTGATTGTTTTGTAGAATTCAGTCGCTTAGTTAGCAAAATCATCAAGCATGTTTAGTGAACGGAAAACAGCTTCACTTATGTTGGTTTGTCCTTCAATGTACCGACGAAATTCGGCGCTATTCCGTACTCGTTGGCGATTTGACATTTCTTCTTCACACCCTTTTCCACCTCGCGAATGACGGCGACCTTTTCAGCGAACGTTAGGTTCTTGAACACGCGTGGTTTACTGAAAGACATGGTGACACTGACAGCAGGAAGCTCGAATGGCGTCTGAAGCGTTACGTGTCGAACGGTAGCGGGAAGGGGATTTCAGTTGTCACGTGTCGAATTTCTTAACGATGAAACGCCGAAAAGTCGTTATGGTTCGAAATTTTTTATAACAAACTTCGAATTATCCACGATTTTTTAACATTGATTTAATAAGAAATTCAAGGAACTAAGAGAAATCTTCGAATTAACCACGATTTCGAATTAAAGACGTTCGAATTATCCAAGTTACACTGTAATACATTACGCGTTTGTTTAATTATATGCAACGAAACTTCGAATCCCATTTCATTCGTCAAAAAATCGGCTTGAAATTGGTATATATCAACATTTAATTTCGATTTATACCTCTATTTGACAATATATGAATATTTATTTCTTTATTTTTTGTTACAGAAATTTAGTCTTCAGTGATATTTAGGGAAAATTTCATTTCAACAAAAAGATATATTAGAAAAGCAAGTTATTTTTTTTTTCGATTTAATTGTAATCCTTTTTAGAACGATTGCTGTGTTTGGGGTAGAACCAAAGAAAGCAAAACTCTGTATGTTTAAAATAAATGCCAGTAGGGGGTCCATTGGTATGTAAGAAGATTTGGGGGAGGGATTTTTGGCTTTGCAAGAAGAATGTGTTAATTACAGAAAGATCTCACAAAACGAAATAATTTAATGGTGTATGTGAAAGATTTACTTATTTCATTTTATTTTCGTTTTTAAATTTCTCGTTTATTCTATTTTAAACCGTATGAAAATTGGAGATCCTTATTAACTTTAATAATAACAATTTTTACACTTGGCAATATGTGCTTTGGTCCTTGACCCGCCATTTTGTCTTTGCTGGGGAAACCCAAGGTTTGAAACTTTTACATAATAATAATAACTGTACCGATATTAAGAAACTTGACATCTTTTAGCGAGAAATAAATTAATTAAGATCAACTGATAAAATAAATGCTGAACGTAAATATTTATTTATTTATTTATTTATGTCATAAAACAAAAATTGAGGAAGACTGGAAAATAATCAAGAAATTCCTATTAAAACTCAAATAAATAAATAATAATGTAAAATAAAATAAAGACTTTATTGAATAATTAACAATACACAAAATTCTTAAAAGAAATCGCAGATTGAGAAATTACAAAATAACTTTTTTGTTTTGTTTTTGCATCGCCCCACAAACTCGAAGTTTTATTTTTAGGCATTTATTATCGTTTCGTCATTCTTGATAATATCATAATCAATAAAACACAAGCCTTAATGGAGTTGCGAGCTTCTAAAATTAAACAAAATTTTTCACACTGGCTTTTTTTTGCTTTTTTAGAAGGAATTTTCCCAAATATAAATGTTTATGTTTATCACTCTGTCACTTTAGATACTAATTATAGTAGCGTACTGCTATTAAGTAGTCAATTTCAAATTTCAGACTGTAAAAAATATATAAATTACTCGAATTTCCTATATATATTTATTTTTATTATATTTTCTTTATGGATTTCTATAGTATCTCTTCCTATTAGTATTGTTTGACCGAAACTTGTTACTGTAATGAAAAAAAATTGATTACTATTATGAGAATTTTAATTAATGCAGTATTTTTTTCCCCTTCTTATCATGGAGACGGGAACGTTTCTCCATATCTTACCCTCCACACCCCCTCCCGAGCACGCCATTGATCAGAACTTAGTTCCTCAATACGAATCTAACAAAATATAGTTATTCAAAAATATCAAAAGCCGTAGCAACTCTCTTAAACTCGTTTCTTAGGAGATTGTTTGAATTTTCTTGTTTAAAGAGCGAATATCTCATCTGTAGCCGATTAACGTTCCTAATTCTAATTCATCTGGAACAGTTTAAATGACGTGCAATCATTTTTCTGTTTACAAAAAGAATACAGTTTCAATATTAACTTTTAATGTAGAGTTTATTAAGAATTTCATCAAATTTGTCCAAAAATTAATAATAATTTCAACGTTTACTTCGTTATCGGAAGACAATGAATTTTTGATGTTGAAAGTGAGGGACTTATTTTTTTGTAGTTTTCTTTTTTTTATTATATTCCTTTAATTGTAACCAACTAGTTGCTTATCGTGAATGACTGGAAAATTGCTCGTCAATTTAGAAATTTATAAATAACTTGTTGGAATCTTTTGTTGTAAATAATAAGACGCATTTGATGTTCCCATAATGCTTTGAGGCTACGCCATTGTAGAGACAAGTTTGCAAGGCCACGCAGCGATTTATAACTCCGACACGGGAAATAGTCCGAAGATCTTATGCTTTTGTAGTAATCCAGACTAGCGAAATTAGTGCTTCAAGAATGTTTTAATTTTAAAAAAAAAATAATTTCTTCTATTAAGTCTTAGTTTTTGGCGGAGAAAGAATACATTTCAGTTCTCGCGCCTTAATACAAAATAATCTTCGTCTTGGTGAACTCTTTTTTGAAGATGGCTACTGCAGTGTAAATGACCTGTTATTGTATTTATTTCCCAAGTCAATCGTAAAAGATGAAGCGTCAGTTAGATCGAGATTCGCCGCCCCCGAGCAAAATAGCTCGTTCGGGAATGTCTAGATTCGAAGACAACAGCCGGGATCGCCTCTCTCCGGACAGAGATCGGCGCGAAGGTAGGAAGTCTCCCACTCATCGCGGAGCCAATTTCCCTCCAAGACAACATGGAGGCAAAAGCCGTGAAATATCGGAGCGAAATCTCAACCGAAATCCTCACGACGGATCTCGGGAAATCCGGGACGAATTTTCCCGCAACAAGAATTTCGAGAAAGGTCTTCAGTACAAGGTGCTATGTGTAAGTAATATTCATCATAAAGTGAGTGATGTGATGGTTAGGGATGTTCTTTTACGCGAATTCAAGAAGTTCGGGGAAGTGAGTGTGAAAGTGCTCAATGATGGGAACGACAGATTGGCTTATGTTTATTTCCGAAACCCTGAAGACGCTCGCGAAGCGAGGCATAGTAAGAACAGGGCTGTCTTGTTCGATAAGCAAGTAAACGTGGATCCCGTATATCCCGACACGGCGGGCAGCGAAAGGAAAGGGAGGCGCAGTTTCAGTCCGGAGAGCCAGTTCCCTCGGCCGCGAGGGGTGTCTCCCGCCACGTCGAACACGAGTTCTGCGAGTCTGAATAGACGTGGCAGACACGGGAGCCTCGAAAGAAACCTTCCCGTGGCTCATCCACGTGATAATCAATATCGTAGGGAGAATCCCGGCCAACACAATGAGTTCGCCCCTCAGCACAGGCACGAGGAGAATAAAAAAGAGAAATTTCCGAACTATCTGCATCACATTCCTCCCGAGGAAGACGACAAAGCCACCCGCACTTTGTTCATTGGTAATTTGGAAGTGAATATACAAGAATTTGATTTACGAAGGATATTTGATCGATACGGTGTTGTTGAGGATATAGATGTGAAAAGACCCCCACCAGGTATGGGTAATGCTTATGCTTTTATTAAATTTCAAAATTTAGATATGGCGCATAGGGCAAAAGTTGAAATGTCTGGGCAGTATATTGGGAAGTTTCAGTGCAAGATTGGGTATGGCAAAGCAACGCCTACTACAAGAATTTGGGTAGGAGGTCTTGGGCCGTGGACGTCTTTATCTCACTTGGAAAGGGAATTTGATCGTTTTGGGGCAATTAAAAAGATTGATTTTGTTAAAGGTGATAATCATGCTTATATTTTGTATGATAGTATTGATGCTGCTCAGGCAGCTTGTCAAGAAATGCGTGGGTTTCCTTTGGGAGGGCCTGACAGACGTCTCCGGGTTGATTTTGCTGATACAAGCCCTTACAATCATCGTCATCCTTCTCCGAGAGGTTCCTTTAGAGAAGAAAACAATGAACGATACATTCATCAGCGACGGGTGGAACCCGACCACATACCACAGCATGAGTTTTTTGAAAATCAAGGGTTCGAATTTAATCAGTGGCATGAAAATAGCAACATTTTGACTCCTCAGTATGAACCCTATTTTGAACGAAATCGAGGTCAACCTCGCAACGAATGGGGTAATTTTAATGAAAGGGGGCGACGTGGCAGTGGTACCGAATATAACAGGAACTGGAACCGTGATTCGCGTCCTGTATGGCGTGACGAAATGCCGAGAGAGTGGAACGACCGAAGAAAACGGCCAAGGGCCGATGGAGCCAAAGAAACTCAGCGTCTTGACAGAATGAAAGAGGGACAGTTCAAACTGACCAGGACTAACCGGCTCCCCGAGTGCTTAAATGCTGAAAGAGACCCTGCTGCCGGTAACAGAGGGCGTAAATCACCTTCTCCATTACATGATCCAATGCATCGTGATATGAAAGAACCCGTGCCCGGTGGCTCATTGATCAAAGATAGAAGACATTCGTTGAGCAGTGATCGTTCTTTGGAAGCTCTAAGAACAGGCAAAGCACGGGGCAGAGATGATTATCCAGATGACAGAACTAGAGACCCTCTGGCAGCAATGACTGGTGAAACAAGAAACGGGTTTACAACTATTCACAATGTTTGTAATTTACAAGATATTGCTAAGAATTTTCCTGTCGCTTGGCATGGTGGTTTAGTGCTTAAAAATAGTGCATTTCCAACTCGCATGCATAGTTGTGAGGGTTTTACTGCTATTGTTGACACAATGATGAAAGATAACACTGGTGAAATACCCATGCTCCGTATCACACAACGTCTGCGCATGGACCAACCCAAATTGGATGATGTAACAAAAAGAATAATGAATTCTGGACCGAATGGTCATTGTATCCTGGTAGGATTCACTGGCTCTGTTCAGACGCCTGAGGAAGTAGGGAATAACATACAGCAGAGACCTTTGCGCAATTTAGTGACATACTTAAAGCAGAAAGAAGCTGCTGGTGTGATATCCCTACCGATCAGTAAATCTCCCGAAATCCCAGATAATGCAGGTGTGTTATATGCCTTCCCACCGTGTCCGTTTTCCACAGATCTTCTCAAACGCATTGCACCCAATCTTACTGAGGGCCTGAAAGAAGATCACTTAGTTATTGTGGTGGTAAGAGGCACTATCTAAAAGACATGAACAAAAAATGTTAAATAAAAAAGCAAAATAACGTAAAAACTTCAACTAATTGACCTTTTAAAACTATAGTTAAAAAAAAAAAAAAAAGTAAATATATTCAGTTGTTTTAAAACAAACAAATAATTAAAAAAAAAAAAAAAAAAAAACCTTAGTGAATGTAGTATTCATGTACTGTGTAAAGATATATATATATAGAAGTCTGCGTATTGTAGTGGTTAAGCATAAAATTAGAAGAGTAATTCTATAATCATCAGTCATTTAAACCATTCAGTTTAATTCCTTTTTTTGGGGGCATTGTATATAAACATATTTTGATTGCAGTTAATAATTTTAACTGATGTTATTTTTAAAATGATATATTATTATTATTATTAGGTTTAGCTATATTTCTTATTATATTAAAATGAAATTTCATTTAGTTTACTTTTGTTTATTTTAGCCTAGTTGAGTGGCAAAAGAAGGCCGAGATAGAAACATGGCAGCTTGTGGTTGTTAACACCTTTGCTGCTTATGTGTACTTTGATGATTGTTTCGTCTCTTTGCAATGCAAATGAGTTCACCTTTTATTGAGTCTAAATTCTAAGTGTTGGTAGTCTTACTGTCAGCAAACCTGCATCATTATAAAGCAAACAAACTAAAAACTCAGCATGTCTTGCAAACTCAGTGCTACTCTACCAGTAATTCCAAAATTTTCTTAAGGGGGAGAATAATATCATCTTTAAAGTGTTTCATGTGAGAAACACCTTATAAAATTTGTGCATCATCCATCCAATAGAATTAAACAGATTTCTTTTTCACCAAGATTTCCAGCATTATCTGGCAATGAGCAGTTCAAGATTTATATAAACTTCTGTTTTACAGTGTTGTGAATTTGTGGCATGTAAAGTAAATTGAACCAGAAAAAAAAAATGATGATAAGAATATAAGAAAGTAAACAGTGCAAATATACTGTTCCGATGTAAAGTGGAAAATATCAATGGTGCCTTTTTTTTTTATTTTTCATAAGTTTCTTCAGATATTTTGTGCACGGAAATGACAAAAAAAAGATAAAGCCACTGTCCATCAGTGATTCATAGTCAGCAGTATCTCAGTTTCCATTAAATGAAGAGGTAAAATTCAAAACAAAAACCAATGATTGTGCTTGTGATAGCTGGAAGCAGTGATAATAATCCTAATGATGTGTTTAGTGCATTCAAAGCAGACCTGCTTAATGTTATGAATATTCATATCGAGAGTTTGAAATCAAAGTCTTTCACCGAGATCAACTACTTGAAATTCTTCATTTTTGGTCAAATTTTTAATCCAGTTCGTTCCTCTCAACTGTAGTCCGTTGAACGACGAGTCATCGAAATTAATTGGGAACTTTGTTTGATTCTTCATTTGATTCATTGTATATCTTGACAAAGAGATTGTACAGCTGCGATAAAGAAAAGGAAATTTTCATTGGCTATCCATGTCTTCATGATTGTTTTCAAGAAATTGCAAATTCAGCTTTATTTATTCTGTGATCCAAATTGCCTGAGAATTTCTTCTGTTCAGTTAAAACTTGAAACAGAGGGTGCAGCAAGAAGCTTCGTCTGTTGATGCTTTTTATTCGATGAAATGAATTTACTTTCTTCGTCTTTGGCAAATTTAGGGTTCTGATTTAAAAGTTGCCAACATTACGTTTTCAGTTTTTTTTTTTTTTTTTTTTTTTATTTATTTATTTTTTTTTTTAATTTTAAATTGCTTTTATTTAGTGAAGTGAATTTTAATACCTAGAAGGAAAGTCCCACCAAATCCCTTCCCAGTCCCCTCTTGAAAATTCTCTAAATAACAGTAATGAAAAAAAAAAAAAAAAAACATTAAAATTTTTTAAGCCAAAATATGTTTTCGTATTGTGGCAGTGAATCAAGTACTAAAGAAATTTGATTATACAGAGATATGTATAATTGAACTTTTAAAAAGATCAATCAAATTGCCGTTATGGAAAAACATTGTTGGATGCGAGACTTTGCACCCTGAAATTCCAATGAGTTTCAGGTAGCTTTACAAATACTTTTATTTATTTTTTTACTGACATGTAAACTTTAAGAAAAACCAGACATTTTATTTTGATACACCTGGAAGGAAGCTTCCTGTTGTATCTTGACTAATGACGAACAAAAAGCTGTGAAGACAGTAAAGTCTCAGTCCCAACTTTCTAAGTCCATTACATGTGGCCTAAGCAGTTTGATCAAACCTATAAAAGTATCAGTCACCCCTACCCACATAAGTGTAATGCTGGCTCATTTAACTAAGGAATTGGTTAATTTTTTTTTGAAGCATATCCTATTATACTTTGAAATGGTCCGAGTAACAAAAATAATTCTTAAAATTCTCTGAAAAGTCGCCTCTAAAGTTGCTCAGCGTTATTGAAATTCCTCTCCTTTTTACCAGAAAGGTAACGGGAAGAAAATAAAAATCATGAATTCTTTTAACAGGACGGAGCACCAGAACCATTTCCTTATTTTATTGTTAAATGTTAATGGAGAAAATATAAAAATTAAATTTAAAAGAAAGCTTTGTGCTTCGGTGTGAAATGAAGGGAGTTTTGTGTGTGTGTGAGTGATACAAATAGCTATAGTGAGTGATAATGAAGTACTGCCTAAAAATATTCAAATGTACGGAAAAAAAAATATATATCAAAGAGTGAAAAAAAATATGCTCGTTTTTTATTCTGTGAATTATGTGAAGCTTCATATATTATAAGGCTTGCTTACAAGGCATTGTAATTGTAAAGCAAACGTGTGTTAATCAGGACTTTCATCACGATGATGGTGCACAATAAAAAGGAAGGAAATAAATAAAGAACTTGATATCAAAGCCTTTGTCTCAATCATATCTTATTGCAGAAGAAAAGAACTTTATGAAGAATTTCAACGAGTGCAATGGACTTGGAAAATTTTAGCATCGTTTTTTCAAAAGTGTTCAACAGTGGGCTTGTTTTATTATTATTATTTTTTCATTTTCATCATTGTGAAATCATCGTACTACAGTGAATGTGCTTCATATGTGATTCAGCTCTTCAGAAAGTCAAGTGAATTTGTGATGTGTTACAGTAAGTGCTTTTGTTATTTAAGTGACTCAATGTGCCAAAGTACCTTTTAATTGAAATATTACAAGCACACCATCCAGGTGTATAATGGGGAAAAGGTCTTTAGGAAAACCCTAACGTTAAAGAGTTCTTGCCAAAGAATGGTGAAATCCATTATCTCAGATACATTTAAAAAAAAAA
>JAFIDM010008419.1:32340304-32369456 GCA_023159025.1 Thereuonema tuberculata | reverse complement strand
TTTCTCAGTCATGTGACCTTGATTCCGAGGTCATTTTCTCAGTCACGCGACCTTGGGTTCTGAGGTCATTTTCTGAGTCACATGATTTTTTTTTTTTTTTTTACACTAAAAACTTTTACTTAGACAGGTTTTGCTATTTTATCTTAAAGCATATTTTTTTAGTTTCAGAATGTTATTAATGCTAAGTATGTGTGACTTCTGTTGTATTTATCTGAAAGATATTTAAAATGTCTTTTTAGTACCAGATGAATTTCGTCTTTGGATAGGTTCAATTAGGTAGATGTTTGTAGACAAGTTTAGAGATAGAAAACAACACCCAACAACAAAACAGACACACACACAGACACAACAAGTCAGTCTGATTCATTATTTTATTACATCATCTTTCTACGTATATACATCAAGTAAGTACTGAAATATATTGTCAGTGGGATTTTTTTTAATTAAAAAAAAATTGAGCATAAAGACTTGGGTATAAAACATACAATGCTTCTACAATTCCATCAAATACAATTCAATGATAAATATATACCCAATGTTATTGCTGTTTGTAAACATTGTTTATAAATATTCTGTAGAACAGCCTACAGTACAGTCTCTTTCATTAAGAAAGAATAACAAGACATATAACAAACTAATAGTTTTGTTCTTTACCTATAAAATGTAAAAAACGGTAAAATATAGGTGTTTGACATAAGGTGTTGAACAAATTTAGTAACAACTCGGATTCATTGAAAATTTAAGTCAATTGCAATAAATTAAAAACGGCTGCAATATAACAATTCAATGACAACTGTCTTTGAGGTCAGTGATTCTGAAGTATTTACATATAGGTTATTAGATCACAATTTTCTTTGAATATTTCAACCAAACATTTGGTCGAATAAAGAAGCAAGTTTACTTAACAATTGAAGGAAGAAATAAGGCACTACTGTAATGTCAGTTTTCACACCAGTGGATCAGTTCCATAATGGGACAAATGGCATGGCTTGTTTTACTAAAAAATCCAGTGATTGTCAGAATTTATTTATGGAAGAATAGGTTTTTTTTAACTCTTCTTACCTTAAAAGATGAATTAAAATAGCATCTTATTTATAAACTGTCTAGAAATTGTGAAGTATTTGAACAAAACTTGAGCAAATCATATTCATTTCTTTGTGTACTTCTAAATAGTGAATGGGTTATATTTTCTTCAGACTTATTCTTATTATTTGCAGCGTAATTGGTGTACAAATCTATTGGGAAATTCAGATGAAGTTGGGGGTTTAAGAAATCAAGGGATTTAAATATTCATGTGCCCTCTACATGTCATTATACGTCAAAAACAACTTCTGCAAGTTATTCTTATATAGTGCTGTTCACATGATTGCAATTGCCCATTTCCATTTGAAATTAAGAGTGAAAATTTTATATGCCAAAGAAATACAACATTTTTGTTGAGTTCCATGAGATAAGTATCTAAACTTAAAAACTACCTTAAGAGTATTCTCAACTTAGAGAATTAAAAAAACAAATCTTCATTATTTTTTTGTATTACTGCAGGCAAAATAAATAATCTTTAAGTTGCATGATTAATTATGGATTACTGTTCACTCCAACACTTACTCAATTCAAATTACATTCTAGGACTATAGGAAATTCCATAGAAGAATTCTGAATGAATATCACTGGTTCATATTTAGTTACTTAATTCATTCTAAGTAAAGTAGGATAAATGTAAAACTTTGTAATATAATGAAGAAAATCATAACTTTTTTATTATTTTAATGTTAATACTATATAATCGCAGAACGTTAATTAAAATATCAACAAAAAAAATGCATACAACTGAATTTTTTGGATGCAGAATCCCAATGTAGCTTGTTGTACACTTTATTCTTGAATGTCTTAAGCATATGTTAATGAAGAAAATTTTATTTGTTTTATGATTTCTTGTATCTTACAGTTCCTTTCATGAGAAATTTAAAATTAATTTAAAGGCTAAATGGAGTTATAAAAATCTCTTATTCAAACTAATTGGATCAAATAAAGAAGACAAAATAGCATCTCTATATTTTGTCAGGGTTCATCTCAGTCCCTGCTGCAGCTTTGATGACAGCCATTGCTGAAGTTGCTTTTATTATTTACTAACAAAATCTCCATTCTTCGTATGGGTTTCAATAATGATGTGGATGAGAAAGCAATTGACATTGTAAGATCACTTCGAAATGGCAGGGGAAAGCATTGCAGACTTCTTAACTCGGGTGTATTGCGGGGTTGCCACCACACACTTCATGATCATCTCCCCCCCCCCTCTAAAATAGTTTATTTTGATAGTTTTTACATTGTCTACAGTGTGGAACCTACCCACATGCCAAATTTCAAGTTCGTAGCATGTTGGGAAGTATGCCAAACATTTCGGACAGACACACAGACATATCCACAAATTTTCCTTTTATATCATACATTAATAAGAAAGCTCAAAAGCCTCTTTCAGTAATTATTCATAAACTTACCATTAAAAAAAAAAAAAAAAAAAAAAAAGAGGGGGGATTTTATCCCAGGTCACGGGAGTGCTTTATTAGTTTATTTCTAATACCAAAAGGCAGAAATTAGTGTAGTATCAGTGTAGTGTATTTATTTTGTATCAAAATGAATATAGACGAATGGATTTTTATAAATAATCTTTTCCCTTTACTTCGTTCGCTCTCGTCCATAACTAGTTGAATAAAACATAGATCCAAGGTTAGGTATTTTGTTTTTGTCATTTTAAGTTTTTTTTTAATTACAAAGTTGAATCTGTATTTCATGCATGAGCTGCTCATAGAACTGTCTTCAAGAACAATCTTCTATTTGATATGTGAAATCACAATGAAATGTTGAGTGCAAAAATAAAATCATAGTGAAAGAACGTCATCCTTTGTAACAATTATCAATAAACAAAATGAGACGCTGTCGTCTTGACTCAGAGTCCAAATCCAATTTATAGAAGCTCTGAAATATTCTTATCCTTATTTTCAATAATAATATGTCCTAACAGGTATTACAAGTTACTATATTAAAGCTGTAGTTATGAATTCTGCTTGAGCTCAAAGGCAAAACCTAACTATTGTTGTCAATCTCGACCAATCTTTTGGGGTTTTTTTTTCCTTTGAATTTCATTAATATGATGATTTTAACATAATTTTTTTAATAAGAATTAAATAATTGATTTTTTTTTTCCCTTTTTCTTCCTTTTTACTTAAAATAAGTTTAATTTTTATTCTGTGCACCTCCCCAACACTGATAAAAAGTTCTCTTACAGTAAATACTGTACATTACGTTATAATTTCTTTGAATTATAATTAATATCTTACAGTACATTAATACAGAATATAAATCCATCTCCCTAGATTTAGTCCATATATTTCATCCTTTTTTTCATATTATAGCTTTCGAAACAAATTTGGTTAAAAGAATCTTACAAGCATTACTAAAGTAAATGAATTACATACAAAAACTGTACAGCATTTAATCAAAAAGATCTTCTGACAAATAATCACTGGATTTACTTAACTTATGCTGTCCCATTATGCAGTACTGACCCACAAGATAATATACTTATTTCATTCTATGTTGGAACTGTCCATTATAAATAATAACTAAAATTACTATAAATTTATATTTTATCCTTATATTTAAAAAAGTCATAGGATAAAGCTAAAAATCATATTCTTTTTACATGCTATAAAAACTTTTAAAATTCATAATTTGAAATTTCTTGATATGTTCAATGAGCATGTTCCATTGCCAACATTTCAAGCGACGATAAGGAATTACTGTCACAGATGGATTCGATTCATTCAGCTTCAATTTCATTAAAAATTGTTCAAATCATTCCCTAACTTTGAAATTTTCTTTCAACTCACTCACTTTTAGTAAAACCTCACTTAATCACACAAAATTAATAAATAAATATAAATAAAAGGAGATAACAAATAAATATATGGACAAAAGGTGTGGTTGCATGGTCGGATATATCTGATATCAACTTCTGAAACTCTCTGGTAAAGTTGAGCATCCCTTGGAAACTTCTAGACTAAGTTATGCTGCAGAATGAAACCAAAGAAGGTGTGTGATAATTAGGCCAGGAAATTGCACATGGCTACCAGCACAGGAGAGGCCGTTTGTTCAAGGATAGCTAATACTATGGAAGGAATAGCAGAACAAGGTTTTTGTTGTCCTTAAAGAAAAGTTGAAGGAGGATGAGGGGTGCAATAGCAGCCAAATTCTGTCCTTTTAATATTTCTACCAATTTGAGTGGTAGAGAATGTTACCTTTTTTTTGATACTGCAACCAAATGGGTTAAACTGACTGACAATCAGTGTGCTGTATTACAGCTGATTCAATACTACAATACATCAACTGAAAGATTAGCATGACAATAGTATGGCTTTTGCACATTCTATGCATGTGTTGGCACTGACACATTTGTAGCTTCAAAAACAAAACAAAAATAAATTTGAAGCAAAGTCACTGATCAAAAGCACTATTTGCATTATTTACAAGTGACGAACAACCACTTTCCCCCAATATGGATTGGATAAGCAAGGTTTCACTGTACAAAAACAACGGTAAAGAGATGTAAATGATTACAAAAAAAAAATTATTAAAAAATGAGTTCTTTTACACATTTCACACATACGTACATCTCGTTTCTGATAGTATCTTCCCTATCAAAAGCAATCTTGCAGCTTATATGTTGTTACTGTACTAAAACATAAGTGGTCTCCATACTTACAGAATAAATAGACCTTCACTTTCTTACCATTTCAATCAAGAAAATTACATTGAAATTTCTTTTAAATGAGAATTCAACGTTAAAACAAGATATCACAACATACGACAATAAACAAATAAAATAAAAATATTTTCTACTTTTACATTTTTAAAAATTAGTAAACTCTTTATTATTGGATTTTTAAATATCATGTAAATTTGAGTCTCTGTCGTCTGCTGAAAGGACCTTCTGTTTGATTTGATTACAATCACTGTACAAAACTTGTGTAGAAGAGCAAACACAATAAGATGCTTGATGCTTAAGAAAGTGTTATGTTATTTCTTTCAATTTTAACATAGTTTCTTTAAAAGCTTTATATAAAAAGGAAAGTTTGTGAACCCCATGAACAGCTTTCAGTAGCCGACTTTTTTAATTAAACTGCAGCAACACTTTACAGATTCCAATAATAAATGAGTTTAATAATTTCTAAAATTTAAATCTATGCGAATTTCTGTAGCATAAAAATACAATGGCTATATGAAACTATATTATGTAGTGAAATTTCTGTAAGAATATATGCAAATATATCTTCAGTATTTTAAATGAGGGGTGCAATTAGTAACATTTTGTAACTATTACAGCACTTAATCATCACCATTCTTATATGAAAATAATCTCAATCACAATACAAAAACAGCAAATAACTGAGAAAGACCCTATAGATTCTAATTCATAAAAACAGATCTTTAGTGCAATAATGTTAGTTTTTGGAAGAGTTAGTGATTTTTTTTTTTTTTTTTTTTTTGTAAATTGAAGGAAATTTTTAACATTTTTATATTTTATAATCAACTCAAAATAAGAATGCTTTTGCCTGACTTACAGAGTAAGTTTTCACTGTAAATTCGAAATTTCTGTAGCTGTCCTGTTTGAAATTAGAAAAATCTGGTAGTATAACGGAGGTAGTTTTTAATAAAAGCAAGCAGCAACTGAAAAATTTAAATTTCAGTGAAATTTATAACAAAAAACTTGTTTGAAAAAAAAAAAAAAAGAACAAATCGTCTGTAAATGGTAGTGTTTTGTTTAACCTCTTAGGCAAATTCAGTCTGATGTCATTGTTTATGTCTGGAAGCTTCCGATAAAGGAAACAGATAATCATAGGAACATTTAATGAAAATTGCATAACAGGCGACAAAAAATTCAATTCTGCTTAATATTTATATAAAAACAAAACCACAACTTAAAAGAGAGATTTAAAGAAAGATTATTGGAAAATAAATTAGCATTTCATTGAGATCCTCAAAATAAATTTCTTTCCAGGTTCACTGGAAGCATCGAAAAGATTATTGAGTGAATTCCCTGCTGTCTTGCTAGATCCCATACAAGAACAACCAAGTGTTTGCACAATATCTTTTTCAACACAATCAGAAGTGTGACAATTAGATAAAAATGCAAAGTAACATTTCAAAGAAAAAAGCAAATCTTTTTATACAAACATCTTCTAAAAGCCATTTTCTATTGCTACTGTTCCTTGATGATGATATAATGCTCAATAACCTTTGATGAAGCATTACTGAAAGGATGGGCCTTTTTAACTTTCAAAAAAAATTTTTCAATTGAATTTTGACTTTGGTTCAATTTATGTTCCTGTTATTAGTTAAATAAGAAAATTACCAAATGATTTGCAAAGCAAGTAAAGCAATACTGGCATTAACTTCCCTCCACTTCAGCAATTCTTTCTTTTCGATTTTGAGTTGATAATTACTAATTCATATCAACTGGAAAAAAAAATTAGTAAAGTTGACACATAACTTGACCAGGAAAATATGATAAATTAATGCGAAACTCATGGAATGTTCAGAAAATTAATTTTTGTTTCAGGTAAACTTCCTGAAGTTTTTGCAATTTTTGACATTACTGAATATGATTTGAATTTAATCAAATCATAAGATTAAATAGAAAATTACAATTCCTCAAATGATAAGTGATTAAAAAAACTGAGTATCTCTGACAATTTCAGAGTACTTTCCAATCTCCATCTTCAGGAAGTGGCACAAACCTGTAGAACGCTACAAAACATGTGAGTTTGGGCAGATGGATCAGAAGTAATCAAAGTATTCTGAAACTTCCAAGATACCCACTTTAATAATCCATCATTTCCTTTTTACTTATCCTTATTATTTGCTAACATACATTAATCCTGAAGCAAACAAATCTGACCAAATCTACAAAGAAAAGAAACAAGCTCTTCTAAGAACTGAATTAATAAACAAAGTCGTAAATATGTAAGAATAAACAAACAAAAGATATTGAAGCAGTTTTCATTATATGTACACACCTGCCAAAAAAAAACAAAAAACTTTTAATAACCTTTTTTTTTTTTTAAAAAAAAAAGATGATAATGTTTTGGCCAATAAGTGTGCAATTTACATTTCAAATTTGGGAGAAATGATTGCTTGGTTGGATGGAACTCTACAACTAAATTTTCAAGGAAGATCGTATGGGGTTACCATGATATTACGAATACCAGTGATTCTTACTTCAACAGTATTTCTTTAAATTATTACGAGGATAAAAAACATCTCTGCAAAGTCCATTATTTCGTGAATTCATCATTTTGGAAGCCAACTTAAACCTAATAGTGATCTCGTTGTGTAAATGTTTACATTATTCCAATGCATTATAGTTGCCATTGAACTCATGTACCACTGCAAAACAAGCTTGTATTACTTTCTTTATAATTAATTAAACAAAAGCTATAAACTTGTAAATTCATTACGTTTAAAACTGTATATAAAGTCTCAAAAATTATTTCCTTATGTTTAGTTCTTATTTTTGCATTTTGGCTTTTTTCTGATTCATTTTTTATTTCAAAACTTATTTTTTTGCTTCTAAATAATTAACACAACCTCATAAATTGACATTCCATTGTGTGAGGAAAACGAAAGCTCAATTTCTAATGCAATTTCCTCAATGAAATGTTTTTCTTTTTAATAGGGCATTGACAATCATGATTAACAAAAATCATTGATATAATTTAAAACTGAAACGTTAAAAATCAGAAATCACTATAGAGAAACCGAAATGAAAACCCACTTGAGTTGAGTTCTATAGCTAACTGTATTATTCCTATGAACTTGCATTAACTAAAATATGTTTTGTTAACTAGTAAAGATTAATTTGACTACCTATGAGACAGTCCTAGAGGCTGCGGATATTATGGGATTGGAAGAAGGTGTGTGTGGCTTCTAAACACAGAATCTTCATACTATGGAACGACTGCTTTTCCTTAGGCATGTAGTTGAGTATTGTTTCTTCTGTTGCTGAACTGATACGCGTTACAACCAAAACTTATTATTATTTACATAGAGACATTAAATGCATTAATTATTGGGATGGAAAACATATTGACTATGAAATCCTGATATGAGAAATGCTATTGTACTTTTACTATCCTTCACTAGTGAGCAGGTGTTAAAACTTGTAGAGTCAGTTTATAATATAATACAACCCTCTTTGAGATTACAGGAATTGTTAAGCGTGTTCAACATGAGCTGCTGAGGTTGTATCTGTTCTATAGTTAATTATCGAAGCAATTTCTCGGACTGGTTTTTAATAAGTCCTGCTTCCATTATGTCACAACTCCGACTATTTAAGTTAAAATTATAAGTTCAAACTCAAAAATTAGAACACAAACTTAAAAAATTATAGTCTTATCAATCTCAAACGTTTATGATGGATTTATCGTAATCAAACAACTTAAAGTCTAATGAATACAACTGAAAAAGTTTTTCACTTTGATAAACTGATAAATTAGCAAAATATAAATTTACTAAATCTGCTGTTTTTACTGGTTTTTCGATTTTTGGGAAACTTAAAAAATGGCCGACATTTGCCCGATCAAGAACATACTCCGCATCTTCTTCTAACGATTCGTATTTCCCTATAATATCATAGTGTACATGGCATGGATGACAGAGATCAAATGCTGGCCGCCAGTGCTCATTCAGTTCTCCCTCTTTCATTTTGGTTTCAGGATCCAGAAGGTAGTTTACAAACTCTGTAAAAGTAACATCACGGCCAAACTGCAGTGACCGAGCACTGGGAGTAGTTCGGTATCGCTGCACAATGACTCTTCCAAAATGCTGATGGAAGTAAGTACTATAGTTTTGCTCAAACTTATTGCGAAATGCCGATACTAATCTCTCAAACGGATGCCGCACAAAGAGAAACTTCAAGTAGTTTGACAGCCTGTATTGCACATCTGCTTTACTAAATGTATCCAAAGTTCGGAAGATGTGATTGTGAGAATTGTTGGCCGGAATGTCCAATGGATTTTTTTCAGAATTCTCTGTAAGAATCATCATTATTCTTTTCCAATTAGTGCAAGCCACCTACAAAAATAAAAGCAAGCATTATTAAAATTGAAAAAAAAAAAATGAAAAGAAATATTAACTCCTGCAGTATCTGTATTTACCAAATTATGGAATATAATAAATTCTAAATTAACATTTTTAGGTTAAACGGAGAATACGGCACAAGCCAATCAGCATCTTCGGAAGGATACATCGGTGACGGGTGGTTTACTGCTTCGGTGACCGCTAGTTGCAGTGGCCTAAGTGGATTCCTGAGTTGTGTTGGTGCTTGGAATTATCGTGAAAGGTTGTTCTTTGTTTATTTTTCCGGTTTAATGGTTTGTATATGCCTAATTCACCGTGGTTGCCTCTTTTAGCAAGAGGCGGAAGCGGCCGTCAAAAAAAAGTTCAACGAAGACGTGTGCTGTGATCTCCGTTTTAACCCATTTTTATTATTTTATTACAGTAAACTTTCAGTTATTTGTTTTGTAGATTACCTGTGTACTTTTTTTTACAAGTGTTACAATTTACTTTATTATGGTAAATATATTTTTTGTATTTGTAACATTTTTGAGTTTACTTTATTTATTTTATGGTGAGTTATTGCAATTTTTGTTCACTATTTAACGTGTATGAATTTAACGAAGAGATAAAAAAGGCAAGACAAAAAACACATTAAAATTTATGACACGACCAGTTTCGAACCGGACATGCCGGACATTTACAAGTGTCCATTTGCACTTTTAAATGTCTGGCATATCTGGTTCGAAACCTGGTTGTATCACAAAGTTTTAATATGTTTTTTAAAGTGTCTGGTCTTTCTTTATCTCTTTATTGCAATTTTCTTTGTGTTTTACGGTGATTAGACTGCAATAATAGTGATGTCTATGAAATATTCTATCAAATATCTTTGTACAACAGTTAATAATAATATTTCATTTAACTTGACTTGTCTCTTTACAAATACATAGGATAACTCAGTCCACAACTGTCAAATTTTCTACTGCAATCTCCTGCAAAACTGTAGCTATATTATGATTTTGTTACAAATCTGCCCAATCATATAAATGTATTAAACATTTGCTTATTTCATGATTATCTGATCAGATTGAAGAAAATCTCTAGGACAACAATGGGTGAAGACCAAATTGTTTACCAAGTAACATCCTGAAACAGTTTGTTTCACACTCTTTGGCAATCATCAGCCAGGGGCAGTCACCAGTAAACAACGAGGCTAATGGGAATAGTCCTGGGAATCACAGTGCTGCCTCAAAAGCCAAAATAAACAATAAAAATCTCACTAAATGAAAATTAGTGTCAATGCACAGGATTGAATTTTTTTATATATCAAAAAAATTCATTGAGGCCGGCTGAATGCTGGCACATGAATGTTCTCATTAATTTTTCATTAGTGAGTTTTTTATTGTTTATTTTTGCTTCTGAGGCACCACTGTGATTCCAACGAAAAATCTCTAGGACTTCAGTGTATTAAGATCTTAATATAAAATCACATTTACACATAATTAGAGAAAATAGATAATATTAATAACTTTAATAAACTTAACAAAAACATAATGTCAAACTGAAATTCAGATATTTCATCTAATTAAAAGATTATAAGAGTAACAGATAAACAGAAAGAGTACAACAAAGTAACCAATTAATTCGGATCAATTAATCACTGTAATATACTGAGTTATTTTAATTATTTCTAACTGATAATCACCCCGTGTGGTGTCCGGGGAAGAATAGCACCACCGTAGCTCATACGGATCGTAAGAGGCGATCAAAATGGGCACCCAGTATCCGGGGGTATAACTGGACCACCCTTCCCATGGGGGATATAAGTACAGTATGCGCCAAAATAAACAGTATTGAAATGAAAAGATGAACAAAATTACATTATTGTCATTTGTGAGTTTATTTCTCCTCAAAAGAAATTAACATACACAAATACATACACACACACTATTAGCGTGTTGATTTACCACGGTATGCGTAATGTAAGTGTTCAAAGTGTGCACCGCCCCGCTGTAGATAGTGCTCATATCATTCACGCAGATTCTCAAACATATCCTGAAACAAAGGTTGCTGCAGACTCCTGCAAAAGGAGATGATTTGCTCACGTAATGTAGGCACAGTTCTTGGTGGATCTTCACAGTTGAACACACTCTCCTTTAACATTTTCCACAAGTAGGCATCAGGTGGTGTAAGATCGGAGGAATGGGACGGGTATGGGATGTCAGTACCACGTGAAATGATTCGTCCTGAAAAGTTTTCCTGCAGCATGGCTAGAGATTCTCGAGCGTTAGGGCTGGTCACCCCGTCCTGTTGATACCACTGTCTATTCATCTGAATGTTCCTTGCACGACAGAACCTTCTCAAACCTTGAAGAAATGGCTCGATCACTAAACCCCTTGCTGACACAGTACACTACCAGAACGGCGAAATTTCGTAACAATATACAGCATAACTTTGTTACTTACTGCCGTCTTATTAAACTTCTCTTGGAATTGTTCTGCCACCTTTTTCTAACTCGGTCCACCTTCACGACCGCTTCCATATGAGCGGAAATAATGTTCAACTATGAATACTTTATCCTCCGTCGAGAGACCCATTTCCAGCAACAACTGCACAACACAACTTCCTTTCAACTACTGCGAACACGTGCAGCGGGAGCTATACCCCGTCGACAAACGCAACCACGTGTTTGAGATGCGCGAGTTTCAATACTGTATATTTTGGCGCATACCGTACATGGGACTGGTCCTCCAGGTTGGGGGTTGTGCGAAGGGCCAGCTACCCCTCCACTTAAAACTTATTTGCTAAAAATGCTAAACATAGGAACAATGGATTGATTAACTTAAGACGGACAAGGCGAGTTAAATGGAATAAACGAGATTTAATTAAAATTGGAAATTGGAACATTCTTACATTATTGAGACCTGGAAAGATGCAAGAGGTTGCTAATGGATAGATGATGTAATGAATGATATTAGAAAGATGAAGATAGTAAATTGGAGAAAGTGTGTACAGGATAGACGACAATGGAAGACAATTGTTGAGCAGGCCAAAACTCACAGAGTTGTAGCACCATTTAAGAAGAAGAACTGATAATCAAATATTAATAAATCTGCTGACTTCTTTTAAGTTGTTTATTTTTCTAATCCATGTGCTTTAAATATTTCTTACTAGCTGTTGCAATGCCACTCAAAGAAAGAAAGTGTTTGTGTTTTAATTCTGTTTATTGAAGTGCTTTTGGATACACAATATTTTTTGTTTTTCCCTCTGGTGCATACACAAATAAATCAGAAGGTTTTCCGATGCGTGAGCATGCAGCTGTCCATGTGTGAAGCATGGATTTTCCAAATTTAGTCTACACACTTGTAGCAATTGTCTCTGTGTTGATGGTCATTGCAAATGCGAGTCGCACCTTCTGCAAACGTTGAAACCGGAAATACACTCATTTGTTGAAACGACTCGTGCACCAGATATTGTAAAATGGTTCTATTAATTCAGAAACCTTCGCGGGTGTGCACACAACAACTCATCAAAGTTTCATCGCAATCTGATGAATAGTATAGAAACGCATACGGAACAAACAAACAAAAGAAACATTCATTTTTATATATACAGTAAACTCCCGATTATCCGCGGGCAAATTTTCCGCAGACCTCTCCTGTTTCCATTTTTTTTTACTGGTCAATAAATTACGGAATTAAAAAAAAAATTTTAATCTCGAGTAAGGTAAACAATAAATGAGGCACATTTAACGATTCGACGTCAAAGTAGGGGGTTTTCGTGTTTCGACACGAAAAAACAAAGACAATTAACCGATTTTTTTGTTAAAAAGTAAAATAAATAAAGTAAAATAAAATAAAATAATTGTTTATAATGTATATACTGCCATTTTAATGTAAATAAAACATGTTAAAAGCATTTTTGTGTTGATTTTTGTCCTTTTTCGTCCTATTTCGGATTATCTGCAGAATTCGCTTATCCGTGGTTGCCGCGCCACCCAATTCCGCGGATAATCGGGAGTCTACTGTATTAAGATATAGAGTATAATATCCTTATATCCTTTCAAAATTAAATGTAAATGAAAGATGTAGCTTACGAAAGAAGAGTTTTAGGATCAGGTTTAGAAAAATTGTATCAAGACAAAACACCAGAGGTAACCAGCAGAGGGAATCATGTTTCTCAAGAACAGAATCAAGAGAATCAACTAAGATGTAGGAAAGAGAGGAGGATATACCTGCCCTAACTGAAAAATAAAATGAAATGATTGAACCTAAAAGATTGGTTTAATGTAGAACGTCTCCTTAACATGTACTGTCTCTATTTCTTACCAATTGATCATTAGTTCTTGTTGCAGGTCGGCATTGTTTCATTGCAGTCATTAAATATAGTTGTTTACATGGATGAACTGAGACGACTTTTTTTTAATTGTCTATAAATTTATAAAAACATAAATAGTCTAATTATGTCAAGTTATTAATGATTGTTATAAGAAAATACCAAATTAAATCGTCTTACCTTTGGAACGTAGCAGTATAACAGCTTATGTTTATCATCCACAATAATATGGTCCAGGGTCCTGTGATGAATAGCCTTCATTCCATGCTCGATCAAGTAACTACAGACTTTTCTTATTGTATGCCTTCTACTAACTTGAACTTCTTCTAACGTCAGCATATTGATGTTGTCTGCCTAGTAAATGAATTAAAATTAGAAAACAATTGGTTTAGTTGTACAGTGAAGAAATTTATCCCCCAAACTTTAATAAACCTACTTAGACAGAAATTGTCTGTCTAAATGAGAGTAATATAATTTACTAGTTGACCCGTGCGAATAATTCGCAACAAAAAACCACATTTGAGAAATAATAAACAAGTTAAAAAATGTTTAACGTGTCGTGAAACAATTAAAATAAGCCAGCTATTTCGACACTGGATTAGTTAAAATTCTAAAAATTATAGAATCACCCTAATGTGAATTGACGTACGTTTCGAAACCTCATAGAGCAGGTTTCTTTCTCAAATAAAATTTATAAAATTGAGGTTAAAAATCCCCCCTACCTCAAACCCGTCCTCCCTGTTCGGGAATCGTAAGCGAAATGTCTTATAAACACGAGATTCGGATATTGCTTATGCTGCCACTTTCCCCCCTAGTGTCAAGACTCGTAAATATGTTAGAAGAATTTAATTTAATTTAATAATAAACAACTCCAACAGCTATGGTGCTTGTTAGTTAAACACATTGTCAACAGATGGCGCCGTCTTCATTTTTATAAAAAGGTGTTTAAAATACTGTTTTTTTAACGAAAACATTAATTTTAAACAATTTGTTTATTTTTTGGGGAATGTAATCTTCATAATGATGTCTCAATCATTGATTTTAATGAAGTATTAAGGGAGTTATGGCGTACCGACACAAAAACACCTTTGAGAAATAATATATAAGGATTCTGAGCTTACTTATTAGTTGCGGAATCTAGTTAAATTATCAGCAAGAAGGCTTAATGTGCATGTATAGAAATAAAAGAGAAAAATGAAAATAAAATTCACTTGCACAAAAAGAAAAACAGGATAAAATGATGATAATTACCGACAGTTACCATATACAGTTTCATATTCCATCATCAGGGACGGTACAAACATACAGGACATCACAAAACCCTTAAGATGACATGAGGTGGGAATACATATTGGGATTGAAGGGAGTGAATGGATTAAGGAGGTTCAGCAATAGTGATGGGAATGGACCACTTGAGGATAGGCGGGGCTTCGTAGTTCCAAAATATCCCATCAGTCTACTTTTTGGCTTGTGGGATAAACAAAGCCATGTGCTTCGTTTTAACCCTAGTGTATATAGAGGCTGAACTAAAAGATTTGATTTGGATACAACGATTGCAAGCCTTCCAAAATTTTCAGATTGGATGTAGAGTTGATTATCGCCTAATGAAGAAGACGACAGCAATATATTTTCAAAGAAGAATATAATTTAATGGACCACTTGAGTATAGGCGGGGCTTCATAGTTACAACATATCCCACCAGGCTACTGCTTCGCATGTGGGATAAACAAAGCCATGTGCATTGTTTTAACCGGTGTAGATGTAGAGGAAATATTATATTAAAGAAGGATATTCCAAGCGTTTTTTACAGAATTATTACAATAAGGATCTGCACAGTACTAACCATCCGTCTTGAAATATCATTAAGTAATTCACACAAACTTATATGTTTGTTTATCCTACAAGCTCTCGCCACTTAGGCTTACACGTCATATGTGACGTCGATAGGGGCGTAAACCTCAAGTGGTCCATTATGCCTATCACCCATGTGTTGGGTCTGTGTTTGTGAAGGCTTGTTTGTTTGTTGCATAATTACCATCACTTTATCCTGTTTTTCTTTTTGTACAAGTGCGTTTTATTTTCATTTTTCTCTTTATTAAGTTATCAAGTTATTTATGTTATCAAACTTTACTTGCTACAAACAATTTCAGTCTATCTCTGCTTCTACAACAGAAAGTTGTTGGTTCTTCCGTTAAGGTGTCGAAGTAAGTGTTGATAGTTACTGATATTAATACAAATAAAGCAAAGATAATAGTAATAATTTTGAAAAGTGACTGCTCTTTAGCGGCCTCTAGGTTACAGCTTGCCTGTAAAACATAGGGTACCTCTCTTGCTTTTATGCTTGCTGGATTTCACACTCTGTAGTGGCCAAACGGTTAGATATATTAGAATGAAACCTTCACCATTGTGTTCAGCATCAAAAAGTAGGTGACCACGTCAAAAAAATCAGACTTCTAGGGCCACTCCCTGACCGGAAGTTGGAGGGTCAAAAGTGGTCGCTTCTGATAAAGAGGAAAACAGCGATAGACGTCCCCCAAGTATCGAATCTTCTGAACACATTAGTGGAGGTCACGTTTTTGGAAATTGTGCATATTATGGGGCCGCTTTGCTTTTGACACTGTCTAAATGCATTAATTTCCCTTGTTTCTCTTTACCATTGATTCTGACTCTTGTGTACCTCATGAAAATGAGATCCTTTATAAAGTTACAATTATCTAAGGATTTTTTTTTTTTTTCAAAAACAAACATGGGTAAAAAATTAGCAGGAAAGGATAACTAATTCATTAAATTTAAATATTATCCATTTTTAACAGTTCTAAACAACTAGTAAATCAATGTTCCCTTATATATATTAAATGAAGATTTCACTTCAAATGACTTCAGATCAAATAATTTCTGGTTTTGAAGTTATTTTTATATCTGAGTCTCTTTCACCATCATTATAAGTCTCTTTTAAATGACAATTATACAATCTATCCCAGGTTTTAGATTTAACATCTAGAAGTATTGTCATTCTAAGGTTATTTTGGGTTTCCTTTCCTCTTCGTTGAAGCCCCTGAAGCTCAGAAGTGTCTGATCTTATGTTAACATGTAAAGATCTCTTCGGCCTTTTTCAGTTGGTGGTAATGCATAATGTTCAATATAGATAAACTTTCTTGATTGTACATTCTGAGCTGATTTATGAGACAAGATGAACATCAAAGAATGCCTAAGTTCCGCCAACAAGATCGTTCTTTAAATTGTTTGTTTATAATTGTCTTCACTTTATTAGCCTCTTTTATTGTTTATCTTATTCTAGATTTTATTTATTTATTTTTTTTTTAATTCCGTAATTTATTGTATCGCCGTGCTGGCGTGGCCGTGCGGTCTCGGCGTCGGTCTGCCGTGGCGGCCAGTACCTGGGTTCAAATCCCGATAGTGGCATGGTTGTTTCAATTTCCTTTCCTGTGTTGTCCAGCCTCTTCTTCACTTTCTCTTCGGTCTGACGTCATTCCTTAATGGCGTCCTGGGGAAGGCCACGGGAAACCACCCCAGTATCTTTCCCTTGAAATTCTAGGGAGTCTGCTAGGGGTTCGCCATCTTGGGAACACTAGCGCTCCCTGGAACACGGAGGCTTCGGATACGAAGCGCGCACTTCGGTGCCTACCGGCAATACAATACAATAATTTATTGTATAGTAAAAAAAAATGGAAACAGGAGAGGTCCGCGGATAATCGGGAGTTTACTGTATTATTAAACAAGAAAGCAGGCGAGCAAATAAAAAGTTCAAATATTGAATACATACCTTGAATCGGAAGTAATGTCCATGATTGCCCGGATATTTTGAATTCTCTGCAAAGAAAAAAAAAATTAACAAATAAATAAAAAATTAACAGATTTAACACTTAATAATAATAAAGCTTAAATATATTTTAATATAAAAATATTCTTAATATCGTCAAAATGTTTCTGCTTAAAAATTTGAACAGGTTCAACTTTTGAATGTAACTCATCATTCCTTGAGATAATATATAATTACAAGAAGTTCCTAACGAACTTAAAACCTAGTTTCTTTAAAATGATATGTTATTTAAATTTCTTTGGGAAAATATTTATTTATTTATTTTAAAGTTGTCAAAAATGTACAAAAGAAATCTTTCGTATTCATACATTATAATACTGCCAAATATAAACAGTCTTCATAAATTAATGAATAAACCAAAAAGGCACCAAAGTAAACAAAAGATTACGCCTCTGAGCTATCAACAGCGGGAGAGATCTGAGCTTTCGACAGAGGGTTTGTGTGGCTGATGAGTCCATAAAGAGGACGAAACGGCCGTCCCACACTCCCACTGTTGATAGCTCAGAGGCGAAATCTTTTTTCTTTGGTGCTTTTTTTGGTTTATTGATTAATTTAAAACAGGCACATTAAAGTTTCTTTGTAGTCTTCATAAATCTTGAAATATTCCATTTTCAAAAAATTAATTACATCCGCAAATACAGTAAAAATTAATCAAAATAACTCAGTAAATTTCAATCAAATTAATGAGAGCCGCAGTTTCAAGTATGATTAGGCTACAAAAGGGATGACGATGGACTGTTAGATGCTAAAAGAATCTATTCTTTCCACCATTACTTCATTCTGATGGTTTTTTTTGTGTGGAAATTTGTGTCAAGTGCACACACACATTTCTCCACACGGAGATTTTCATTTACAATATATAAATCGTCTATTTGTCGGTAAATGTGAATTTCAAGCTTCAAGAAGACCCGTTCACTAGTTCAAACGGTATTGCAGGGGTATATACTGCTTAGCCAGACGAAGCACTGGTCGCTCCTATTTCTTTCTCGGCGTGAAAATAGAGGAGATGCGTATGTGCCGACAAGAACAGAAACAAACTATGTATAAAGGAGAGATGCATAAAGTGAAAAATTACTGATATGACGATCGTACGATAGAAAGAACTAATTTAAACAAGCGCAAAAGGGAGGAACGTATTCAAGCGTAAATTCCAAGCGTATTTTTCTGTCCCTCCAGAGCTTCCTTACGTCCCTTCGGTGTGTTCCATTGTTTGGCAGTGTGCCAAACCCAGTCTTTATCGCTTGGGCAAGCAGTACACATACATTGATTTGTTTTCCATTCTGAATTTGCATGGGAAAGGAGGAGAATAATATATATTCGGTGAAACTTTTGTGATTAAGCATGAGAAGTCTTCATCGTACTTCTGTACACTGTAGCACTTAGAATTAGATTAGATTAGAATGGGGTTAATGTGGGCGGAAGGAAGCCAAGCAATTCGCGACCAGTAGATCTATTATGCGAACCCACGGAAATGAGGACAGTTGGAGAGAAAGACTGAAAAAATATGGTGGGAGAAGTGCAGGGGAAACGGGAGAACCTCGAGAAAACCTGCCCAGCGCGGATCATCCACCATCACGAAACCCACATGAGAACCGAACCCGGGACTCAGAGGTGAGAGGCCAGTGTCTTAGCGACAACGCCAACCGCGCGGCCAGCACTTACAAGGGAAGTCCGCGAAGTGTTACTCTGAATTTGATATTGGTTTATGGGTCACTTTGTAGAATTTTCAACGCTGAGTCCAAATTTGATATTCATTTTCATCTCCGGTTAATAGTTTTCGAGATATCCGCATGGGGGCGTAAAAACTTTAATTTGTTATAATTTTTTAACAAATTGAGATAGAATAAAAATTCCAACGCATTTATGTTACTTGCATACATGACTACCATGTGTGTCAATATGAACTGAATCCGTCAACTAATTTCAAAATGGTGGACCCAAAAACCTAAATTTATGACACTTTCAATGGAAAATAGGCTCATCCAACCCTAACTCAAAAACCGATTGATAGGTGGCAGCACAAGACAGGCAAGACAGGGCAGTTACAGCAATTTGATAATAGATGGCGCCTTTGTGCGCAGTCAAATAAAACCAATAAACTTATTTAAATCTCCTTAACCGGAAATACGAATTAAAATTAAAACGTACAGAACATACTTCCTTTGTGCTTTTCGCATTTCTTCATTAATAAACATTTTCATTGTTAACATTTTATAACGTTTTTTTTTTGTTAATTTTATTAATCAGTGTAAAATATAAAATTTGCAAAATAAAATATTTATGTAAATTTATCACTTAAGTTATTAATGCAATTACAGTTATAGTGATGCTTTCCTAGTGGCTTTATTTCTATATAATGCTGTATGTTTTAATTTTAATTCGTATTTCCGGTTAAGGAGATTTAAATAAGTTTATTGGTTTTATTTGGCTACGCACAAAGGCGCCATCTATTATCAAATTGCTGTAACTGCCCTGTCTTGCCTGTCTTGTGCTGCCACCTATCAATCGGTTTTTGAGTTAGGGTTGGATGAGCCTATTTTCCATTGAAAGTGCCATAAATTTAGGTTTTTGGGTCCACCATTTTGAAATTAGTTGACGGATTCAGTTCATATTGACACACATGGTAGTCATGTATGCAAGTAACATAAATGCGTTGGAATTTTTATTCTATCTCAATTTGTTGAAAAGTTATAACAAATTAAAGTTTTTACGCCCCCATGCGGATATCTCGAAAACTATTAACCGGAGATGAAAATGAATATCAAATTCGGACTCAGCGTTGAAAATTCTATAAAGTGACCCATAAACCAATATCAAATTCAGAGTAACACTTCGCGGACTTCCCTTGTTATAATCACTACATCTTCAAAATCGTTTTCGATTCATACTCAGTACTATTCCCTTCATTTCACTTGAAGGAAACCGGTTCCTTACGTAATGCTTACGATTCTCAGATTAATCTTGTAGTAGAGCCGTTGTACGTGTTACGGCATGCATTGCTTCGTTTTCATGGCTATCAAGTAAATGAATAACAAATTATTTTTATATAATCATCGGAATCGTAGTGGCGCCCCAAAAGCAAAAAACAACAATAAAAATTCACTAATGAAATATTAGTGAGAAAATTTATATGCCAGCAGTCCACTGGCACTAATGATTTTTTTTAATGCACAGAAAAAGCAATCTGCGCATTGAATTATTACTAAACAACAATTATTAATAATAATTCATTATTCACAATAGCCTCAGTATCGAGACCTCGCTTGTTACTGATGATTGCTCCTAGCAGATGATCACCAAAAAGCCTAAAACAGCTGTTCTCTGATTTCACTTGGTCTCACCCATTGTTATTTATTAATTAATTATTTTTCTGTTTAAATTCAAATAATTCTAGTATCATTTTGTTTCCGCTAATCGTCGGGCAGGAATCTCGTAGCCGAAATTAAAATTTGAGATAAAACAGTGCTTGATTGTGTTTATTTTGACGATTAAAATTGCATTACAATAATAATATCTTTGTGCTTGAAAAGTTCTTGGTCGAAAATTTGGAAATTTCAGTGCTTCCTAATGTGTTTGAGTTGCGAACCACTGTTTTAAAGTATTTAAACTAATAATTTTAAACTAATATATATATATATTCAATAAATAGTATGTAGGGTTAAACATTAGGCCAAACTTTCCAGATACAAAAATGCAATGAAAAATAGAGCGACTGAAAACAGGAATGAGCTTTCATTTTCTCACTTTCTCTCTCTGTCTCTCTTCATCTGATATTTATGGTTCGTGTAAATCGTTTTCACAGCCGCTGCTCCTCGCAGTCGAGATGCGTGGGTTAAGTAGATCTTGTTTATCCTTCATTTCCTGTTGAGGTTTCAGTCTAAACAGTTGTTATAATAACCTTTCACGAATTACCTGATACAGTTCAGGTTCCCATTTCTTTACAGACGAACCTAAAGTGCAACTGTGGATATCTCAGATGCTTTCTGTTGTGAAACGCGCCAATCCTGTATCTGTGAAACGCTGAACATATTGAAATGTTTTGTGAGTTTCCGGTTTTTTTTTTTTATCAAAATCGACCAACTACATGAACTACAAGAACTTAAGAACGGGCAGATCAATTGTAATTTTAATGATTGTCTTCAACTAATATTTTCAGACATTTCTACATCAACTAGATGAATTACGGTTGTCTGAGGAGGAAAGATCAATATGGTTTCGATCATTCTAAAGAGAAAAAAAATATGAATGTACGTCTTTGCTGAACGGTTTCCGGTATAGTTGCAACATTAATGATAAGAAAGAGATATATTATGTACTGTTTCAAGTGATAAATTTGTATAATAAATTTTCAGAAATTCTCGATTAACATCAATGCATTTTACAATCAAATACTTCAGACAGTGGGGCAGGTGAGAAGGACAATACTCTAATTTGAAATATCGTCTTATATTTCTTATATTTTTATTTCAACTACTCGACTCCCAATGGTGGATTTGGAAGAAATTTTACATTTAAACGCTTTACCAAACAATTCATGAATAAATTCCAGCTTTTATTGAAATACATTAATTATTTCAACCAATTCTATCAGCGATACGTTTGTATTTTATCTAATAAATTCAAAAACCATATAATTGGCTCACAGAATACCGGATGATCAAGAAATAACAGGAGGTGTTCGGAGCCCTGTAGCGTGTTATGTACTGGACGAAATAGAATCAAATTTGGCCACAATACACATTAAAGTATGCGGTTTCGATTTGTCAAGAAAGTACCAAACAACGCCGATAGGGGAAATTCTGGCGCTGGGGTCGAAAAATGCAGCATGAACTATCTAGGAACACAATTGACACGCACAATTTACGCAAAGGATTCGCACCCCGAGCTGTCATCGTGAAGAGACTGGGACGGACTGTTTCGCACTTATTAGTGCTCATCAGCCAGCCAAACTCCACCGATAACATGCTCAGGAGGTGCGAAAAACTAGGTATCCCGGCTCTTGCTCCCAAGAGCGGGACCTCTCCCCAAAGAAATACAAAACAAAAATTAATAAAATGAGAAAATACAATACTTCCTTGGCCTGCAACTCGCAAAGCACAAAAGGAATTTAACAGCAGCATTAAATAAGAACTACGCTGTAGTTCACTCCGCACGTTAAAGAAAGGTTAATAATTTCTATTTACATTATTTCTATTTCTAATAATTTCTATTATTTATTAATTTTTGTTTTGTATTTCTTTGGGGAGAGGCCCGCTCTTGGGAGCAAGAGCCGGGATACCTAGAGTTTCGCAACTCCTGAGCATGTTATCGGTGGAGTTTGGCTGGCTGATGAGCACTAATAAGTGCGAAACGGTTCGTCCCAGTCTCTTCACGATGACAGCTCGGGGTGAGAATCCTTTGCGTAAATTGTGCGTGTCAATTGTGTTCCTAGATAGTTCACTCCGCACGTTAAAGAAAGGTTAATAATGCAGCATGAAATTTGCATATACGGGTACTTTGTGACACGATATCGAGGATAAAAGGAGGGGTTGCGGGAATTCTAGTCATTCTGCTAGAAGTCGCCCGTCGATGGCGTTGTCACTACGTGATCGTGCCTTATTAGTCATGCTGTTTTATCAGCGGGATGAAAATGCCAATGCTGCTCTTCGTGAATACCAGCGGTTAAAACAGTTACGTAGAGGACCAATAACCATAACTAACTTACGAAGTATGGTTGAAAAATTTGAAAGAACAGGAACTCTTGGTGTGCAATCAAGCCGAGGTCGTAAACGTATCAAGCAGGAACAAGTTGAAGAAGTTGCCAGTCATTTAGTTGTTTCCAAATTATTCATTTGAAAGTGAAATAAGCGCCATTGTTTGACAGTTTCAAAGTCTGGACTGTGACGCTTCTCGTAAAGAACCAGTTAAATATGACTATGCGCTTTTTATGTTTTATATTAGTAACAGAGAGAGATTGTTAAAGTGAATAAAATATTTAAATTACAAAGTTAGACAACCATTTCAATTCTAGTCTTCCAATTTCAGTAAAAGAACCGTGTTTGGTATCTAGAAATTCAAAAAAAATCTTGTATGTAGTAACAGATGACATAGTTCGCTCTATAACAGTGCGGGTTATCTTCTTAATCTACAAAAATGAATGTTTCGTTGTTTGTTTGCGTTCCTATACCATTCATCAGATTGCGATGAAACTTTGTTGAGTTGTTGTGCGCACGCCCGCGAAGGTTTCTGAATTAGTAGAACCATTTTACAATATCTGGCGCGCGTGCGCACAGGGACAATCGCTACAAGTGTGAGGACTAAATTTGGAAAATCCATGCTTCAGACATGGACAGCTGTATGTGGCCTGCGTCGGAAAACCTTCTGATTTATTCGTGTATGCACCAGACGGAAAAACAAAAAATATTGTGTATCCAAAAGCACTTCAATAAACGGAATTAAAACAAAAACACTTTCTTTGAGTGGCATTGAAACGCATGCCGGATAAAGATAGTTATTAATAATATCTGTCCAACATTTCGTGTTTCTACTTGCTACCGTTTAAGAGATCTTCGAGAACAAACCAGCATTCTGCTAAATTAAAAAGCTTACATAAATAACCGAGTAGAGGAAAAGGTGTAAAAACGGGCATAGGTGTAAATATGGGCACCCTTCCCAAAAAGGGTTGTGGGAGGTGCTGCAGTTTTATTACGAGACTTTAAACGGCGCCACTTGTTACAAGATAGCAGAGAGCATTTGGTAACTTTGTTTCAAATAGTGTGGAAGCAGCGTCAGTTATTGTGCGAATTGGTTTTTTTTTCTGGACTGCAAATATTTGACAGGTATCTGAAATCGTTTTCTTTTCATGTCCTTGTGGTTAGTTTAAAATAATTTCACAGTGATATCTGGAAAGCGGAAATCCTAAGCTACTTTTAGAAGCCCGCCTTTAGTCACTAACGCTTTTAGGTTAAACGTGATAGTGGCAATCTTGCTTAGGTGGGGTTGGTGTAAATACGGGCACCATTTATTGGTGTAAATATGGGCCCCCATTTAAAGCCTCTCCTTCGAGTTATCCTGATATACAATCACATAAGGATCTAGCCTTGCCAATTGATGAGGCTGCTGAAACACCGCAATGTTCCCCGGGAACTTCAAATGCAGTTTCTCCGTTCGATATTACTCCTGTCCCCAACATTAAGAAGAGAACCAGTACTCGGGGACGCAAAGTAGCAAGGGCCAGCCTAATCACTGGATTTGATGTTCATTTAAAATTCTCAAATATATAACTTGCTCTTTGTATCATTTTGTATTGTTTTATCCTGTTTTAAAATATTGTAAACCGTTTTTTTGTGAGTTTTTTGGAGGGGGCCCATATTTGCACCCCATTTTTTCAGATGCCTTTTTTGAAGCTTTTTGTAAATCTTCGTTTTCGAATTAAAATAATTGATGTTAATCATTGTTTTGCCTCCTCTCATTTAGTAAACTTGTTATAGTTGTTAATGAAGATCAAAAATCTTGAATTTTTCCAAAAGAAAGTAACTTTAAGTCAAAAATACAAAAGGGTGCCCATATTTATACCTTTTCCTCTAAGGTTAAAAAAAAAAAAAAATCTTACAACTTCATCGGCCAGCTGAGGAAGAAAATAATTTTATTTATAGTTTATTGCTGAAGATGTTCGTAACCCTTTTTTTTTAGCGAAGGAATTTCCTGTAGAAATAAAATTTGAAAAGTAGAAAAGATAAAAAAAAAAAGGTTCGTTTGGAGGTAATGAGGAACACTCCAAAGGCAGAGAAGAAAAGTTTCGCGTGGGCGCGCGCTTTTAAGAAACCAGACTTACCAGATGGCCGAACTGGTCGATCTAGATTTTTTTTGTAGGCGTTGAAGTAGCATCTCTTGAAGGCATTAGAGATATCTCGAAACTGAATTCAATTAATTAACTCAATTAAGCCCAGGAAGAAGAAAAAACAGGAGAAAAAAGAAAAATCAAATCATTTTTCTTTCTTTCTGTTCTTTTCCAAAAAAAAAATAAAAAAAATATTCCAATCAGTTATTGCGGATGGTAGAAGCTTGTTCTCTGTCGTTTGACTACGCGTGTTCGCTGTAGTCTGATTCAGTGCTAGGACTGTCGTTGAATGGATCGTGGATTATGCATGTCTGGAACAAAGCACTCTCGTAAGGAGGAACTGTGATGGTCAGGTGTAAGGGAGAGGATGATCTGCCTCGGGATTCCCGTCGTAATATTTAGGAATCACGGAACTCACTCCCGTTCCAATTGAGGTCTGCCTCAGACCGCAAGCGACTTATATTAATTGCAGATTTTGAATGTCGAAGCTTTATGTAACATTATTTATTTTTATTTTTTAAAATAAAAGATTAAAATAAACAACAAACCAAGAAGGTACCAAAGGTAAACAAGAGATTTCGCCTCTGAGCTATCAACAGTTGGAGTGTGAGACGGCCGTTTCGTCCTCTTTATGGACTCATCAGCCTGAAAGCTCCCACTGTTGATAGCTCAGAGGCGAAATCTTTTGTTTACCTTTGGTACCTTCTTTGTCTGTTGTTTATTTTATAACGGGCACGTTAAATTTTTATTGTAAAAGATTAAAAGTTGAAGTCTGTAAGATGGAGGTAGAGAGAACTGCGATCCGCGGGCTGTTTACGATCCACGAGAGATCTTTTGTGGTTCGCTGGTTAATACAGAATAAAGTATCTGATCAGCGGCGTACGAAGGATTAAGGATGTTTTTACAAGTCCATTCAGATGTAGGCCTATTTAAAAATAAGTTGTTTCAAAGATCTCTTTCCAAAATAATAAGATACAGACACATCAGTGCCTTAATAAAGGTTTTCTTCCCGTGTTTCCTTTATTTCTTGTCTTTTTCTATATTTATTTTTGGGTTCGGGAAGGGGCTAGCTCCTCCCCCAAGGTGCGCCACTATGTATGATTATATAATAATAATAATAAAGAATAAAGTATAATAGTCATGGTTAGTAAATAACACCAATGAAAAATGCAAAATAAACTTTAAATTAGATACAGTGGAACCCCGCTATTCGTACACAATCCGTTCCAGAAGGCAGTTCGAATGGCGATTTGTACGAATGGCGAATCATTTTTTCACATAAGATATAATGTAAATTGGATTAATCCGTTCCAGAACCCAGAGATGATTGCTTATTTAAACCTTTGTAATAATACTTTAAGCGTAAAATACATAAAAACTATGAAAACAATAAATATATAGGCCTCTTTTATTATGTCTTTCTTTTTCAGTATAGACGATACGGTTGATTTCGCCATGCCATACTGAGTTGCCAGGTCAGAGACACAATTCAATTGTCGTTCTCATTGCTTTCCTTTTAGGCTTAGTTGAATCAGTAATCTTTTTTGGACCCATGGCTGCACTATTTTCAATAAAAATAACAAAAAATAACAATAAAATATCACAAAGTTTCACGAAGCTTGCGTGGATGATGCGTAGCGTACAGAAGCTAGCACGAGACTGAACTGAAGCGACCGCGTGGGGCGGCCAGTAACAAGATCACGCTGTCCGAATCGCGAGCAAGCGTACGAATGGCGAGTTCAATTTTACTTGAAAAAGTTGTACGAATAGCGAGGCGGACGAATGGCGGGATTCCACTGTATATCTTTCATACCATAGTTTACTGAACATTATAATTTTTTTATCATATCTATATTATTTCCCAGTTATAGGCCTATATGTTTATTAGTTGTAGGATTGTATTTTTATGGACTGCGGAGAAACAGTTTTCCCATCATTGCTGTCAACCAGATATTACAGAGTTAAGAGATTTCAATCATAGAGAGGGTGTTTGTTGACTGTGATTGATAAATGTTGGGACTTTCCATTTCATTCGTGCGCTCATTTAATTCATTTATGACTAGCTTTAAATCTGGGACATGAATTAGTTGTTTCCCATTGACAGTGATTTTTCTTGTTCATCTTTATCATTGGGAGGTGTCACTGTCTTTTCTGTGACTGGCGAAAGTTAATCAACAAACAAAAGGCGATCGCACGAACAGTCGTACGAAAGTGAGGCTCGTCGTATTAGTCAATCTGTGTGTGTCCGTTCCCCTCTTAACTTTTGAACAGCCGTCCCCCTCGTAAGTTTTGAGCCTCTGGGTAAATCTTTCTAAAACTTGGCATGCCCATTTATGGGCAACTTAATTTTTTGAAAGTTTTTCGAATTATAATCGCAGAAAAGAAAATGGTACCTCCAAAATTAAAGAACTCTATCAATACAAAATAAATAAATAAATTCATGTGCTGGCATCTCGCCGGCCAACAATGAATTTTCAACATTAAATGCATTAATAAAAATAAAAATTAAAAGCGGAAAACGTATATAATTAAAGTCCGCCAAATCAGAGACCGACCGTGGCCACCAGATGTCGCAATAGTAGAATTTGAATCGATTATATATGTCTGTGTTTATGGCGGGAAAGTGAACATTTAGGGAGTTTGAAGTTTACGGAAAAAAGACGATATTTATTTTCTTGAACTATTCTGATTTCTCATCAAATATAATTTCAAAAATTTATTTTTATTCATTCGTTCGTTTCAATCGTTCAAAATCAGTCTCCTACCTTTCCCAATTGGTTTTTTGACGAAATTGCATCCCTGAGATCGACAACACGAAGACGAAGATGGGATTCTTTTACTCACGTCTCGTCTTTTACTCACGGCACTGGGATCGAAAACAATTTCTCTGATGTGCCATAAGTAAGCATGTCATAAGGCCTTTTCGAAATAAGAAGTAACGTTAGCAATAACTTCCGTTGTTTTGCTTCTGTAACGGTTTTCTGTGTCGGAGAGTCGCCATTTTTAATCTTCTCTCTCTTAGTCCTGGAATGATTAAGAGATCATTGGTCTCGTTCAAGGTCAAAGTCATCCTCTGGTTTGCCCAACTGTAACTAGATATACCCGACATCCGTTGCAATGCCACTCATCAGATGGTTTTCCGACGCGTGAGCAGACCACCTACAGCTGTCCATGTGTGAAGCATGGATTTTCCAAATTTAGTTAACACACTTGTAGCGACTGTCCCTGTGCTTTGTTGATGGTCACTACAAATGCGAGTCGCACCGGAAACTGCAAACGTTGTAACCGGAAATACACTCATTTGTTGCAAGACTCGCGCACCAGATATTGTAAAATGGTTCTACTAATTCAGAAACCTTCGCACAGCAACTCACCAAAGTTTCATCGCGATCTGATGAACGGTATAAAAACGCATACGGGACAAACAAACAAAGAAACATTCATTTTTATACATTAAGATTTCGCCGGAGAAATACCAGCACATGAATTTATTTATTTATTTTGTATTGTATTTACTGGTTGGTGATTACTCCCAGCTGATGATCACGAAAAAAGCGTAAAAAAGCTGTTCTGGGATGTCACGTACTGGGTCTCAACCACTGTTTTTTTTTTCAACTTATATTTTCTTTGTGGTTCCTTTGAGAAATTAAGGCAAGAAGGCGATTTCAATAGCGAAGCAGTTGAACCGAAGAAATATATTTCGTTTTTGAGCATATTTGTCCGCTTATTAATTCTCTTAATGTCTGCGAAAGTCTTAGTGTAGAAGATAAGTTTAACGTGTGTGAAATATGTATGATGGAGTAAAAGTTCTGCCTTCACACATATGAAGAGGCTAAGTCCAAGCGAAATCGATTGTGATTTTTAATATATATTCTTATTTATTTATTTTATTTTATTTCTTCATGTGTGTAGGCAGAACTTTCATTCCATCGTAGTATACTTAAAATTAAATGGTTTCAGACACCTGAAGTAAACACTGCAGGTTTATTTAATTTTTGTTATTAGTTACTCAGAAGTTATTTCTTATTTAATAGTAAAAAAAAAAA
>JAFIDM010008419.1:32299667-32324086 GCA_023159025.1 Thereuonema tuberculata | reverse complement strand
GAAAGGACAATCTATAATCTGCTTTGCATTCTGGAAGTTTCAACTTTAAGCGCGAGCACTGTAAGTAACTGAAAGTTAAAAATTTAGATGATTTTTTTTCTGTCATTTATTACATTAGTTTCGTTATAGTTTTGGTCAAACAGAAAATGTTTCCATGTCACCACTGATCTTGAGTTACCTGACGAAAATTAGTTCACCAATGACCACTTTGCCATTCGTCATTAGCATTACTACTATCCCCGTATCTTTCTTTGCTTTCAAAACATGAAACTTTTAAATACGTAAATCCCAAAAACAGTTGCAAACAAGATACTTAAGTTATAAACAGATGGGTTTAGATATGAACCTGAGTATTTTCTGCCATTATATAAACAAAGATTGGTTTTTATGTGGCATTTTACTTCAGCACGTGGTTAGCCACCAAATGACTCCAACTACACATGATCGTGTTGTTCTACAACGAATACATTCAAATTATTGCCCGAATTTGCATGGGTTGTTCCACTACGCAGGTGTCCACTTTCAATTGAGCAGTCAGTGTATAGTATATATCTGTTTGTATATTTTTATAACAATGGAAAGATATCAGTGTAAGAAACATTTTCGAAAATTCAATAGTAATATAAAAGTTTATTTAATTTGGCTTTGTGTGAATAGAATTTACAAATTAAATAAAGTATTATATATCAAGATAAATGGAAAATGTTTTTTGATAGTTAAAAATTTAATTTTACTAGTACTTGTGTATATTTTTGTATGTTCAGGCATTACTGTAATGGCCTCAGCTTGCTGCAGCATATTTCATTCTACTTTTAGGATAGGCGTTAGAGAATATAGAATTTAAGTTTTAGATCTTGTATCACTGCTGTACATTTCGTGAAAAAATTGATAGCGGTTTGTAATTGTCTTTGTCAGAATTCATTTATTTCATTCTTTTTTTTTATTGTTCACAATTAATTATTTTATTCGTGACAGTACTAACAAGGGAAGTGCGTGACCTCGAACGGTGAACCACACGAAAATGTGCTTAGAATATAAGCACATGCCAAAAGCAGTGGTATGAGTCATTCTCATGGAAAACTGCATGTCTTATTACGAGAGGCATTTGAATGATCACCTATTGAAGGTATAAGAGAGGAATTTTGGTAACACGAAGAAACAAAATACCGATATAATAGGATCAAAAACACATATTTCAATGTCGTGACCATATTGCTATATTTCCCTCTGCTTAAAATAATTACGCTATCTGAACAACAAACTTTTCCTACTTATCTGATAGTGTTGCACAACTATTCAGTCTTCAAAGTGCAGTTCTTCACAGTGCGCTAGCAGACAACAGCTCAGTTTTGCATGGAATGACTCATACCACTGTTTTTGGGATGAGCTATTTATATTAGAAGAAGCATAATAAGATCTATATGATCATTTAAGTATTTGTATGTTTCTACATTTGCTCGTTAAATATATTTCCTTTTGTTTGTTTCGTTTTTTAGTTATAGTATATGAGACAATTGTTTTACATGTATAAAGGTCTGTGTGTGACAGCAAAACGTCTGCAACGAATGTGAATGTATTGCATGTATCTATTTGTTGAATGTTTATATATTTTTTATACTTATCTCACCTGTATAGCTATAAGTAGTTTGTAGTTTAGTGTTTTCAGATTTACAATCATTTGTAAAATGGAACTCGAAAGCATGTAAAAGTCCATAATATCTATCAACAAAAGTTAATACGACAGAAAAAAAAAAGAAAAAGTCTAAAACAAAGTCAACACCAATGGCAAAAACAAAATACAAAAAGTGTAAACAAAGAAATGTTTTATAAAGAAATACAATAATGTTTATATAAAAACAAATTATTCAATATTTATCACTGTAATAAAACAGCACCTGTTGATAGGAACTAATGGTTCCTAACAGGACTAAAATTATAATCACTTTAATGAAATAAAAAAAAAAAAATATTCTAAGCACATTTTCGTGCGGTTCTCAGCATTCGAGGTCACGCACTTCCCTTGTAAGTTAATTTGCTCTAAAAATAATGGTAATAACTGTATGTGCCATGTTTAAACTCTAGAAGTATGAAATCGTGCGATTTTTTTCGCGATATTTTGGGCTAAGAATTTATGATTTTGAACATAACATGGGAGGGGGAGGACGCCGTTATTGCATTTGTTACCTGGGCCCTAATTTGATGTGAAGGGCCTGATAAGATATGCTCTTATACTCACTCGTAAAACGTTAAAAATGTAGGGACTGACAATCGCAAACAAGGAGCCCCTAAAAGAACTTCGAGTATAGTTCCCTTGCAAGGTTACAAATGAATTCCTGGCGCTTTACTCATAGACCCATCAGAAATTAAAATTCAGACACATATCCTTTTTCAATTCCTACTTTTAGGCTACTTCAAATAGCAGTTCCGATAAATAAAAATAATAATAAAAGATTTTGTATTTGTTTATTTTCTGTATAAATTTGATAATTTTATCATTATATATTAAGGAAAAACTCGAATCTCGAATGCCTTGCTTTTTTAAAACATTTTTTTTTATCTTTTTCTTTAATATTGTTTTGAATTTTTGCTGCAAGATTCTTTTCTCACCACCAAATTCTTTAAATTGATCTGTCCTTGATACGAAACAACTTCCATCTTTGTTTCATTGTTGTTTTTGTGTCTGTAATTGGTAGATAACTAGAAAACGAAAAGACATTACGAGCAGGTGAATTGCTTCTTCGGGTAAGAAATTGCATAATTAGGTCGTAAGAAATCGTGTCTGTAATATTTACTTATTTCACTTTCACTGCATGTGATACGATACTTCTTCAGCATTCCTTTACACACCTGCCTTTGCAGTGGAGCTAACGTACAATTTTCTTCTTAATTTATTGGTAAATTGCGGAAAGTTTACAATTCGATCGTCTTTTAAAAACAAAATGGAAGAAAACAATAAATAACTATTGATTTTAAACAACAGTAACTGATTTTCCTCTGCACTGGCATTCGTAAGGTTGTAACACCCCATTGCATCCGAAAAAGGAAGATATCCAGAATTTTCTCTGTTTTTTTTTTTTTGGTTGGAAAGCTCGGAAAAAATACTCCATCAAAACCCCCTCCCATTCCAAATTTCTGAGCACGCAGCTATCACGTTTGCCTGTTTGTTATTTTTACGTTTCTGTACAGACGAGAAGTCTTAACTCCTCTATATGTGTCTGTGAGTCATATACCACTTCAAAGTCAGCAATTACAATAGCTAGAGATTTGAGAATAGGTAGAGCTCGCAGGAAGATCGAGTTTCCAGGTGGAGCTGTCACTGGTATTCATTCTTCCCGTAACATCACCGTAACTTTACTTACTTGTTAGCACCAAGGGATCCCAACTTGGGCTCCGCGGAACCCTAGGGTTTCGGCCGATAAAATTTGGGGTTTCGCATTAAACTTAATTTTTGAACTCTTAGTTTTAAAATATGTATGAAAATTTTATCTTTATCTAAATAAAGTTTCAAGAACTATTAATATTCCATAGAGATAGAGGATCTGCTCAAACATTGTATTTGTAGAAAATACAAGCGAATGTAATTTTGTTCTAAAGCATAAATTTAAGGGTGATCCATAATAATATTAAAAAAAAATTAAAAATAATTAAAAAAAAGGAATTACATTAACGTAAGGAAAAATTAAAAAACCTTAGAAAAATAAGAAAAAAAAAAAAGTAGATATACGGAAATGTCGGAATCAATGCGAAACCCGAAAAGCTAAAACAAGCAATAAAAAACTCGCCAAAAGGATAAATTGCAAGAAAATTCCTGTGCATGCTAAACGCGGCCGCTATGAATTTTTTTAGCGCACAGTTGCGCAGGTAAAGATTAATAAAATAAAGGGTGAGACCAAGTTGTTTACTAAGTGACATCCTAGTACAGCTGTTTCACGCTAATATGGCGATCATCAGCTTTCGAACCGACAATCTTCAGTAAATGAGTTCGAGACCTTAAGCTAGATCTTAAGATATAGCTGACAACTGAAATGAGATGGTTGCATTTTTAACATTTAAGCTAATAACGGAAATCCAATTAAAACAATGCCAAATATCTCGAATATGGGAGGGCCTGCCTTGGCCCCTGAAAATACCCCATTCATACGGTGTTTGGGCCAATGAATACGATGGTGAAATCCGTTCGTCGATCCGACCTTCCGTTCGGGAGTTGTTAGGGATGGACAGACACGGACGGACGGACACGACAAACAATTTTGGTCGCTATCGCAATAACTCCCAAATGGGTCGCTAAAAATCCGTTGTCTGTTGGTGGATGAATGAATCGAGTAGGCGTACTTGTATTCGAGTCTCCTGTCACTAGTTGAGTCCTCTCCCCTTTAAAATATCCCAAATTAAATATCATGAATCATTCGTTGAGAGAAGAAGTTAAAAACAAAAAGTGTAGCAAGCAATTCGCATGTTTCTAGTGACACGGAGACTGATAAAGCGGATATTGACGAAAATACAGATCAAAGCACTGGCATTGCTTGTGCAGCAAATGAATCGAGGAAAATGTTGTCAATACATCGCTAAATCATTAAAAAAGTAAATATTACTCGGACTCACTACCAAGTACCCTGATGCGTTATTCATATGATGCAATAAGATCTTATCACATACGAGGTTAGCAGCAACTACATTGCGCAGACATTTTGAAACGGACCATTTAGAATAAATGGAATAACAAACTAAAGAAGTCAAGGTTTTTGAAAGAAAACTTGAGTATCTTCACAAAATTAAACATTTTACATCGAAAATTGTCGGATAACGAAAGGGCAACAATGGATTTCTACAAAGTAAGCTACCGTATAGCACTCGCAGGTGAATCGCATATAATTTCTGAAACATCATAGAACCATGCATCAAAAATGTATGTACGTTCAGAGTAAGTTCAATGAGATATCCTGTCAACAAATGGATAAAATTTCTTTCTGAAATAATAGCTTCGCGCAAAATTCTTGATATTGAATTGGTATTTGTGGGAAAGTCTTGTAGGAGCGAAGAAACAACTTATCAAGTTTAGAACTGAACTGAATTAATTTATTAAACAGAAAACATGGGTTTTTATAGATTTTACAAAGTTGGATTTCATTGAAAGATTAATTAAATATATATATATATATATATAAATCTGAAAGGCAAAACTTGAAGCTGCCTCTTCGAGTTTCGCAAAGCAAAGATTTCAATCAATCATTTGCAATTTTGAATTCAGAAAGTAAAGAATATAAGAATAAAAATTAACTTATATTACTAAACCTATAAAAAGCCGGACAGTGATCTGGGATTTGAAAACGCCAATATCAAAAAACAAATCACTGTTTCTACGGAGATATAATCCAATTATCTCCACGTCTTCAGCGGCAAAATTTGGAAACAATTTAGAAACCTAAAACGCAATATTATTAAGACTTTGCTCTTTTTTAAAGTTTAAATTTCAAAATTAAAAAAGAACCTAAATACTTAATATTAAAAACGAAGTATTAAAGAGTGTAGGGTCCTCTTTATTACTTAATGAATTAACTAAATGAACTAAATTATCTAAATTAAGACCAAATTACCAAAAAGAAACCAATTAAAAAATTACAATAGCTAAATTAACTAATTTTAAAATTAAAAAATTAAAAAATTAAAAAGAGCAAAATCTGTAATATTGAGTTAAAGTATATTGAGTTAAACATAACGAATTTAAATTAATCAATTAATTAAACGGAAAACAATTTAAAAACTTAAAAAGAACAGCAATAATTAAGAAATAGAAAACGAATGATTTAAAATAAATAACGTTAAAAAATTAAAATGAATAAAATACACATAAATATAAATAAATGATTTCTAAAAATATGCACATATAAAGTGTTACAATTTGACTTGATATTGAGCAGGAACTTAATTTATGATTTAAGTCATATGATGAGTTATAATTATAACTCCAAATTTAAGATGAGACAACGGAAGTTTGAAATATTTTTTTAAGTGCATCCATGATTGGAGATATGAATTTGTTTTTGTAATTTAGTAATTGTAATTTTTATTTAGTTTGGTCTTTCTCGTAATATCTCATATCATCCCATGTGGTCTAGTGGCTAGGATCCCTGGCTTTCACCCAGGAGGCCCGGGTTCGATTCCCGGCATGGGAAGACTCATTTTTGTTAACTAGTAGCATTTCTTAAATTTATCACGTTACGATTATTTTTATTTTTATTGTTTTCTCGAATATATTTCTTAAATGTGTTTGTTGTAGCTTTACTAATTTATCAACTTGTCAATTTTATTACTTTTGTTCCTTATTGAAGACACGTTACTCTGTGCAAATTTACAAACCAATACAGGCTTTCAAGTATCGACGATTTTATGAAGACTCGCGGAATAAGTTGGGAGAAATGTGTCGATGCATATAGCCATGGTACGAAATCAATGATAGGACATGTGATCAGGGCCGTAGCTACCACCGGGGCCCCCGAACGAAGAGGGATTTTTTTTTTACGACACCATAATCACTTGTTCCATTGGATTCATTGGACAATTCATTGGACAATGATCACAAGTATGGTAAGACCTGAGAAGAAATATTCCGGAGTAATATGCCCACATTCGGATCTCCGGGTGGGCACTATCCCAGGAAAACTGTGCAATGTGACAAGAAAGAGTGGGGAGGCTAAAAGGATAACAGGACTGAGAATAGGAACATGGAATGTGAGGACAATGAATAGAAAAGGGAAATTGGAAAATGTGCAGAGAGAGATGGAGAGACATAACATTAGTATTTTAGGATTAAGTAAAGTAAGGTGGGAAGGAGAAGGAGAATTTGATTTGGATGACTATAAGGTAATATACAAAGGGAGGGAACGTAAGACAAATGGTGTAGCATTGATGTACAAAAAGAATTTAGATAACAATGTAATAAAAGTTATGCCAATTAGTGATAGAGTACTGGCTATTAAGTTTTCGAGTGAGCCGATAGATACACTCATTATTCAAGTTTACATGCCAACATCAGATGGAGAGGAAGAAGAAGTTGATAAGATATATGAACAAATAGAGGAGGTCTATGAAGAGAATGGCAAGGCACAAGTGAGAACCATAATGATGGGAGATTGGAATAGTGTAGTGGGAAGTGTAGGACAGACAAAGGTAGTTGGGGAGTACGGGCTTGGTAAACAAAACGAACGAGGAGAAAAATTAGTGAATTTCTGTGAGCGTTTGGATTTATGGGTTGCATATACTTGGTTTAAGAATCATCAGCGAAGGTTATATATGTGGAAAGCACCCGGCGATATCTCAAGATACCAGATAGATTTTGTAATTGTGAACCAAAGATTTAAAAACAATGTTAAAATGGCAAAAACCTATTCAGGAGCGGACGCTGATTCAGACCATAATCTTCTGGTAACAGAAATAAGAATTTGGCTGAAGCATATTATAAAAAAAGGAAAATTGTTAAGGAATTGGGATATATTAAAATTGAAGAAAGGAAAAAATGAAGCGTATTCAAAATATGTTGAGGAAGAATTGGCAAATATAAGAGAGAGTGAGGTAGTAACAGAAGAATGGAATAATATTAGAGATGCAATTCAGAAAGCTTTAGAAGAAGAGGTTGGAGTGGCACAAAAGGCTAAGAACAGGAAGAAATGGATTACTCAGAGCATGTTAGAGAAAATGGATGAAAGGAGAAGATGGAAGAATGTAAACACTGAAGAAGGACAAACGAAATATAAGAAACTCAACAATGAACTAAGAAGATTAACTGATCAGGCAAGAAAGGAATGGATGGAGAAACATTGTGAGGAGGTGGAAATTTTAGAAAAACAAGGAAGATTGGAAGAAATGTACAAAATAGTTAAAGAATTAACAAAGAATGAGACAAAGAAAATAAGTAAGCAAGGTATGTTAAATAAATATGGGAAAATAGCAACAAGTGTTGAAGAACACAAAAATATATGGAAGGAGTATGTGGAAGTGTTGTTTGATAGTAAAGCTGGACATTCTGAAATAGATCTGGAAGATGAAAGGGAATGTGAAGAAATAGATAGAGGACCAAAGATATTGAGGGAGGAGGTGGAAAAAGCAATAAAAGACCTCAAGGAAAGGAAAGCGATGGGATGCGACAGAATACCATCTGAGGCACTAAAGAACTTGGGAAAAGATACAATAAGTAGATTGACAAATTTGATCAATATGATATATGATACAGGTATTTGGCCTGAAGAACTGCTTAAAACTATTTTGGTTCCGTTACCAAAGAAATGTAATGCCAAAGATTGTAAAGATTATAGGACAGTTAGTTTTATATGCCATACTACAAAAGCAATAACAAGGATTATATTGAAAAGAATTGAAAGGAAGATTGAGGAAAATTTGGGAGAAGATCAATTCGGTTTTAGAAAAGGAAAAGGAACTAGAGATGCCATAGGATGTTTGAGAATGATGGGAGAAAGAATGTTAGAAGTGAATAAAGACTTATTTGTTTGTTTTATTGATTGGGAAAAGGCATTCGATAAGGTTAATTGGTATATACTACTGAGAATTTTAAAAGAAATTGGCATTGATTGGAAGGATAGAAGACTAATAAAGGAGATGTATTGTAGGCAGGCAGTGACTGTAAAAGTAGGAGATGATGAAACTGAAGAGATGGGTATTGGAAGAGGAGTTAGACAAGGGTGTTGTCTTTCCCCAGTGCTTTTTAATGTATACGCAGAACAACTCACTGCGAAAGCTTTAGAGGAAGCAAGAGGTGTTGTGATAGGAGGAGAGAGATTGAAAACCATTAAATATGCAGATGATCAAGCAGTGTTGGCAGAATCAGAAGAAGAGTTACAGAAAATGATGGACAGTATAACAGTTGGGAAAGACTTTGGAATGAACTTAAATGTGGGAAAAACCAAGGTGATGAGAATAAGCAGGCAAGAAGGTAGTGTGAATATCTCCTTAAAGGGAAAGATTATACAGCAAGTAAAGGCTTTTAAATATTTGGGAAGTCTGGTGAGATGGGATGGAAGTTGTACCGAAGAAATAAGAAGTAGAATAGCAATGGGTAAAGAAGCATTTGAAAAGGTAAAAGCACTGTTGACAGCACAAGGCATTTCAATAGAATTAAGGAAAAGGTTTGCTAAATGTTTTGTTTGGAGTGTGATGTTATATGGTAGTGAATCATGGACTATTAAAAAGAAGGAAGAAAGATTTCTAGAAAGTTTTGAAATGTGGCTCTGGAGAAGAATGTTAAAAGTGAAATGGTCGGATAGAGTAAGGAATGAGGACGTTTTAACAAGAATAGGTAAAAAAAGGAAATTGTTAGAAACCATACGCAAGAGAAAAACATCTTGGTTAGGACATGTGCTACGAAGAAATTGTCTACAACAAAGAATAATAGAGGGAAAAGTAGAAGGAAAGAGAGGAAGAGGAAGAAGAAGGATTGGAATGCTGGATGATGTTAAAAGGGGAAGAAAGTATGAACAATTGAAGAAAGATGCACAGGATAGAAGAAAATGGAGAGCGTCCAATTGAAACCTGTCGTAAAGACAGTCTACACCAGAGAGAGAATCACTTGTTGCCCCAGGGCCCCAATACTCTAGCTACGATACTGCATTTGATAAGGGCAGTAATACGAATTAGTAATGTTGCTAAAACGTGTACAAAAAGTAACTGGTTGCTCGAAATACGTATCCCTTCATCTTTAAAATGTGATATGATGAAGCAGTGAAAATGATTAACTTGGTGAACACAAGACCGTTAAAAACAAAGATTATTCAAAATTATGTGTAGAAATGGACAGTCAACGTACATCTTTGCTAGTATACATACTGAAATGAGATTACTGTCACGTGATAGAGTTCTTGTCAGATTGCTTGAATTACCAGAAGAATCTACACATTCTTAAACAATGATAAATTTCTAATATCAGTTCGCTTTAGAAACGTTGAGTGATTGAGTCAAATTGCTTATCTGGCTGATATATTCACAAAAGTTCAAGGAAAAAAATAAATATTTCTATATAAATTACTAGCTGTATCCGGCATGCGTTGCAGTGCCACTCAAAGAAAGAAAGTGTTTCTGTTTTATTCTGTTTATTGAAGTGCTTTTGGATGCACAATATTTTTTGTTTTTCCGTCTCGAGCATACACGAATACATCAGAAGGTTTTCCGACGCGTCAGCAGGCCACATACAGCTGTCCATGTGTTGTCCCTGTGCTTTGTTGATGGTCATTGCAAATGCGAGTCGCACCGGAAACTGAAAACCTTGAAACCGGAAATACATTTGTTGAAACGACTCGCGCTCCAGATATTGTAAAATGGTTCTACTAATTCAGAAACCTTCGCAAAACAACTCACCAAAGTTTCATCGCAATCTGATGAATGGTATAGGAACGCATACGGGACAAACAAACAAAGAAACATTCATTTTTATGTATTAAGATGATCATTGTTACGAAAGATAAAACACCCGATCATGGTTGTTGAAAAAAAATTATATTTCATTTCCAATTTTAAATGACTTTTTTTTTTTTTTCACAGAAATCGAACTGTGAATTTGACGAGGAAATTCAAAAACAAGTTGTTTCTTATCTAAAATCAATAACGGTAGCATTAAATAAATACTTAACTGTATTAAAATCTTACATAACTGTTGGGTTATCAAACCTTTCAATATTAAAGAAAATCCATAGGAACTATCTACATCAGAATATGAAATTCTGATCGACCTCAAAATAAAAGTTAAATCTAATGAAGTTTCATTAAACGAGTTTTTGCGTGACATCAAAGAAGAAGGCCTAATTGTTTTCAAAAAGGCAATCGTTATTTGTTGCCGTCAAGTACACGTGGCATTTGTGTGAAATGGGATCATCACTCTACACTTCCACAAAAACAAAATACAAAAAGTATGAAGAACAGTCAATGTTCGAAACTGTCACTAATATATATATTGTTAATATTACAAAAAAGTGTGCTGTTTGTTTTATAGTATGGACGCCACTCCTGATATTAGAATTCAACTGTCCACAATCTATATTACTAAATATCTTTTATTTCTCTGTCTGTCTGTCCGGCGCAATTGTTAATTATTAGTTTCTCTTGCTGAGAAAGTCAGATTATAAAATTTTCTTTTTTTTTTCCGCATTGCATGGGATTCGAACCGATGACCTTCGTCTTCGCAGTCAGGAACGCTAACCATTGGACTACTGCTGGTCCCCCATTATCCAATCCTACATTGGACTATTGCTGGTCCCCCATTATCCAATCCTACTTTTATTCTATTTGTTAGTACGCTATCAAATAATGAGTTCATTCAAAAAGGAATAAAATATCACTTTTTGCCATACCCGCTTGGAATCGATTCTTCTTGGATTATCTCATACTTACCAGGGGAAGACAGGAGGATGGCCTAGTTAAACTAAATTTTGAAAGAATACTGAAAGGAAAGAAGTTTAATCCTTCACATTAATTAATAGTTTGAATTAATAATAGACCTATTTACATCTGTATTATTATTTTATTATTCTGTATTATTGTATTATTAGAAAAAAATGCCTACGGCGATCACATTATTCAGTCATCTAACAATGTTTGCAGTATCTACAAAATAAACTCCATTAGGTTTTTTTTTTTTTTTGGAAATGCGCTTTTCTGGAAGAGTTCGCGATTCAAAAAAGGTTGGAACCGTCTGTAGGCCTAATTATTATTCTTTTTATTATGAACTCCTAAAAAAAAAAAAAAAAAAAAATGTGTATAAGTATTTCTCAAAAAACGGAAAAAAATATAGAAATGCACAAATTCGTTTGCTTTCACGCCTTTGAGCCACCATCGACGGTAATCTGGGACAGCTGCTTCATCCTTATTAGGACTCATCAGCCGGATTTAGCCTCGATGATCAAGCTCAGAACGCGTGAAAGCCTATGGGTCATTCTCCCGCTCTTGGAAGTGGGAACCCCACAAGAGCAAACGACGTATATTTTTTTTTGTAAATCTTAGACAATTGCATATCAACTTACATAATTTGCTAATTTCGTCTGTCTGTCTGTCTGTCCGTCTATCTGTAACTCGATATAATGAAGCTATTAAGATAGATCAAAGGTTCTCAATGGTACCTTTGAATCAAGGGTACTCTAATTGGATGAAATATTAGTTCATTTTGTCATTCCATGTAGTTTCCATGAAATTTTAACTGAAATTCTAATAAAACATACGTTCAAAACCAAATAATTTTGTTACCACTGCACCGATTTTAATGAAATTTGGCGTACTTACTCAGTTTTTTACGCTGATTTTGAAACTCAAAACCATTTTTGCCGTAGAAGCTTCGTTCACAAGTTAGCGCAATATTTAGATTATACAAAGGTGAGTTTTAAATGCCTTTCGGCGTTATGAGTCAAAAATAATAATTATTCTTTAGATAAATTAACCTTTAGATATGGTTGGTATTTCGTTTTTCTTTTTGGGTGGAAAATGATCCTTTAGATTAAACTCTCAGAACCTACGGTATATTACAGGTGTACAGGTAAGAAGTACATCTAAATAGGTCTGCTAAACATTAAAAAAAAAAAATTCAAATCAAATCATCAATCGAATCAAATATATATATATATATAAATTGGCTAAGTTCGTCTGTCTGTCTGTCTGTAACTCGATATAATTAACCTATTAAGATAGATCCAACGGTTCTCAATGGTACCTTTGAATCAAGGGTACTCAAATTGGATGAAAATATTAGTTCATTGTGTCATTCCATGTTGTTTCCATTAAATTTTATTCTTGGGAACTGACCTCGACAACTGAAATTCTAACAAAACATACGTTCAAAACCAAATAATTTTGTTACCACTGCATCCATTTCAATGAAATTTGGCATACTTACTCAGTTGTTTACGCTGATTTCGAAACTCAAAACCATTTTTGCCGTAGAAGCTTCGTTCTCAAGTTAGCACAGTATTTAGATTACATTTACTTTATATTTGATAGTTGATATAATAAAATGATTTTTCAGATTTGCTGCTAATATTTAATAAAGCCGTCGACCACAGGCGTGGGGAATGGCCCTGGCCCTGCATCTTCCTCCCAAAATCTCGAAATGTACAGAATAAGCCCTGTTTTCTTTTAATACAGTAGAGACCCGATTATCCGCGGAATTGGGTGGCAAGGGCTTCGCAGATAAGCCGAAAAAAGACTAAAAATGAGGTATAAACACGAAAAAAATATTTCACCATTAAAAACTACGTTTTATTGAACAAAAGACATAATATGTGAAACTTTTAAAATATGTACAGTAAAGCAGAAACCTTTGCTCTACGTTTGCATCCACAAATTCCGAGAAGACCTATAGGATCGCGATGCACAATAAACCTGTCAGTAATTTTCGACCTTCGCGCTGTAGGGCCTATTGTATTTTCCCTTTTGTTGGCTTGGATTAAAATTGGTTTTCTTGAGGTTCGTAATTAAAAAAAATTTTCGCGGCACTCGCGGATAATCAGGGCTCTACTGTATATAAAAAATGTAAGGGATTTTTACGTATGCATAATTATCGCAATAACGATTTCTATTGTAAATGCTCGGTAATTTATAATGGACCCATAACGAAAACTACTGGAGGCGAAGGTGTGCACCTGTATACATTTTTTGTTTAATTCGCGTTAAAAATGTAATATAGAAAGGAGCCAGAAATGACTGGAAAAATTACTGAGCCAGAAATGACTGGAAAAATTACTGCAATAGATAAAAAAAAAAAAAACGATCGATCAACTAGCAATTCGGCATTAGTTAAAGCGTTTTTATTTTTCAGTTTCTTAAGTTCGCCGATAGATGTCGTAATCATCGAAGCGCGTTATCTGTTTTTGAAAAATAGTTGTTAAATTACAGTTTTAGTTGACAAAAACCTGAAACTTGTTTAAATACTATGGTATTCATCGAAAATGCCTATATGGATCGAGCATGTTTACAAGTGTGATTATTCTGTTTTTTTGAAGAAAATCGAAACAGGCTCTGAATTCCAAAGAATCGCATTTAAAGATGTACAACCAGACGTACAGGACTGTTTGGTTGTGGTAAGGAAAGAAAATAAAACATCGTTCTTGTTTTGAGAGTTTAGATACTGTTAATTTCTTTATCTCTTGTCATAAAGAATGCTCAATTCTAAGTCTGACTTAACTTCTAAGCGTATCAGTTAAGAGTTCTCAAGCAGTTTTCAGTTTGAATCGAAAATACTTACAAATTCTCGCTAACTTTTTCATTTACAATTTATTCACTTAACTAAATTTATATACGAAATTACGATATGCCAAGGTTATTACTTTGGTGGATATAGTATTTCTGATTTCACAGACGATGTTTTGTTTCTACTACACAAATAAAAATATTTTTTAAATACAATGTGCAATATTTAAACTCATTTTTGTGTTAATATTTTATTTTTCAATGAACTTGCAGTTTAACTTAAAAACAAAAACAGTATGTAAAAAGTACATTCGTTGAAGTAAAAAATCTGTTTCTTAACTGATAAACACAGTTACTGTTTCGAGAAATTTATAATCAAAATGAAAATTGATAAAATAAAGGATGAGACCAAGTTGTATACTAAATGACATCCCAGTATAGCTGTTTCACGCTAATATGGCGATCATCAGCTAGGAACAGTCATCAGTACACAACCAGATCTCGGTATTCGGGCCTACATGAGCTCGAAAATGTGAAGCTCGAAAAGCTAAAATAAACAATAAAAAAAAAAAAAAAATCGCCAAAAGGATAAAATGAAAATTGTTTCGAAATTCTTCAGTACTTTAAATTTCTTGTTATGAGCTGAAGTTACGTCTTATTTTAAAAACATGCAGAATTTTCTCTATTACATAAGAAGATTTAAAATTAAAATGTATAGTTACTCCTACAGATATTGAAAATTCGTATCCTGTGAATACCAAACTCCCAAAGAAACATTTTTGTAACGGTTACATGTAAATGCCATTATGACCTTTGTATATATGATTCTGTTTTGGTAAAGGTTGAACAAAATAATACTAGAATCTTTATAAATAATGTTAATAAATAAGAACATCTTTCTAAGAATTTCTCGGTCAAATTTATTTGTTGTGGTAGTTCTGTTTTCACGAAAAAGAATTCCATGTTTACCAATTAGAAGTGGTTTAGTTTTCAGTTAATATGCAGAACAATTTAAATTATGTAAACTATTATAGTTATGAAATTATTAAATATTTTTCATTACAAATACGTAATAAAAGTATGTTGATCCCTGCACTTTTTATAAATATCTTCGAAAGCTATTCTTTAACATACTCATAGAATAATGTATTCTGTGAATACACAAACAAATGTGTAGGAACATGACAGCTTTCTTTTTGTTTTATTAATTATTTACTGTAATGGCATGTTCAGAATATCAACCTAATGAACCAAAAACATCAAATTAATAAAGACTGTATGGCTCAGACAGAATTTAACTTTTTTCAACATACAGTAAAACCCCGATTATCCGAGCCCCCATTATCCGAGTTTCCGCTTTAACAGAGCTATCAAATATTTCTATGATTTTTTTTTTCGCAAATTAATCTTTCTTCGTCTAGTCATATGACCCCCTACCTGGAATCGGAGAATGGTTTCGACACCAACAATCCTGGGTTATTAAAAAAATGCCAAAACATTGCTGCAGAAAAACGCCAAAGTAACGTAAAACAAAAAACAGTTAAGGACTTTTTTAAATAAAAGAACTCTTTAATTATCGTAACAATATAAATTGTATGTGGGGTATCTATATAACTTTTGTATTTGTTAAAATATACATTTAAACCTACACGATTATTTTATTTAAAATTTTCGCTTTAACCGAGTTTTTCAGTAATCCGAGTTTGTCTTGGTCCACATTAACTCGGATAACCGGGACTCTACTGTAATTTAACTTTAATGTCATTTTCTTTATTTACTTACGATATTTTGTTTCTTTTAAACAAGAAACTTCTTCAGGTTTAAATATGAGGATAAGAAAAACTTTTTTCTTCCTCCAAAACTTATAAATTCGCTATGAATACAATAATTTAAAGTTTACAACAATTCAATAACCGATCTCGCTTTTAATACAAATCTTTGTTCAATTAACAAAAATTTAAAGTTTACCATAATATATCAATAATCAATTTTGTGTATTGAAGTTAAATTATGTTGTATCCTAAAAGGTTTCGCATACGCAATTGAAATGTTTAGTATCAACTAATTTCTATAACATTATACCATTTTAAATCTTCTTCCTTCAATATTCTAGCGATATTTCGTGAAATTATATCATTTCGCTTTTTCAAGCCTTTTTCTTCTAAATAACTTTGAGTTTATCTCAACATTATTGAGTTTCCTTTTCAATAAAGTACTTAATACTAATACACTATAACATTATAATCCCGTTATTGAGTTATTAGGGGCCAAGAAGAAAAATTTCAATAAAATCCTTACAGTAATTGAATATGTCAATAATAACTCAATAACGTGATTATAATGTTATAGTGTATTAGTATGAAGTTACTTTATTGAAAAGGAAGCTCAATAATGTTGAGATAGACTCAAAGTTATTTTGAAGAAAAAGGCTTGGAAAAGTGGAATGATATAATTTCGCGAAATATCGCTAGAATATTGAAGGAAGAAGATTTAAAATGGTGTAATGTTATATTATATAAATAGAATGTCATAAGTTATAAAAAACTAATTACTATGTTTTCAAATAGGTCAGTCTTTGTGTTCCCCTAATAACTTTTGAACACTGGATGAATTCTCTTGAAACTGAATGTTTGAGGACTAGAGTCAATCTAACTTTTATATTTGAAATCTTTATCAAAGGAAGCCTTGTTGAAAAATTAGCATGAGAAGTTGACTAAATTTCCCATAGAAAAGCATTGGAATCTAAACAATGGATTTCTGTCCTATTTCTATTAATATCTTCATTGTCTTCAACAATGTACCAGTGGTCTCCGATTATGAACGAGATATATTCCTGAGATTTTTATGTAACTTGGATCCCTGGTGAACAGCACAGATACAGTAATAATAATAATAACAGTGTTATAATGACTCATATATGGTAATAATAATACAGTGTCATACTGTAATAATATGTTACAGAAACTATTGCATGGTCTTAAGGGTAAACCCTTAACTTCATATTTTCATTTGATATTTATTCAGTTAACCAAATTTATATTCGATATGCAAAGTCTATTACTTATTTACAGTATTTCTGATTTCACAGACCGATGTTAACTTCATATTATAATGACTCGTATATGGTGTCATAATACAGTGTCATACTGTAATAATAAGTTACAGAAACTTGCATGGTCTTAAGGATACACACAGACTCACAAAATCGAATAAAAAAAAGATAAGACGAAAGTGATGCTGTGCGTAAGCGACCATGTAAACTATGAGAATAGCCTTTAGCCTAAAGATACTGCGCTAATTAACTCTTTACACCAGGGGTACACGACCTTAGAAAGTCTGAGGGTCAGTATTTTTATAAGAGTTCTGATGGAAGGCCGCAGCATCTCATCCTCCAACCCTTACTATATATTACTAATTAATGATTTGACAGTGCCATCTATAATAATAATTACTAAAAGCACATGTAATATTACTTAATATTCAAATTATCAAATAATGCGCTAGTTGTGTTTCATACCAACATTAAGTTGGAGACAGTTGCTGTTGCAAGTTATGATGTTTTTCAATGTATCTGTTGGCAGCAATGAAAAGGATCAAATTTAATTTTAAATTTGACAATATCGGGCCACAGCAAATGTGCTGGCGGGCTGTGGTCTGTGCATCTCTGGTTTACACCATGCAAGTTTGTTTACATGCGCTGAAAGAAACTAATTCCCGAATTATTAAAATAGTTAATTATAAATAATCCTTATGGGAGCCTTGGAAGCACGTTTGAAGTACGGAACGTCGTAAGTCGGATCGTCCGTAACCTGTAGGGACCACCTGTATATTAAATCTTAGCTAATTTTACATTAATCCATTTTCACAATTTAAGTAAATAATGTAGATTTAATTAATTTTTTCTAGAAAACGGAAAATATGTAATTTTGTTTATATTCAGCAGATACCGTAATTTGAATGTAAATTTCGGTTCTGTAGTTATTATGACTTAAAAAAAAAATAGAAAAAGAAACTTAGAAATAACATTTTATGGAAAGTAGACTATAAGTTACATGAGAAATAAAACAGAAACGCACAAGACTAAAGAGTTCACTGATCTGTTTTTGGAAATTGTGATACCGGGAATCCAAGATAGCCTATTTCAGGTTTCGTGACCATCATCAGTTGAATCCGCCCAGTATCTTATATCTCAGTGAACTCGGAAAACAAAAGTAAACGCCATAATGGCCCTCTAATTAAAGAAAACATCAAAACCTAAATAAAGAATAAAAAGAATATTAGGATTAAAAGAATATTTTATTCTTTATTTAGGTTTTGATTTTTTTTTTAATATGAAGAGCTGTTTTAGTGTTTAGTTTTGTTTTCTTTATATGTTTTCTGAGTTCACTGAGCTGTAAGATACTGGATGAATCCAACTGACGATGGTTTCCTGACGTAGGCTATCTTGGATTCCCGATATCACAATTTCCAAAAACAGATCAGTGAACTCCTAGTCTTGTGCGTTTCTGTTTTATTTCTTGTGTAATTGTTTGCAGGAACGTTAAATTTTTGCATTGTAGACTTTAAGTTGTTTATTTCATAAAGTATTTTTGCATTATTTAACTCCTCAGTTTACTTAAGTATTGTATTTCTTTAAAGTTGTTTTTATTTCTCTGAGTTGATTTCTGTATTCTGCATAGTAAATCACTTCTGTGTTAATATGCAAAAAAAAAAAAAGCAGGTTGAATAATCAGTGAATTAATTTTTCGATCAAAAATATTTTTTTTCATTCTGATTATTGCTTTATATTCATGATTTTGCTACTGTTTTTGGCAGGGAAGAATTTCAGAAGCCTTTCGGGTTCATAACCATCCATTGCGAGGACAGTACCGTAAAATTGTAATTGAAGAAGGTTAGTATTTATTATAGAAAACTAAAAGTCTCATTGAAACTATTGATTAAACTGAAAATTTGCAGTTATATTTTATACAATTAATATATCAATTTCAAAAATTATCATGTAACTGAAAAATTATTACAGCATATGCATTTACAATTCATATTAATTAATAATTATTTAAAAAATAATTATTATCATAGCACACCAATTATTATTGATATCTTTTTAACATTTTTTTCCTTTTTCTCTTCTGGTTTTACAGAGAATTATCAGGAAGGTGATTTAAAACTTGTTATTTTTCTGTACGATATCTTTGCTGCTGACATTGACTATAAAAAGAAGGCAAGATAATTTTATTTAATGTTTCACTTTATTTAATTATAAGTCTGGTTTCACCCTATTAGTACTTTTAATCATATTTTGTACAGTTTCTTACATCATAGTCAGTCAATATACACTGACTGCTCAATTGAAAGTGCACATCTGAGTGTGTCATCCCAACAGTGAAGTTTGACGGTGTTGGTGTGATGGTGTGGTCGTGTTTTCCTAGTTTGGACGTGGTCCATTGGTTGTGATCGAGGGGAAAATGGCATCCTCAAAGTATCTGGACATTCTAGACAATTCCATGCTTCCTATATTGTGGTCGCAGTTCGGTGAAGGGTCATTTGTGTTCCAGCATGACAATGCAGTGTGCCGTAAGGCCCGTGTTGTCTGCGCCTGGTTTCCGGAGAATAATGTTCAGGAACGTCAGTGGCCCGGTAGCCGAGTGGGTAAGGCGCTTGGCTGTGGGTTGGAGGTCGCGGGTTCGATTCCCAGTCTTGGCGGAGAGCGGGAATTTTTCCACACTCCATTCTCCTCCAAACGGGTCCTAGGGCCTACCCAGCCCTCTGTAGAATAGGTACTAGGTTTCTTTCCCGGGAGTTAAAGGCGGGCGGGCGTCGGGCTGACCTCCCGACCTCAACCTAGTCCCATTGGTCAAGTAACGCCGGGAGCCTTACCTCCCGCGAGCCCTTGGGCCTGCATAGGCCTGTCGTGGCATCCTTTAACTTAACTTTAACGTCAGTGGCCCGCCCAGAGTCCGGACTTCAACCCTATTGAACATCTGTGGGATGAATTGGAGCGCCGGAGAGAGGAGTGAGCAAAACTACCGGTTGCTTGCTATCAGAAGCTGGTGGATAGCATGTCATGGTGTGTGGATGCTGTGCTTAGGACAAAAGGCCACAGTATGCGCTATTAGACATGCTGTAAATAAAGCGTCTGTTCCATACCACAGGGGTCCACTTTCAATTGAGCAGTCAGTGTAAGAATTTTGTACATACATACCATTCATTTGCTGCAATGACAACAAAAAATGATCATTTTCATGTTTGTAGAAAACAATGGATCGTTAAAGTTCTTTTTACTGGTAGAATGACAGAGCTGAGCTTCTAAAACTCGCCAAGAGACAGTGAGTTGTGTCATTATTGCATCAACACATTCTGTTCACTTTCGAAACTTTCAAACTCATTATTATGGTAAATGATGTTTTTTTGTGTTATGCCGTTGTTGCAGCAAATGAGCGATACATTGTAATCTTCATTGACATTATTTTGAGATTGATTGGGAAATTTAATTTGTGTCTCACATTAGAATTACCATTTTTTTTTTTTTGGAAAAGTATTTTAAGTAGACTTCAATTAGCTTCTGTGGGCCTGGTAACCATGTGGGAAAGGGTGCTTGGCTGCGGTTTGGAAGTGGCAGATTCAGTCCGAAACCTCGGCAGAGGACAGGAATTCTCCATGCTCCATTCTCCTCCAAACGAGTCCTAGGATCTACCAAGCCCTCTGTTGAATGGGTACCGGGTTTCTTTCCCGGGCGTTAAAGGCAGGCGGGCGTCAGGCTGATCACTCGACCTCAACTAAGTCCCATTAGTCAAGGAACCTTACTTCTCACGACCCGAGGACTACATAGGCCTGTAGTGGACAGTTAACAGTTATCATCTACATATATTCTTTTATTTCATAGAAAAATATAATGATCGTGTAAAATTTTTTCTCAGTTGTTTTTTTGTGCGATTTGACCAAACTCTTTATATGCTTCTTTTGCTGGAATCACAATAACCTAAGTGTTAGATATTCTGCTGAGCTTGACTGCAATATTTGAACTTTCTGATCTTGATCAGAGATCAACAATTTTGATTTAAATAACATTTAATATTGTGGCTTGATTTTAATAGTTCTTTATTGAAATGGATTAATATCATGCGAGGGTAAAAAGAAACATTTTGGAATTGCTTTGTGACTATCAGTGACTATTCCTGCCATTGCAATTCCATTGTGCCACAATCATTTGATCCCAATTTCTAAGGGAAATTGTGTACATACAGGGTGATTCAAAATTCCCTGTACAAATTTTAAACGTAGGTTCTATTCAGTACGACGTAAAAGTTCATGGGTCCAGAAATAAATAGTTTTCACGAAAAATATAGTTTTCATTATTCAATCTATGGTTGTTTGTTGGAGCAATATCATGCGATTAAACATCTTTCAAAATATTTATAAATTAAAACACAGATATACAAACTAGGGAAAGAAAACTATTCATTTCAGGACTCATGTTTATTTGAACTTTTATTGTTTGTCTTACAAAAGAACCTACCTTTAAAGTTTGTACGGGATATTTTGAATCGCCCTGTATATACAGGTTGTCCCAGAAGAAAAGGATAACATTTTGGGAGGTGACAGTATAGATCATTTTAAGCAAAAAAGCAATGAACGAGCGTCCTATTCTTAATAGTTTCCGAGATAATTGAAATTGGTGCATAATTGTCACTGTGCCTGCTGGTTATTGTTTTCCTTCTCTTCCAGCATATGGTGCCAAGATCTCTAAATCTCCTAACCCCTTAGATTTCTGTTTTTGGGGTTGGATGAAGTGTCAGATATAGAGTGAATACATGAGACGAATTATTCGCTCATAGAATGGATGCTTTTGTGGGCATAAAAAAACGTTATGATGAACTCAGACAATTAACCGTCATGTTCTCATAAGAGGTGAGAAATCCATTGATGTTGATGATGGAATTTTTGAAACTTTATTATAAACTGTAAGAAGTGTGTAGTTTGACCAAAAAATATTAGAAACAGTATCTCTTTGTTATCATTCATTTGGAAATTGTATAAACCATTTGGTATAGGAAACTCGTTCATAGGAACTTTTTTGCTTAAAATGGCCGAAACTATGACCTCCCAAAATATCGACCCTTTCATCCTGGGATACCCTGTATATGTATATTTTTTTTTTATTCTTTCTCTAATAGCGTTTTATGACCAGGATTGTTCCAAAAATTATTATAATAATATTTGCTCTTTTCTGTCTCAGAAAAGTAGTTGATAGGAGTTTTTTTCAAATAATGATTGAATTCCATATTTGGAATGTGGATAAAACTTACAACTACTTTTAGGTTTCAGACGTTTTAAAATTATAAACCACATCACAGCATAATAGTGTTATAAATAGTATTACTTTATTTTTATTTATCTACATATAGTCATAATTGACTTTGTGGAATCCTGATAAATGGATGATTTATATTCTTTTTACAATTTAAAGATTAAATATAAAAGACTAAATTTTTTTTCCTGGATTGCTAATTTTTTTTTTCTTCTGTATAGGATTTGATAGCTATTGCAAACATGGAGATCCTGGCTTTACCTCTTAACGATGATGTAGGAGTTACAGTGTACCCATATTATTTAGCTGTGAAGAAACTTGAGAATGAACCTTTTTTCTGGGTAAATACACCAATCATTAAAAAAATCAACTGCTGTGTTGATTAGGCACAAATCAGTTTTCCTATCCAGGACATCTTATTTCTGAATCTTCATTTCATTTAATTCATTGTTTGAGGGCTTGATTCACTATTGTTTGCAGTGTTTTATTGAATGGGAGACTTGAAAGAAACTTAATATTAGGAACTGTCTTTTTTACTGTTTTTTGGTAAAATACTTGTATAAGAGTAATTTAATTGAAAACCAATAAAAGACCTAATGCCAAATGGGTTTATTGTGGGATGTCGATACTGAACATAGCAGATGCCACTGTAGTGCTATGATATAGTGACAGGTAGTGTTGTGATCGGGTGACGAGAATAGCAGTCTGCTTCTGTTCAGCTAGAGTACTGTCCAATCAGTCATGATTGAAGCAGCAAGCAGTTATCCATTTTTCTAGCCGGTAAAGGAATACAGAAATCCATCGTTGCATGAGTAATGTGTACCGAAATGCATGTCTTTGTTACATATTAAAGAATGGAGTAAGTGGTACCGAGAGGAGCAGTCATTGTTGACTGATGATTCAAGGCCAGGTCGAACACACCGTGGAATCATTGATGCTTCCACAGCAGAAGTTGACAAGTCTCATTCGGGAAGGCATAAGAATCACAGTAGAAGCACTTGCCCAAGAAGTTGAAATAAGTGTTGGGAGTGTGCCTAGGTGCAGTGGTACCATAAACTTCGATTCTGTTCAGAAAAAAATTCGCAGGGATCTTTTCCTAGAACATTTGCTCCAATTTCAAAAGGTAGGTTGCTGTTTCATTGACAGAATCATTGCAGGAGATGAAACGTGTCTTGCTAAGAAGACCTTTGGCTCAATTTCATTTGAATACCCTTGTAGTATGTAGCCTAATAAATTTAATTTTGTTCTATTTTTGTATCAACTGTACAGGAACCAATTCAACTTCTGGATTGAAACTTGGCATTCAACAACATTATTCAAAATTTATTGACTTATTCAGAAACATAGAATATTGTTCCATGTAAAAAAAAAAAATCCCAATGAAAAATTTTCCGAACTTTTTTCAAATGAAAATTCCAGTTGATTAACTTTTTTAAAAATTTGCTGTTCTTCACAGATCTGAAAAATTCTTATTTTCTGTGATAGGAACTTTGTTAGTTTTCTGAAAAATATAAACTAACATTTTTCAAAAGGCATTTAGAATAACTTTACTGCCTTTTTAGACTCACTTCTTGTCGTACAAAAGAAAACAAAATTTAAAAATATACTTAATCTATTAACATTCATTTAAGAAATTTTAAAAAGACACTTTTCTCAGTTATTTAGAAACATAAAGAAATTTTAATTATCTATTGATAACTTAATACCAGTCTCCTGAATTCTGTTTTGAGCGCTGCTTGATTGTCACAAATAGTAAACATTGATAGATCAGAACCTGTCTCTTACGGTAATTGCTGTAAAAGACTCGTTTCTGAGTCGCACATTAACAAACACATCAAGAGCAGCAAATAGGATTTTTGTTGGGTAATCATATAGAAATGAGAGCTAGATTGATATTTAAAAATGTGTGTGCATGCGTAAATGTTTAGGATTTTTG
>JAFIDM010008419.1:32280729-32299657 GCA_023159025.1 Thereuonema tuberculata | reverse complement strand
AATCATATAGAAATAAAGAGTTAGGTTGATATTTAAAAATGTGTGTGTGTACGTAAATGTTTAGGATTTTTGTTGGGTAATCATATAGAAATAAGAGTTAGGTTGATATTTAAAAATGTGTGTGCATTTGTAAATGTTTAGGTTTTTTGTTGGGTAATCATATAGAAATAAGAGTTAAGTTGATATTTAAAAATGTGTGCATAAATGTTTTTTCTGAATAAATTTTGTCTTTTCTTGTTGTTAGGCTATGACACGTGCATTTCCTGAGGAAAAGGTAAGATTCATTATTTTATTACAATTATTTGTAAATATGTGTCGTATTATTCTAACTGCTTATAAAAAAACTAAAATTTCTATTATCTGTATAATATTATCACATATTATTAAAGATTAATGTTGCTTGCTAAATAAACATGATACTGTATGAATATAAGAATTATTTCTGAAACTTAAATAACATCAAGTTTTTTTTTTGAGAAGAAAATCGAGGGGTATGACTGTCCACAACACGTCAGTGAAAATTCGTTGTGTAATAAATTTACAACTTAATGATTAATTAAAACTACTAAACTGAGGAATGCAGTTCTAAGAAATTGTTCAATTAGAAAGCCCATTAGAACCAAAAATGATTTTCCAGTTTGGCAGGAAACTATCTTCATTCTCTGGGATTGATTATGACAAACATATCATAATTAGACCTCTTTAATATTAAGGGATTTTTTTGTTTTCTCTTTCATTCTGAATCATTGCCGACTTAGATAATGAAATTTTATGTAAACTAGTGATATATACCTGAAATCTTATCGTGCATTATATTTCAGATATGAAAATGTAATTGACTTTATTAAAAGAATGTACTTACAGTTCAGTTCATGAAAGAAGAGCTTTTGATGACGTAATTTCCTTATGGATTGATGTTTCCAGGATGTAACAGCGCCATCTAATGCTAAAATCCATAACTGAATCTTATAAACATTATGAAAACATTCTAGTATTTGAATTTTCTACAGTTACGAATACATAATAATAATTGAAACTGCAATAATTAATGACATTCCACACTATTCCCCTTGCTTGGCTATGCAAAGTTTGTCCTTTCTTGATCATACTTATGGGATCACAAAACAACGCCATCTTGGACTGACTGCTTGGAGTTCAAGTTTATGACGTCATGACTGGTGATGTTTGTTCTAGACAAAATCGATCGCTACATAATGATCATATATGGCAAACTCCTTTTTTTTTTTTTTTTTTTTTTTTTTTGGCAAAACACTATAGTTGCAGCTTTTGTTGGTTCTTTTATTTATTTTTTCATGCTCAAATTGTATCCTGTCAGATAAAATAGAGTTCTGTTTTTATTACAACACATTTATTACCATGAAATTTTGTTTCCTTTGTATAATTACTTGTTTACCTGGGTTTTAAAAATTGTATTAGGTTCAGTGACCATCACCATTTTCACTTTTAATTCCTTTGTGCTTTTGGCATTTGCCTTACTCTTTCCTCTCATTATCATGTGCTCTGTGATGATGGACTTCAATGTATTTTAATTTACCCATTCATCTCCTAGATTTCTACTGTTCTCTAGTGTTTGACTTCTTGTCTGCATGAAGAATTCCCTGTTTCAGTGAAATGTTTAGCTTTTCTAGATCTTAAGAGTTATTGTGTTTTCCTATCTGTCTTCTGCTGCTCTACTTGTTGCACAGTCACATGATTTCCGGTATTTTAGTGCGAAAATCTACACATTTATGCGACTCCATTATGCTTGTATTCAGCCCTTTACACACAGTGTATAGAAGATCGTATGGTTGACATCATCATCCCCATTCCTTATCATTAATGCCTGAAGATTAGACAGTCTATCGCCAGATCTTCATTGTATTACTTTCTCTTTTTGCCAGGATGTCTGTAATAATTCTGGTTGAATTTTTGTTTAATGTCAAAGCTGAAAAATGAAAGAATACGAAAACATGAAAAATGAAATAGAACATTTCTTAGAAATTCTAAAATAAATGTGAGTTCTTGATAATGTTGTGAATGCGATAACTCGAAAACTAATTAACCGATCTTCATCAAGCTTCATGCTGTTTAATGTTATCAACTAGATGCTTAGATTTTTGGAATATTTAGGTCCATTTTGAGGCCACTCTTAAGTAAGAGCAAAAATACTGCAACAAAAAAAACATGAAAAATTGAAGTAAGGAATATATTTAACTACCTATATATTTGAGTTATTTGTTATCCTGATTAGAGTTTTAGTATTGTTCAGCATCGTATTGATAAGCGTTTGGTAAAAAACTGAAATATCGAATTTATTAGAAGATGTGTGTGTTAATAATAATAAAAAGGACCAAACACACAAACATTATAACGATATATAATAACTTCCTTCTTCTTCAGATGATACAAAGATATAAATTAAATATACGAAAAGGAAAACATAGGCTTGGAATTTAACATTCAAATGTAAACAATTAATTTTATGGATAACAATAATGCATTATAAAAGAGCAAGGGTAACAGATAAACAATCTTATCGTAAATTATATTGTAGCTCATTCGTAATCAATACATCAGTATTGTAGAGTGTTTGGATTTGATTAATAATGACTCGTGAAACTTACGTAAATAACAATCTTTTTCAATGCCGTACATCAGTGGTCGGCAACCTTTTGTTGTAAAAGGGCCAAATATGTTATGTGGGGATTACTGCGGGCCGCACTTGGGCCAAAACAGAAAATCTTAATTTAACAACCAAAAAAAAACAAAAAAAACGGAAAATCTTAATTTAACAACCAAAAAAAAAAAAACGAAAATCTTAATTTAACAAGCAAAAAAAAAAAACGGAAAATCTTAATTTAACAACCAAAAAAAAACTTCCAATGCCTTGCGGGCCACACCAAAACGCTTCATGGGCCGCATGCGGCCCGCAGGTTGCCGACCGCTGCCGTAAATGATGGGATTGTTCACTAATATATTGTGACCAGTATTTTTATGGTGTAAGGCATACCTTTGTATCATCTGAAGAAGCAGGAAGTGATCCTTCGCAACATGTCATGAAGTTCTTTATTATTCATTATATCATTATAATGTTTGTGTGTTTTGACCTTTTTATTAATAATTATACACAGAATAGATAAAGATGTATGTGCGTTTGTTTTTTCCTTTATTGAAAACATTTCTGTTTTAATTGATTAAAAGCATTCTCTCGCACGTTCGGATGCATTGAAAAAAAAAATTAAAAATAAATGTAATATTACGTTTATTTTTTTGTAAGCCAAATTTAGGTGTTGTGGTAGCATTAATTTATAATGGAATCAAAAAATTCTTTTTTTGGCGATTCTCTGGTGTAAATTTTTTGCACAGTTAGAATTGTTAGACATAGCTTTATTTAAAGCTTTCTATTTTTCTACTCTCACATTGGCTTTGCTTACTTCAAAAGCAAGTCTAAAATGGCCTTTAGACCAAGCCGAACGCATCGTTCGTCCAAATAAGAACCAAATAAGAAATAAGTTTGTCCAAATAAGAACTTACTCTAATTGTGGAGTTACTCTACTATCATACGATAATTTTTTTTTTTTTTTTTTTTACTAACCGAAAAATTCTTATTTGTTAGTTGGCTTTAGTCTTTCCTAGTTGTTGGATCAGTTTGACTTTGATAAGGAATCTTAATGGAAATACAGTCCTGATGCACAGTATTGTTTATGTTTATTCCCTGCACACCTTCTACTTCTTCGTTTCACTTCTTGGTTCGATTCCTTTTTTATTTATCCTATTTAAAATTCTATCTAGTCTAATTTATTAACAAACAAACGACTTTCTATTTACGCTCACATATCACAGCGATATTTCATGGACCTAATTAGCACCATTTTTTCAAACCTTATTTTATAAAAATTCTTTTTTAGGAAGAGAGAAAATCTCCCTCTTTCCGAAATTTCTCCATACATCAATAATACAAAACAAGAATTCAATAATTAAACAGTAAAAACGTGAAATTACAACAATTATATACGTTCATTTTTCAAGTCCTAATATCAAACTAAAATAAATAAAAGTTTTCTTCATAAATTAAAATAATTTTCTTCTTATAAACGTTCAAATTTAACATATTTCTTCTTATATAATTTTTTTTATTTATAAATCTTCTAATTATTCTTATAAAAACTTTTCCTGTTAACCTTTCCTTATAAATCTTCTTATAAAATTTTTAGTAGGGAGATTTTCTCTCTTCCTAAAAAACAATTTTTATAAAAAAAAGGCTTGGAAAAATGGTGCCAATTAGGCCCATGAAATATCGCCATGATATGTAAGAATAAATAGAAAGTCATTTGTTTGTTAATAAATTTGTTACGATATCTTATGATGAGTTTATTTATTCTATCTAGTCACTAACTGCTGTATTTTTGGGACAACTTTTTTTTGAAGCACTCTTATTTAAAAGTACCTTTCCCTTCATTTTCATTTTCAGTGGATTGCAGTTATTGAAAGGATCTTCAAATTACGGCAAAGAACAAAAATATGGATTAGACCGCTAACAAAACATTACAGATTTTTATTATATGCTGAATTATATGTTAGACACTATACGTTAAGTTGCAGTATTCCACTACTGGCCTGTGTAGTTCTGTAATGCTTTGGGAGATGAGGATCTCAGTGTTTTATGACCAATGGAACTAAGTTTGGGTCAGATGATCAGTCGATGCCCACCCGCCTCCAGGAAAGAAACCCGGTACCATTTGATAGAGGTCTGGGTGGACACACTGCTTATTATTGCATAAGATTTCTTTTTTCTTTCTGCCTGTTTCATTAATGAACTGAAATATATTTCTAGACAAATCTAGATCTGTTCATTTGATTTATGCCTGTGCATTGCTAACCAGAAAGGATGAGTGGGAGTGATCTGTATATGTTCAGCTATCCTTTCTTCTTCTTCTAACAGGCATCCAGCTTCAGGAGTAGCCAATAGCCCGATGTCCATGATAAGTCGCAGAGGCGAGAGTCCAGTATTTCTCATGGCAAAGGATTTGACTTCTAATCTGAGGCCTCCACTCTTAAAACATCCCTTGCCATGATGGAATAACGGCACTTCAGGAGAATGTGCTCCAAGTCCTCTTCACCACCCTCGCATAATTCACACTGCGGGGATTCTGCCATTATGAGTCGATGTAGATACTTTTGGGTAATAATGTGCCCAGTCTGAGCTTGGGCTGCGAAAGTGGCCAGCTCTCTTGGTACCCCCTATATTCAACCAGCCTTTGTTTTGTGGAAAATGAGGGTTTCGGAATAGATTTTGGAATGGGAAGTTGCTTTAGTTGAACCCTTCCTGTCGGCATTTATGAAATTAGATAGTAAGTCGAATCTAACATGACAAGCAGCTGATATTTGTATGCAAATATACCTTGTATGCGATTTTGGCATTCCAGACAATCTCTTAATAGAAAAAGCAAAATGAACATTAGTGTAAAATAGGAAATGATAAAAGGGAAGATCATTGTAAATTTTAACATATTTTTTTTTTGCATGAATATTGTTCTGAAAGCTTATATAAATAGCCATTTAAATTCATTATCTAATGATTCTTTTTTTTTGCAATTATTCAATCATTTTCACATAGTTTGATTTACTGGATTTTGTTTTTTTCCCTTCAACTTTCCCTTTAGTCACCATTAAGAACTCCTGACATGGTAACTACATTTAGAATATTCATGTAACTAAACAAAAATTATTGCTTATTTGAAGATGTATCTTTGAATCAATTTTTCATTTTGTTTTCTTAAATGAGTAATCCATTTAATAATATCATTGTTATCTGAGTTTTAAGCCTTTTTTCTCTTTTTCTCTTTTAGAAGAGTAACCTCACTTATACTTACAGTAAAATTATAGAACTGCGAAATTCTCAAAAACATAATTTTTATGGAATTGTTAAGGATGTGACACCAGCACAAAAAACTACCGGAACTGGTTAGTTGCAATTTTTTTTCTTTCTTACATATTGTGTATTTTAATAAACACTGTCCAGCCACTTTATTAGGGCTAAAAGAGGCCCAACACGCTACTAGGTGGGCCACTGCAGCAAGGAAAAGTCATCGTCATGTTCCTCAAACCATCCCATAGTGATGTGGGCTTTGTGCACCGGCACATTATCCTGCTGGAAGTAGCCATCTGCATGAGGATAAACTGTTAACATACATGGTTGCACTTGGTCAGCTACGATGTTTAGATATGCTCTAGGATCCTGACGTGCCTCCAGAGGTATCAACGGACCCAACGTGTGCCAGGAAAACATCCCCCATGAGTTGTTGTGAGACACGATGGTTTCAGACATTTTTGCAGGGATGTATCTAATACAGTGGCCGGACAGTATATAAAGTACAATAATGCAATTGATCTTGAAATGTTAGATTGAGAATGATGAAGTGCCCATTTGTATCATTCAGATTATTTTTTTTTGTTTGTTTGTTTTTTTTTCAATTTTTAAGTTTTACGGTTGATTCCTATCTATTATTCCCTGAATACGAACACATTCAAATAAATTAAACTGATTTTAAAAGAAAGTGCTAAGTAAAAAAAAAAAAATTCAAAATTGGAATTGTGGGGTGGGAATAAGCCAAAGCAAACAAATATTGTAGTGCACAGTTCCATAGTTGATTCCTGCTTTATTCGTTCAGTCATTCATCTCTTTAAATTTAGAGCCATCAAATGTGTGTTGATTGTGATTGTCTGTAATGAAAGTTAGAAAGGAAATGGACTACCCTATTATACAGGTGAATCGAGTCCAAACTCTGAGCTACCAGTTCTTAACCCTTCAAGCCGGTAAGACGTACACGTGTACGTTCGCCTGGGTCTGTCTCACAGCCGGTTTGACGTACAGGGGTACGTTCTCTGCAGGGGTAAATAATTGGCGGCCCCCTGCTGTTACTGTTCAACCAAATTCTGTAATTTTCCGCTGACCGAGAGATAATTACTCAAGCTTATAATTCAGTTGCGGAATTTAAATTTCTGCACTATATTTTAGCCATTAAAAATCTTTCTTTCAGTTTCTTTGTTTTCTCAATAAAAAAAAGTACCGGTTGAAAGACATATTCAGACAAGTAACTCGCCGGTCTGAAGGGTTAAATTTTAGTGCTAAGGAATTGGATTCAATCCATGTATACAAAATGTAAACAGGTTCTTTATTGGTGCATCAGTTTATGGAAGCAAGCACGGAATTATTTTGTTCGTTTTGAATGTTAATTCTTCCAGCTCTGACACTCTTTGACACAAAAGGATCAGCAATACGAAGGGGAAGAAAATGACAAAAACTTGTTGATCATTAAACTTTCCATGTATGATTACTACTTCATTAATGAATGGCAATTTATTTATTTATTATTATTTTATTTTTTTTTTGGCTTAACATGTCCAGCAATCCAGCTAAATTTGCATATATATAACCTTTGCCTATTTAACTATTTCTACTGTGGTTCCAATTTTGAATCTTTGTGGAATAAATAATAAACAATCTTTTGGACTTAATTGATATTATTTTCTATGCAGTGCTCTTTGTATATCAACATAATTCTTCTGACTCCATGCTTGCCTGTGCCAATCTCAAATATTGATGTTTCACTGATATTTTAGAACTTGAAAAATTTCTATACAATCGGTACATTGTAGATTTTTCCATTGGTTTCAAATAAGCTCACTCTTTAATACAGTAGCAAGAGAGTGTACAGATTAAGTTTCCACTAACTTTCATGATATTTAGTGTGAATTAAAAGCTTCAAAATGAATTCAATGTAATTTCTATGTATAGATTCATTTGCGAAGAATAATTGTAAAACCACTCATTCGATATTAATGTACTTTAAGCACATACATATAAAAAAAAAAAACAAACAAAGGAGACCTGTACCTACAAAGCAGATTTTTGGTTCCCTTAACAACTCACTACATATAAACTTACACACACACACAAAAAAAAAAATATAAGTTAGCAAATTTATAAGTGCTCAAACACACACATATGCATTTATACATTTATATATATATATATAATATAAATCCAATACACAAAACTTGAATCGACACCTTTTCAAGTTTCGTAATGCAAATATTTCATTTAATAATTTGCAATTTAGAATTCAGAATGTAAAGAATATAAGAATAAAATTAACTTACATTACTAAACATATAAAATTTGCCGGACAGCTTTCTGAATTTCTACATACATATACCCACATTTACATATTTAAAACCAAAGTCCACAATACTTAATATAGAATGGGCAGTGCAAAAAAAATTAATCCAAGCCCAAACCACCCCCAGGAATGGGTATGAATTGGTCAGCAGGGGCCCACCCTGAACAGCTCGGCAGACTGCCAAAGGTCCTATCTACAAAGCCCGGTACAGTTCGAGCCCCACCCTCCCCAAGTTAATGTTAATATACCTCCCCGTTTTGTTAATGTACATCAACAATAAATAAAGGGTTGGAAGTACAGCACAATTTTTAACAGATTGTTTGAAAAATTATTGCTGAAGTCCCTGCAATTTTTGTTTCCCATTTTAAGAGTTCATTCACAGAAAAACATTATCTTGATTATCATATTCTATCTGTTTTTAATATTTTTTTTAATCTATCTTAATATATAAATGAATGTTTCTTTGTTTGTTTGTTCCATATGCATTCCTATATCATTCAATAGATTGCGATGAAACTTGGTCAGTTGTTGTGCGAAGGTTTCTGCATTGGTAGAACCATTTTACAATATCTGGTGCGCGAGTCGTTGCAACAAATGAGTGTATTTCCGGTTTCAACTTTTGCATTTTCCGGTGCGACTCGCATTTGCAAGTGGGAACCGTCAGCAAAGCACAGGGACAGTCGCTACAAGTGTATGGACTAAATTTGAAAAATCCATGCTTCACACATGGGCATCTGTATGTGGCCTGCGTCGGAAAACCTTCTGATTTATTCAAGTATGCACCAGACGGAAAAACAAAAAATATTGTGTATCCAAAAGCACTTCAATAAACAGGATTAAAAACAGTAACACTTTCTTTTGCAATGCATGCTGGGTACAGCTAGTTGTTTAATTAAATAAATGAACGGAGTGGGTTTAAGAGATTTTCCCCTCCCTAAATCATTTGAGTGAATTGCACCAAAATGATTTGATACAATGTGCATGAACATTTTAATTTATAATTCTTTTCTTTTTTTTTTTTTAGTTCTTTTTGTCGAATAGTTAGTTTCTTCAATCTACATTGCACCCTTTAAAACCTATTGTTAGATTAGTGTTGTTGTTGTGGCTCTTAAAATATCACAGTGGTTCTGGAAACTACTTTTCTCTCTTTGATGTTTCTAATTCTGTAAGTTCTGTAATGTAATGGATGCTTTTTAGCATCCATTTCTCCAAATTCATTTGGATGAGTTATTAGCACAGGATTGGTTAAAATCTGCTCTAATAATTAGCAATGAGGTTAGATACACAGCTCCGATTTTGAGTTAGAAACATTAACATTTCTGATTTTTAAATGTTAACAAGTGTTTTAATGATGTACTTCTATTTACAAAATATATATAGTGTTTCATAAAATAAATGAATGAATAAATAATAACTGATACGTTTATTGTTTCAGATTTTTTGAAGAAAATTAATGTTGTCGATCGTTCAAGCTACAGACATCCTGATTTAAAAAATTTATGGATATACGTGTTTGCCAAACAGGAAGAAGAATTTCCAGAGATCAACAAGGGAGATATTGTCCGTTGTCACCGAGTTCAGGTTAGTGAGTCTTACTTACTTACATTTAATATCTCTTTAAATATCCTTGTAAGGTTTTCGAGCAATTGGAACAGCATAAAGAAGTAGTAAATGTTGACTACGTTCTATGAGATCCGACTTCCATGTTCATGAAAGCACATGTACTTCCTACGAACATGACTCAAGCATTAGGATTAAATGCATTTCTTTATTTGGTATTTACAGCACACACACTGTGAATTGTGTGCACAAATGGATTAATTACTAAAGAAATGCAGCTGATGGTTAATCTAGACCTGGTTTTCATTAATATTGTTACTTAGGCTTATGTTATTTGTGGGTTAATGTAGAATAGTAGCTTACAAACTGAGAAGAAATATTCTGAAGGGAAAGAAGGATTTCAAAAAAGATGGAAGAAAAACAAATAAATAAAAAAATACAAGTATCAGAAGCCTTATAACCCCGCTTTGTCCGTCCATCAGTGGACAAGTATTATTAAAATATCATTAAATTATCATTAGCAACAATCACAACAATTGTGTATTTTGCATGTGCAACAATCACATGGATAATACAGCTTTAAAACAATCACAATGATTGCAACAATTGCGTCTTTTGCATGTGCAATAATCACATTTATAATAATAAGGAAATTAAAGCAATATCAATTACAGTGCAACTTGGATAATTCGAAGCTGAAGGGACCACTACAAAACTTCGAATTAAACAAGTTACATCTTTTAACTTTAATTTCAGGTCCACTGAATGCTTGAAAAGATTATTCTGTCAATAAGTAAATATTTATTCAGAAAGATCATGGTATGAAAGACTTAAACACTATATGTATGTAAACAAAATAAGATTTATATTACGTAAGCTACAGTACATATTACATTCAATACAGAAAATTATAGTTTTTCAAAAAATTGTGCAATGTCTGATTGTTTTGTAGAATTCAGTCGCTTAAGATTAGCAAAATCATCAAGCATGTTTAATGAACGGAAAACAGCTTCACTTACGTTGTTTTGTCCTTCAATGTACCGACGAAATTCGCCCAAATGAAAAAGCGCCTCCGACGATGAAGGGATTGGCATTTCTTCTTCACACCTCGCGAATGACGGCGACCTGTTCAGCGAACGTTAAATTCTTGTACACGCGGGGTTTACTGAAACACATGGTGACACTGACAGCAGGAAGCTCGAATGGCATCTGAAGCGTCACGTGTCGAACGGTGGCGGGAAGGGGATTTCAGTTGTCACGTGTCGAATTTCTTAACGATGAAATGCCGAAACGTCGTTATGGTTCGAAATTTTTTATAAAAAACTTCTAATTAAGGAAGTTGAACTTCGAATTATCCACGATTTTTTAACATTGATTTAATAAGTAGTTCAAGGGACTAAGAGAAATCTTCGAATTAATCACGATTTCGAATTAAAGATGTTCGAATTATCAAAGTTGCACTGTATATTGTCTTAATCCGTTGCGATGCATTGTGATTGGTTTACTAATCGCTGTCACTACCTTGTCTTGTTTTTTGCTTGTGAAGAGTCACTTGTTTGATTAAAAATATATTCCTTTTCCCCCTCATATACATTTTGAGTTTTTTGCTTGCTGGGTAGCCTAGGCTGAAGAGAGTTTAATAAGCTCAAAACAGCTGTCCCAAGGTTTCAGCTTAAACTCAAAGGCCTCCTTACATAATTTTTTTTAGTTAAAAAAATGAAAATAATTTGGTTTGATTTATACTGCTTTGATTTCAACGTAATTGTAATTTAAATTATCATTGATCATTTAACAAATTAAATAAAAAAAGAGATGTTTACAATTTTTTTCAAAAAATAGTGAATGCAAATAAATGATGCATTTTTATGAAAGTTTATTGGAATAACCAGATGAGAGCCAGAGATCTGGACTAGGCTTTAGATATCAAAACCAAATGCCATCAAGATTGCAAAATCTGATAAAGTGTGATTTACTTTTTTGCATAACAAAAATCACCATTTGACTTATGCAATACCTCTTCAGTGGACCTCTACATAAACCTTTTAACTGCCGAAATGCCTTAAGTGCAGCGGAAGCATTGCTGTATTGTTGATAGAAGAGTTTAACAAGTAACGTGCGATCCGGTAAGGTGAGTTTCATGACTGCGATAGCCATGGATTTGTGAAAAAATGCTTTAAGACTCCTTTTATAGGCGGAGTTGTTCGATTATGTTGCAATATGCAAATTACGGGGACAGCGGCGCCACAATTTACCCTAGCGGCCGAAATCTGAACTATTTTCTTTTTTTTTTCTTCAGGAATCGAAACCACATACTCAGGACAGTAAATGTACGAAATTATGTTGCAACTCACCCTCTATTTTTTCCAATAGAGAGACCTCAGCACCTCCTCTTTAATTTTGATCACCCGGTAGATAAAAGAGTAGGTTATTATTAATTTTATGGAGTTTGTGTGATAGAATTACTTGATTTACTATATTTTTCTTTAGGTGGAAAACTTCATGAAATCAGTAAAGATGGGCACTGTTTACGATGCATCGTACATTTCGGTTTGGAGTAGTGACCTTACGTCTAGTATAGTACCCATCAGCACGGCTGCACAGTATTCATTTTGTCCTAGTGATAAAGAAGAAGTAAGAGTTTGCTTTTTTTCCTTATTTTTATATATGAATACTGCATTTTTCTCTTGTTAAATACCATGTTATGTTTTTCTTTAAAGATTATGAATCTACTACTAAAAACAACTAAAATAAATAAAGAAAGAATATTATGCTACAAAAGATGAACAGATGATAAAGGAATAGCTGCATTGAATGAAATAGGGGCTAAGAAATTGGAATTGAAAAGAGGTCCTGCTGATTGACAACTTTTTACAACTCAGTGGTATTAATTATTAAAAGTTCCTCTTACATAATTGTTTCCCCATTATAAAAGATATTGATTTCTGTCTTCCAGTTCCAGAAAACAAAACTCTAAATGCTAGTGTCACAAAGTTTTTGTTCGGTACTGACATTAGCTTTAGAAGACTGTGGGAGAATGTCTTCTTCTGATCTCATTTACATGTATTTATTACATAAATTTATTGCTAAAATACTTATCTTTTGCCAGTTGTATTTATTGCCATACGAATCTTACAAATGAATTAAACAGTTAAGATATTGTTAGCTTTCATTTTTAAATACAAAGCTTTAACATCCAGCAGTTCATTTTAATTAAAAAAAATTTTATATCTGTTTACAATTTTTTATAGTTGTTGAAAATACTGAATATTTCATAGTTCGTGTATTTGGAAGCTAAATGTGTCAAAAACCTGATGAATCTTGATAATTTGCTTGGTGTATTTCTAATTTTGTACACTGGAAGATTTCTGAGATTGAGAGAACATAATTACTTGTTTTTAAACAGTGTTGTAAAATAGTATGATGTATAACAATAAAGACAATGAGGTCTATCTTAATATATAAAAATGAATGTTTCTTTGTTTGTTTGTCCCTTATGTGTTCTTGTACCATTTATCAGATTGCGATGAAACTTTGGGGAGTTGTTGTGCGCATGCCTGCAAAGGTTTCTGAATTAGTTAAAGAAACTAATTCAGAGTTTCTTTAACTAAAAATTATAAGGAAATTAAAGCAATATCAATGATAGTTTCTTATTAGAAGACATTGAGAAGCATTGTGATTGGTTTACTAATCGCTTTCCCTACCTTATTTGTTTTGTTTAGTGTGTATCATGTCATCTCCTTTAGATAAAAACTAAGAGCTTTATGGGTGACTGTCTTGTGGCTCTCATGAAACCAGTGACTAATGCAGAACTCTCTGATTGATATTCATTGTACTCGTATTATAAGAAGAAAAAAAAATTCTCTTAATTTCACAAATCATAATTTTTAAATGCTGAGTTTGTGGCTTTATCTGCAATGCTGTTTAGTATCTTTCTGTTGTTTAACAAAAGTTACCTTACACAACAATAATTTATCTTGTTTTTTTTGAATAGGTGCAGAAGTTGCGACAGTGGTTCAGTGAAAGCAAGGATCAAATTTTAGCAGTTGATCTTCCACTTCCAAAAAGATCGGCACCAAAGACAAAGACAGCTGCCAGTACCTGTAATGATCAATCGACCGAGCCTAATTTCTGCAATATTTCCAATTTATCGGAAGTGCGGTTAGGATCGTATTACAATTTCATTTGTCAGGTAAACTTGATTCTGAATAACTTCCAATCCTTCATTTGTTTCTTTCACTAATGTACTAACATTTCTAAATACACACAAAGAATTTGAAAAACTGCAAAGAGAACCAAGAATTTATGTCTCTTCTCTACAGTATTTTGATGAATCAGAGTTACCAAAAAAAATTTTTTCTTCAACATTTAGACTCTTGTTTGCAATATTCCGTAGGATAAATGGTATAGTTGGAAAGTTCTTTTAAAAGCACTAACATACATGGATACTTTTAAGCTACCCGCACACGAGGGAGCTTTTGCTGTGCAACTCGAGGAAATTGAGGTGCACAGAAAAAGCTGCATGCGACTGTCAGGGCGCAAACGATGCAACATTGTTAGCGCCGCCGTGCGGACAACAAACGAAGCACACTACGAATTTGAATGACATCACTGGACATGACGTCAAGGATACTGCTGTGATATCGTTCCAAAACTAAATATTTGTGATTTATTTTAAACATAAAAATAAACATAAAAATATGAGAAATATTTTTATAATATTATTAGCCGGTATGTAATCGCAGTTGATGGCAATAATGCGATTCACGAATAACAACGACCAACAGCCAATAATAATCCATTGCTCACTGAAACAATGACGTCACGTGGCAGTTTCCGGAAATGGTGAATGAGCGAAACTCCGCTTGCGATGTGAAATATTCAAAAAATCTAGGTTTTTCAAACGCTATGCTACATTCTACCGCATTAAATTACTGCATTTACATATAAACTGTATTTATGTGTGAAAGAAACTCGAAATAATCTGATATTTTTGCTGATTCGCGATTCGCCCATCTGAAGCGAAGGAAAAATGTTTCGACGCCATGTTTCTTCCTTGGGCCGACGTCACGAGTGACGTATTCCAACGCTGCACTGTGATTGGGTAATTCCATGCAGCTTCCAGGCAACTTTCCGTGTTGCACCGCCGTTCTGTGAAGCTTTTTTTCCATGCAACTTCCATGCAACTTGGCCCATGCAGCTCAAAAAACGGCTCTAGGCATCAAGTTGCACATGCAACTCGGCCAAAAGCTCCCTCGTGTGCGGGCTACTTTACAGTGTGATGAAAACAGTTTTGGGAGAACTGCAGCTAGATACACGCTGTCCATGGTATAGTATTGGCTTTAATCTGCCTTCTGCAAGACCAGAAATGAGAATCCATTCTTTCATTTGGATTCTAATTACAGAAAGAGTACAAGATTGAGACATTTCTCATCATAATCTTATGATATGGACTGCTTGGTTAGTTCTGTAAAATATGTATTATCATGATAATATAGTGAATTTTATTAAGAAAATAGTTTTGACAGTAATCTTTGGCTTGAATTTATAATTTAATTTGTACACGATTTGTATACAATAATAATAATAATACTCTTGGTGCACAGGATACAATCATTATCAATGGAATGCCAACCAAAGCAATATTATACAAGGCATTATAGTACCGAATATACATGGAAATGTTACATCTCCTAAAACATATGGTTCATTCCAGTAGGTAATATGTCAGTTGACTGTTTTTTTTTTTTTTTTTTAGTACAATAAAGCAGAACAACCCTTCTAGCACCATTTAGGGTATTCTGCTTTGTACTTAATAAAGGTATTAAAAACTTTTGTAATGGGAGAATGCATGTATCTTTGAGTGAGTGAACATGACATCATACTTGGTGCTAGGTGTGCTGGATGAGCCAGCTACCTAGTGGCTGTTCTCCTGGGCTTTTGAAGGACCACAGCTTCAAATGTTTACCAACAGTGGTGAAAAAAAAAAATTCCGATGATCCTATGGAAGAAAACTGCTTGTGGATCAGAGGACACAAGAGGAGGATGGTGAGAATCATGCAAGCTAACAGATGGATCACAACCAGGCATATCACTTCCGATTTCAACATTGAGTACAGAACATCAACTCACACATGTACCTTGTCTTGAATGGGCTATAACCGTTGACGGCCATATCAGATACCAATGTTGCCAGCAAAGAAACAGAAAATGTACCTTTTATTGGCACAGGAACATCAACGTTGTTGATGACTGGAAAACCTTGCCTAGTCTGATTAATCAAGGTTCCTTTTGAATCATACTAATGAAAAGACTAAACATTTGGTGAAACACAGAATCCATGAACCCGTCGTGTCTGATCTCATCAGTACAAGCTCGTGGTGATAGTGTAGTAGTAGTAGTATAGGAATGTTTTCTTGGCACATATTGGGTGTCCTGTTACACATGTCGAAGTTGAACATCGTTGCTAACCAAATTCATGCCTTCAGTTTATCCTCGCTCAGATGGATAATTTAAGCAGGATAATGTGCCTTCTCACAAGATCTGAATCACTATAGAATGGCTCTAGGAACATAGCAATGGGTTTTCATTGCTTCAGTGGCCTGCAACAGTCCTCAGATCCCAACCTTATTGAACTATCGTTGGGTTAAGGTCACAGTGTACACTTTTTCTGAGGCTTTTGGTCTATTGCAGTGGTTGGGGAATGTCCCATATGTCATTTTGACTTTTGTCTAAGTATGTTTGATGTGTATTGAGGGGGGGGGCAAACTCGGAGATTGCCCCAGGCGGCACAAACTCTAGCTACGCCAGTGGAAGAGGTAGAAACGATTGTTGGTTTCCAGAATGTACCTCCGTCCAATTTGCAGCAATTGCAGCACACAGTTATTATGTATTTGGTACAACTTTACTACACAACGATTGTAGCATTTTTAGAATCCATCTCAAAATGAATTCTGAAGGCCAAAGGAGATGCAATACGCTTCTAGATGGATATATCCAGTAAAGTAGTATCTTAGTGTATAAACGTATGTTCCTGATTAGAGTATTTTAACTTGAATATAAAAAGCACAGTTAATTTTAAAGACTTAGATTAATGACAATGTTAATTGAAAACTTAACATAACATGGTATGGGAGGTACATTTAAATTAAAGTCCCTTACACTGCGACCTCAAAAGGCCTATTGTGTATAATTGAAAACTTAGATTAATGATAATGTTAATTATAGACAATAACAGGTTCTAATTTTATTGAATACAGAATATTTATTATAAATAATAATTAACATACGGTATGAGATTCTAAGATCTATTTTTGTCTTGGCTTCAAAAATGGGTCCGTACAAGTATTGCGTCAGTATTCAAAGGGGGAAGGGGTTCAGGCTTTGCTTATTTTTGCCGACAAGGGGTCGGGGGAAATCAGAGCAAAACTTACATAAGACAGACAGACATGCAGACGAGAGGTTGCACTGTACGAGATAAACTTTTTCCTCAGTATTGCATTGATACTTTTATATTTAAATTGTTACACTTTAATTTCAGGAATGAATATCATGTAATTTTGACTGTTTTATTGTTCAGTGGTATTTATTGTTAATGATTTGGCAAATCTTGCAAAAGCACAAGGGGGATGGGGGGCATCTGCTTATTTTTGCTAACAAATGGAAGGGGATCTAAAATGACTAAAAATGTGCTTATGTAAAACTTGAACAGCCCCTAAGTATATGATTTGTATGGAATACTTTATGGATTCCATCTTCAAGGGGCTTCTTTTTTCTTAATTTCATTTTCAAATAAAATAAAAAGGCTTTTAATGCTTTCTGTTATTTCAAAATGAAATTTTCCAGAATAAAGCAATCCTTAATATCTTTTATTTGAGGAATCCAATAATGTTTCATTGTTCGTTTGTTTTTTTCTTTTAAATATTACATCTTTTTAGCGTCCCGATACGTAAAGTGTAAGGAGGGGAGGGAGCTCTTAATGTGGCTCTGTTTGTCACCATGGCAACAGCATGAACTATAAGTCGTACAGACATGAGTGATACCTGATTGGTAAGCTTGTGACTGTAGAGATGGGGGGGGGGGGAGAGAAATTTGAGATCACTTCAGTTTTGAAGGGGCCAAAAATGAAACGTGTTGTCACCTTCTTATAGTCCAAAATGCAAATCAGACAGACATGAACGATACCTTATTGGACCGTATCTGTCCAATACCGTATTTGTAGATGTGGGAAAAAGTACGAGTTCTGACCTGGGATCACTTTCTGTCTCAGAAAAATTGGCCAAAAATAAAACATGTACAGTGTCGCTATTGTTTTGGTTACAATCTGAAACTTTTTTTTTTTTCTTTCCTCAGGTGTTGGGTGTCTATCAAATTCATGAAGATCATGTTGCTCTAACTGTATGGGATTGCTCCGAAATATCAGGGTGAGTAACTCCTATTTCTTTATTTACGTCCTTATATTCTGCAAGAGGAAGAATAAATTAAATTTTTCATTAATTTTTTTTTTTAATGATTCACTAAATAAATAATAACTAAAATCGCCGACACAAGTTGAGGATTAAAAAAGTTTATAACACACCAGCAAAAAGACCCGTTCTTCACTCGGGTTACAAGAAACAAATGTCCTAATGTGGATGATAAAGAAATTGCAATTGCGAGATCACTTCAAAACTTTTCCGATTAGTACAAAAAAAAACAATAACTCAAAAGGTCTGATCTCATTACAAATCTATATCGATCCCAAAAACCTCGTAGAAGTATCTTTGACCCATGTTTGCCCATCCACTCACCGTCCTCCCAGTGTATATCCATTGTTCCAGGTTATTTGAATTTTGTAACTCGAGATTCCTAGATAAGCAATTAATATCGAGATCGGAAAATATAAGATTTCCCACCAATTTCTCCCCCTTCTCCCTCCCGTTTACACCTCTAGTTCCACGTTATTCGAATTTTGTAATGTCGTAACCCTATCACTTCAAACCTTTCCTAGTTCGTAAAAAGTCATCTGATCATTACAAATCTATATCTAACCCGAAAACCCCATCGCTATTATGCACAACAGTATTTTAGTTCCAATTATTGCGGAACAATATTTGTATAGTTCCCACTGTCGCCACCGGGTGCATATGTAGCGCTATTGTGCAGAACAATATTTTAGCTCCAATTGTTGCAGAACAATATTTGTGTAG
>JAFIDM010008419.1:32239580-32264657 GCA_023159025.1 Thereuonema tuberculata | reverse complement strand
TTGATTTGTATGTTTGTCCGTTTTGTCTATTCGTCCCATTTCACTGACCTTGGGTATGCTGGATAGGTCGAGCTGATGAGAGGCCAAAAAGCCTCGAAACAGCGCTGTCCTCGATTTCCAGCACAAATATCAAAAATAGCTCAGTGAATTTGTGTTTTGTTTTGTTTAGTTATGTGCGTTTTTTGGTTTATTTTACTGTTTAATTAAGATTGTATGTAATTTTTCATTAAATGACATGCTATAAGCTAAAAATGAAAAAAAATACAGTCCTTCCCAATAGCGGACACCTCCCAATAACGGACAAAACTTCCAGTCCCGTGACTGTCCGTTATTCGGAGGTAACACTGTACTTCTACTTAAACATTTAAAAAAAAAAACATTATTTCCTTTTATTTGGAAGTGTTTAAAATAGAAATATTAGGAAGCTAGGAATTCATTTTAATAAAGATATTAAAAATTTCTGCATTGATTTTTTTGTTTAGGTTTAATTACTAATTATTTTTTTTTTTCTTTTCCTCCTATAGTTCATCTCACTCCTATCATAATGCTGCGTCTTACATTAGTCGATGAAACTGGTACCTTACCAGCTATACTTTATGGAAAGGAAGCTGTGAGTTTAAAATTTTTATTGTACTTCTTTAGCTTAAAAACACATTGATAAGAAAAAATGTTTTTGCTATTTGGAACAATTGTTATTTCAAGTCTGTGTAAACTGGGAAAGGGAAGAAGTCAGAGTGACGTGGGTGTGGAAGAGACTCGGAAGAAAGGGAATGTTAAGGTACGGGGATCTCAATTTCTATACATGGGCCACAGATTGAAGGAAACATTTCATCCTTTCTTGCTGTAACAGCATTGAACAACCATAAACATACACATACATACAGGGTGTTTTGGAAATGGTAGACAAAGCAAAGAGATACGGGTTCCAAAGGTTATTTTGAGTCGAAAATGTTCTATGACATTTTGTGGTACGAGTTTTAGAGTTAGGAAATGAATGCTCTGGGGCAGCGGTTTCCAACCTTTTTCAGCTGGCGACCCACCTTTCCTTATCGGAATACCTCCATATATATAGGAATAGAAGAATATAGAATAAAACCATATTTGTATCATATCCCTTCCTTATATACGATCGATTTTCGATTTTTCGGATCTTTTCTGATGGTTTATTCGATGGTTTATGATACTTTTAGGATCAATTCGTGACCCACCTGTAACCCTTCCGTGACCCACTAATGGGTCGCAACCCACGGGTTGGGAACCGCTGCTCTAGGGGAATGAATCAAAGAAAGCTTCACATTACGAAGTGTAAGTAAATAAGATAAAGGTTTATTATAAAAAGCAATAACAAATGTCATGACTGAAAACAGGTAGGATAATTAAAGAAAATGCTAAAAATGGCCAGAACTGAGCTTTCTTTGATTAGGGACCATTCCCAAAGCATCCATTTCCTAACTCTAAAACTATGGCCCATACAACAAAATGTCATAGAACATTTGCAACTCAAAAGGACCTTTGGAACCCGTATCTCTTTGCTTTGTCTACCATTTCCGAAACACTATGTATGTATATATACATAAGATAGCTATTCCAAATTTTCCATTTTCTAACAGAACCTGAAGAGTAGAATTAAAGTAAACAGAATGGTGGAAGGAAAGAAATAGGTTGATTGTGACTAAGCTATGAAATAAAATAATCTCTTATCACAAGACGACTAGTTGTTGTCTATAATTAAATATATTTGAAGATTATGTTTGGATATTTTAATTTTTCCTCCAATTGAATTTTATAAATTTATCATTGAAATAGAAAAGGCACAGTAGAAAGAAAACGATTGCTAGAAATACCATGACTGCAGATATTTTCTAGTTTTTGCTTAAATTTAAAAAGACAGTGCCTTATGAATGTCCTACAAAGCTGAATCAGTCTAAGATGCTAGAATGGACCGTTATCACCCATAGCAATATGATCTTGGTTATGATGTTGAGGGGCTAGGAGAAAGAATGCTTTTTTGTTTCGGGTTTCGGGTTTTCTTTTTTCTTTCCATTTTTCAAATATTTCAGTGGAGAAATTGATCTCTGTGAATCTTTAAATAACGATCTCTTTGCAAATATAGACAGCTGCTGAATACAGAGTTAGTAACTCTATTAATTAGCCGTGGTGGTGGTCGCGCGGTTGTCATTGTTGCTAAGACATCAGCCTCTCACCTCTTGAGTACCGGGGTTCGGTTCTCATGTGTGTTTCGTGATGTTGGACGATCCGTGCTGGGCAGGTTTTCTCGGGGTTCTTCCGTTTCCACTGCACTTCTCCCACCATTCTTTCTCTTGTGTCATTATTTCGTGGGATAGCACAATAGACCAACAGTGGCGGTGCTCGACTTTCCTGCCGCCCACACTCACCCCACATACATAGCCGTGGTACTTACAGGACGCTAGAGCCTGTATGCTTGAAAACCACGGTGAATTCAAATTATGTTTTATTGGTTAACACACAAGATAAACATTCTTGTAGTATTTAAATACAAAACCAAATCGACGCAATATTATTTAATTATGATGCAATGCATATTTAAAATACTCAGTAATGATTTGTGTTATTTTATGAATCTACTTCCATAGAAAGTTTTTTAAAAAATGAAATTTGTTAATCGGACCCTATTGATAATTGAGCCCCAAATAAAAGAATTTAATGTACCTGTTACTATTAATTAAATATATAGACTGACTGCTCAATTGAAAGTGGACACCTGCCGTAGTGGAACAACACAAGCAAATTCAGGCGATAATTTGAATATATTCGTTATAAAACAACAGTTGGTGTCTAACCAAGTGCTGAGGTAAAATGCCACCATCAAACCAGCCGAGCAATTTTCAATGTGGAGTAGTCATAGGTTGCCACATTAGTGGCCAGAGTTTGCGAGCCACACTGAACCTGCCAAAGTCGACTGTGGGTGCTATTATCACGAAGTGGAAACGTGACGTCATGGAGGTGGCCGAGCCCACATGCTGACTGATAAAGACTGGAGGGCCCTGAAGCAGTTGGTACGGCAGAACATGGCTGTTCCAGAGGAATAACAGCGGCAAGACTCCCAGCAGGCAACTGGAACAACTGTCAGTACCATGACGATTCATCGGGAGCTCCATGCCTTAGGGTACACCGGTTGGGCTGCTGCCCACAACCCTAATATCACCCCTATAAATGCCCAGTGTCATTTGGCCTGATGTAAAGAACGACGGTCTTGGTCGATGGATCGCTGGATTAGGGCAAAAGGTCACAGTATGCGCTATTAGACACGCTGTAAATAACATCAGTTCTGTATCACAGGTGTCACTTTCATTTGAGCAGGCAGTATATTACTAATAAATTATGTATATTGGTGTGTTAGCTAATATAGATGTTTTTTAAGATTATGATAAAATTCCAATGAATGATAATTATTTTATATTTGTTTTAATTTTCAATAGTTTGGATATTAAAAAAAAAAAAAAATTATGTATATTTTTTCCCTTATAGGTGACTTTTTTCAGGAAAATCTCAGCTGAGAAATATCTTAAGGATGAAGCAGCTCGCTTAGAAATCCAGCAGCATTTAGAAAAAATTTGTCCTTTGCGAACTTCCAAAGCCAGTCCTGAAAATGAGGAGCGGAAGTTAGATGTGTGCATTGCTTCCTATAAGACAGGGGTGGAAGTTAAATACCAGATATTTGATACTATATTAAACCATGTACCTATCTAAGGAAGTGAAAGAGGGTCAACTTCCAAATCAAGTGTTTCTCAATCCATTTCAGTTTTTGTGACACATCAAAAGAAACGATATATATATAAAAAAAAAAGTGGCATTTATTTTTATTATTTGAATAGTAGCAGATCAGTTGGCACAAAAAATTGACAACACTCTCTTAGTACTTAATGTGTAAAATAATAATATCGGAACAATGAAATTAAGCCGTTCAAAGCAATAATTGCAAATATTAACAAATTCCCTCCAAATTTTTCATAAAAGTAAATCTTGTAGAAATGCTTTTTTTTATTTGTTTCTCAAGTGTTTTTGTAAGCATTTTCACACGATAAGTCGGAAGTGTAAGGGTTGACAAACGCTGTTGTTTATAAGCACTGATGTGAAGATATTATTGTGATTTCTGTCGAAATCGTTGTAAAAATAATTAAACTCTTGTTTAGAGGCATTAGCTTTGGTAGTTACTCATTGAAAAGTAATCAACTTATAATTTATAATTTGCTCCAACCATAACTTCTAGGGAGTGACGACACTAAAAAGGGTTGAAATTCATTGAGAAATGGAAAGAAGACAAATATTAATAATTTTTAAAGAGCTTTGTTGAAATTTGGAAGATATTTATTTATTTATTTATTTTATAATAAATTAAAAACCAAGTGTGTGTTTTTTTTTGTTATGTTTAACCAATGCAGACCCTGATATGTCAACACAATTTATAAGCAGATACAACGTTACTGTAATATTTATAGCTTGTTAATAATGTAAATATGTTTGATATCAATATATTTATATTTTTGTGAATTATTTTGAATTAAAATATTTTGAATAAGGCCGGTTTCACTCTAGCATTGTTACAAATCTACATGCTTTCATTTTTTTCTATTCCATTAACAAGTTGATACTACTATTTTATTACATCAAAAAGAGCGTCGTACAGATTGAGTACTCCTAATCCAATGTACTTGGGATGTAGAATATTTTGGATTTTTCTAGATTGTTGAATACGTGATATCTTGGAGGTGAAGAGAAGTGAGAAAAAAATTCTGAATCAAATAACACAGAACAGAAAATAAGTAATTGTAGACAGAGACACAGGTATGGTGGTTAACTGAATCATTCCGCTGTGACACTAACAACAAGTTCTAGTCCTATCCCAAAGGTCTTCCAGCTATGAGAGGACAGCCGTACATTTTGGATTGAGGATACTGTATTATAAAAAGAGTCACTGGGATAGTTCAAACAGTCGACGTAAAGAGCTTGATCAGTCGACCAGTAAAGTTGAGTTGAGATGTAGTTTTGTATTCACATTCTTGCTGTAACACCCACAAAAAACACTTTATTATATTTTTTTTTAATATAAGAGGAAAAATCTGAATTGGCTAACTGTTGGGAATTAGGTTATAGTGTAAAGAGTGAGGTGAAAATACTGCATATGGAGAAAGACTCAAAAACCAGAAAAATTATATTGAGTTTATTTATAAGAAATATAAAAAAAGGTAAAAATCTTAATCGGTACAAAGGAATGGAAGTTAATAAGGTGTTAGTGAAGTTAGCAAGAGAAATGGTAAAAAATTAAGTGTTAATAAAAAGCAAAAGATCGTAAAATTTAAAGAATTGAATTTGTAAATGAATAGTATTGTAGTCGTAATTATGGTATTAAAATTGTTATTATTGTTGATTGTAGCTATGTTCAGGATTATGTGGATCTAAAATAGGGGGACTAACTACAGGGGCGGATTCCCCATACCAAATGAAGTAAAAAAGATCAGATAAACATTTGACCGGAAGTGCATGGTTGCTGAGTTATTCCAATCCAAAGAAACGAAGCCAGACTACAATGGACATGAACAGAGGACATTTTGAATATTTACTGTGATGTGTGCAGTGACTACATTGTGGTATTGTATGAACTACATGCTACCAGTAAATATACTCTTCATGTCCATTGTAGTCTGGCTTCGTTTCTTTGGATTGGAATAATTCAGCAACCATGCACATCCGGTCATATGTTTATTTGACCTTTTATACTTCATTTGCTATGGGGAACACGACCTCGCAGTTTGTCCCCCTATTTTAGATTCACCCTCTACATGTGTGTGATAGGTTAACATTTGTAATTATTTCATTTATTGAGAAGCTTGAAAAAGGAAAGAAGCATGGCTATCTGAAAATTTGCAGAATAAAAATATATTTTGATGAAGATATGTTTTACTTTATAAGATGGGATCGGTTTATGAAAAATGATAACGAGAGACAGGTAAGAAAAGATAATGTTGATTTGTATTTCACAAGAGCGGCAGAGAGATAAGAAAAGCTAAAAAAAAGCCTGCTCTGCATTAGATGGTTACTTACAGAAGTCGTCAAGACAGAAACCTATCCAAAGTATTGTGTCTCATGCCAATTGGATTATTCAAGACATAATATATTCAAGAACTTAAACATAAAAATGTGTGTACTTAATTTGTGTTTCTATCTTTAATTTTCAGATTTAAAATAATTGGATTAGGGAATATGTCATGTATTCAGTGCAGTAAAATGATGCTACATATCAAGTCTGGGCATACGTGAGGTCAACGAGAGCCACATTCTGGATTTTCATATAAATAAAGAGCCACACCATAGTCACGTTCCATAGTATTAAATACACAAAGTCAAATTTAATTACATTTCTATACAAATCCTAATTGCTACAAAAAGTATAAAAATACATATATAAGAAAATAAAAAGGAAAACTCGCAAAAATACAAGTATAATGGGGAAAGAAAATACCTATATTTTTATCAAGAGATATTGGGAGCCGCATCTGCTGCCCACGTCTGCTGTATTCTACTGTTTCAATTACGAAGTATTTACATCTGGTAATAAGCACGATCTCACTTCATAGGCATTTTTCTGGTTGTAAATTGTTATACAAGGAAAAGAATCCAAATTAATCAAGTAATAAAAAAAAATTACTTAATTAACATACATAAGCTGCTAAAAGCCTTGAAATCATTTGAACACATCATCAATTGTACAAAAGCAGTATTTATGCAGTTTTCATACTGAACGAATATTTCATATACCCAACTTCAGTGATCAAACAACTTCAGACTCCCTTATTCTTTAGTATTATAGTATTTGGTAGGAAAACTTAAACATTTATTTTCACGACTTTGACATTGATGTTATTCACCAAAGATCCAATACTGGACTTTCCAAAAAATAGTCGATAGCAGGGGGGGGGGGGGAAGTCAACTCCTGATCTGTGTCAGTCGCGTTTGCTATCATTTTAGAAAGAAATCGTCGGTTTTGCTTTATTTCATACGGCTAAGCAAATTTCACATCCGAATAATCGGACGAAAATCAACACAAAAAATGTTTCAAATAACACTCAGCTTACGAATTAGTGTACGTGAATGGAAGAATGTAAAACAAATTTACAAAATAATAATAAAAAAATTCAAGTTGGTGGTTTATTTGACAAGTCAGCTCCTCCGTAATTTAGTGGCCTAAGATCCGCCCACAAGGTTATTCTTTAAATTGTTTGTCTAAAATTGTCTTCACTTACTTTGTTAGCCTCTTTTATTGTTTACTTTATTCTAGATTTAATTTTTTTTTAATCCCGTAATTTATTGAATAGTAAAAAAAAATGGAAACAGGATAGGTCCGCGGATAATCTGGAGTTTACTGTATATGGTTTTAATTTTTAATTATAATGTGCTATATTTTTTAACTTTGTGTGTTGGCTAAAACTTATTTCTTCACTAAAAATAAAAAAAAAAAAATCATTGTTTTTCTATGGAAGGAAAATTTTATTTAAGTAAATCTTTTACTTTGTATGGTTTTCAATATTTTCCTTTCAACAATGCAGGCGACAAAATACTTCAACAAATGTAGAAACTCCATTGTGACTTGTCAAAGGAAATTTCTATTAAGAAGAAACTAAAAATATTTGGTGTAAACCAAAAAAGATGAATGGGAGATATATTTAGATTCATTACACAGTATATCAGGATCTCCTGATGGGATGGTTTGATACTTTCTAAATTGGGACCTTTTGAAGTTGTTGTTACCAATAGTCTGATGAAACCAGAATTTACTGGTAAAAATCCCTCTTCCACTGTTTTCATTGTCAGTATAATACAATCGAAATTATGTAATAATATAGATTTTCAGCTGCTACATAGTAAAAAGCAATTATTATTATTAGAATAGGAGATATATATGTAATCAAAACTTTTGCTGGATAGTGTTCTTGATGAATAAGATATGAAAACTCTATGCCAAATTTGTTAAGGAGCTGTTGAGAAATGGCGACATTGTTTAAGACAATCAAACAAGCAAACTTCCGTGCTTATTATATAGATTAAGACTTTTTTTTATCTATATAATTAGCTCGAAAGTTTGTTTGTTTATTTGGTTGTGTGTTTATCTGGTAACAACGTCGCCGTTTCTCAATGGCTCTTTTATAAACTTATCACATAGGTTCACATGCATCCCAGAATAAACGCACGAACAACGAAAACCCGGATCTGGACTGAGGGTGTAAAGAAGGGATCAAGCTTTTTTGAAGGGTATGCGTACCTCTGAAACCGCTTTAGTTGGAAACATGAAATTTGATATGAGGGTTCTTTGTCAAAATCTAAAAGACACGTATTCGATGAATTTTCCGTATACGCATCATAAGGGATGTGAACAGTAAGGGGTGGGGCAACTTTCTTACAATCATGTTTCAAGGCCCTACGAGGCACATTCCTTTGCACTGTTCCAGAAACCCATGATCGATTTCCTGCATAAATTTCCAACTGTTTTAAATGGATTTTCAATATTGTACTGCATGTATTTTTTTAGAATTTAAACTTTAGTTTACTTCAGTTTCAGTTTTTAGTTTACTTGATGTCATTTGAATAAATAAAACTTTTTACCTTTACATAGGCAAAGCTTCCAGAGCAAAGCAACAGTAGCTGGCTAGTATTTTATAAATAACAACATGTAGACTGTTTTAAATGCAGTGCACACTGAAACAAGGAAAATCCCAAAATAAAGTTAATGATAAGAAAATAGTTATAATATCCTTTAATTATCAGCCCTTGTAGTCGGAGTAATGGAAATGTGAAGTTACAAAAATATCAGTGCCACATCTGACTCAGTTAGCAGGCTTTTAGGATTGATTTATAATACAAATGCATTCACATACTCTCTCTCTCTGGTGTAAACTGTCTTTACGACAGGTTTCAATTGGACGTTCTCCATTTTCTTCTATCCTGTGCATCTTTCTTTAATTGTTCATACTTTCTTCCCCTTTTAACATCATCCAGCATTCCAATCCTTCTTCTTCCTCTTCCTCTCTTTCCTTCTACTTTTCCTTCTATTATTCTTTGTTGTAGGCAATTTCTTCGTAGCACATGTCCTAACCAAGATGTTTTTCTCTTGCATATGGTTTCTAACAATTTCCTTTTTTCACCTATTCTTGTTAAAACGTCCTCATTCCTTACTCTATCCGACCATTTCACTTTTAACATTCTTCTCCAGAGCCACATTTCAAAACTTTCTAGAAATCTTTCTTCCTTTTTTTTAATAGTCCATGATTCGCTACCATATAACATCACACTCCATACAAAACATTAGCAAACCTTTTCCTTAATTCTATTGAAATGCCTTGTGCTGTCAACAGTGCTTTTACCTTTTCAAATGCTTCTTTACCCATTGCTATTCTACTTCTTATTTCTTCGGTACAACTTCCATCCCATCTCACCAGACTTCCCAAATATTTAAAAGCCTTTACTTGCTGTATAATCTTTCCCTTTAAGGAGATATTCACACTACCTTCTTGCCTGCTTATTCTCATCACCTTGGTTTTTCCCACATTTAAGTTCATTCCAAAGTCTTTCCCAACTGTTGCTATACTGTCCATCATTTTCTGTAATTCTTCTTCTGATTCTGCCAACACTGCTTGATCATCTGCATATTTAATGGTTTTCAATCTCTCTCCTCCTATCACAACACCTCTTGCTTCCTCTAAAGCTTTCGCAGTGAGTTGTTCTGCGTATACATTAAAAAGCACTGGTGAAAGACAACACCCTTGTCTAACTCCTCTTCCAATACCCATCTGCCTGCCTACAATACATCTCCTTTATTAGTCTTCTATCCTTCCAATCAATGCCAATTTCTTTTAAAATTCTCAGTAGTATATACCAATTAACCTTATCGAATGCCTTTTCCCAATCAATAAAACAAACAAATAAGTCTTTATTCACTTCTAACATTCTTTCTCCCATCATTCTCAAACATCCTATGGCATCTCTAGTTCCTTTTCCTTTTCTAAAACCGAATTGATCTTCTCCCAAATTTTCCTCAATCTTCCTTTCAATTCTTTTCAATATAATCCTTGTTATTGCTTTTGTAGTATGGCATATAAAACTAACTGTCCTATAATCTTTACAATCTTTGGCATTACATTTCTTTGGTAACGGAACCAAAATAGTTTTAAGCAGTTCTTCAGGCCAAATACCTGTATCATATATCATATTGATCAAATTTGTCAATCTACTTATTGTATCTTTTCCCAAGTTCTTTAGTGCCTCAGATGGTATTCTGTCGCATCCCATCGCTTTCCTTTCCTTGAGGTCATTTATTGCTTTTTCCACCTCCTCCCTCAATATCTTTGGTTCTCTATCTATTTCTTCACATTCCCTTTCATCTTCCAGATCTATTTCAGAATGTCCAGCTTTACTATCAAACAACACTTCCACATACTCCTTCCCTATATTTTTGTGTTCTTCAACACTTGTTGTTATTTTCCCATATTTAACATACCTTGCTTACTTATTTTCTTTGTCTCATTCTTTGTTAATTCTTTAACTATTTTGTACATTTCTTCCAATCTTCCTTGTTTTTCTAAAATTTCCACCTCCTCACAATGTTTCTCCATTCATTCCTTTCTTGCCTGATCAGTTAATCTTCTTAGTTCATTGTTGAGTTTCTTATATTTCGTTTGTCCTTCTTCAGTGTTTACATTCTTCCATCTTCTCCTTTCATCCATTTTCTCTAACATGCTCTGAGTAATCCATTTCTTCCTGTTCTTAGCCTTTTCTGCCACTCCAACCTCTTCTTCTAAAGCTTTCTGAATTGCATCTCTAATATTATTCCATTCTTCTGTTACTACCTCACTCTGTCTTATATTTGCCAATTCTTCCTCAACATATTTTGAATACGTTTCATTTTTTCCTTTCTTTAATTTTAATATATCCCAATTCCTTAACAATTTTCCTTTTTTTGTAATATGCTTCAGACGTGTCCTAATTTCTGTTACCAGAAGATTATGGTCTGAATCAGCGTCCGCTCCTGGATATGTTTTTGCCATTTTAACATTGTTTTTAAATCTTTGGTTTACAATTACAAAATCTATCTGATATCTTGAAATATCGCCGGGTGTTTTCCACGTGTATAACCTTCGCTGATGATTCTTAAACCAAGTATTGGCAATCCATAAATCCAAACGCTCACAGAAATTCACTAATTTTTCTCCTCATTCGTTTTGTTTACCAAGCCCGTACTCCCCAACTACCTTTGTCTGTCCTACACTTCCCACTACACTATTCCAATCTCCCATCATTATGGTTCTCACTTGTCCCTTGCCATTCTCTTTATAGACCTCCTCTATTTGTTCATATATCTTATCAACTTCTTCTTCCTCTGCATCTGATGTTGGCATGTAAATTTGAATAATGAGTGTATCTATCGGCTCACTCGAAAACTTAATAGCCAATACTCTATCACTAATTTTATTATATTATTTATTATATTGTTATCTAAATTCTTCTTGTACATCAATGCTACACCATTTGTCTTACGTTCCCCCCCCCCCTTTGTATATTACCTTATAGTCATCCGAAACAAATTCTCCTTCTCCTTCCCACCTTACTTCACTTAATCCTAAAATACTAATGTTATGCCTCTCCATCTCTCTCTTCACATTTTCCAATTTCCCTTTTCTATTCATTGTCCTCACATTCCATTTTCCTATTCTCAGTCCTGTTATTCACATACTAAGTTTGACTTAAACTAGAAATACAATAAAATTGATATTTGCAAAGGAGTTGATTCACTACATATTTATTGTTCTCTTCTGGCATAGCTTATACAAAACTTAAGTAACTGTAAGATTTAAAATTTAATAGATTATTTATAATGATAAATTTGCATTTCAGATGATTGGCTCTTCAAATGATAAGTTACTGACCTCACGAAATTATCCACTTTATATAGTAAAAAAAATCGTGCATCAAAAACGAAACAAGAGAAAGCTAACTAAATTCTTTCATAAATCTGTTAAAATTCAGTTTAAAAAATTGAAATCCAAACGTATTAATAACCACATAGTATATTTAGAAAAAAAAACGGCGCGAGCGCCATCTATCGCCAGTTTTGGGAAAGTTTTTCATTCATCCCACGGGAATTACTTGATCGACTGGGATGAAAAGTATCCTACAGCGTACTCCGTGTCCTAGACTACCTGCATGCAAAATTTCATTGCGCCGTTGAGGTGTTATTGAATGAGAAAACAAACTTACAGATATTCGTTATTATATAGCAGTTAGAATTAGGATGAAGTACTTATCAATTGAATCTTCAAAGAAAAATGTTTGTGTATTAATGCTGCGAGATTAATATCGTACATCAACTAGTGTTCATTACTTAAACTTTTCTACAGAATTATTATTATTTTTTGATTTGTCTTAGTTCTTATTTAATGTGATTTGATTAATCTCGAAATAGATCCGAATTTCTCCGAAAAATCTTAATACTTTTGCAAAAAATAAAATTTCAGGTTGTGGAACTTGAAATTTTCTTTTATTCATAAGTCTCGATAAATTCTACGCTGAATAAGAAGAATTCATTATTATACATTGTGTCAAGTTTTTTGTCTTGTTTTTGAGCTTGTCTGAAAAATACTAATACAATTAAATGTCGTTTATTGCTTTATTTATATCTTTAATCCAAATGTTTTTGTTTATCTTTATTATACATTCTGTTTACAGAGCCTTTTTGCAAAAATATTTGTGGGATCCTCATCTAATTTTCTTTATAATCGAATAACACAACGTAGCAAAAGATAAACACTTCTTGATTTTAATTTTTTCGGAATTGAAATATGCTTATTAGAAAAACCAAATTGTTTATGTATTTTTTTTTTATCTTGTTAGAGAGCAAAACGTTTATATCTCTCATTGGAATGGACCACTTGAGGATAGGTGGGGCTTCGTAGTTTCAAAATATCCCACCAGGCTACTGCTTGCCATGTGGGATAAACAAAGCTATGTGCTTTGTTTTACCCCGTGTCAATTTAGAGGCCATATTATATTTAAGGGTATTCCAAGCGTTTTACAGAATTATTACAATAAGGAACTGCACAGTACTAAACCATTCTGTCTTAAAATATCAAAAATCGACGATTTTTTGAGTAATTCACACTCGCCCTACGGGCTTTCCGTTTATTTATCCCACAAGATCTCTCAGCATGTGCTTAACACGTCATACGTGACGTCGGTAGGGGCGTAAACCTCAAGTGGTCCAATTCTTTCCATTGGAATTTGTTAATCTTATCACAATATTGTATAATGAATTCTTATATTCATCAGAGTGTCTACAGAACCGGGAAATCAGGGAAAACCGGGAATTGTTAGGGAATTTTGTTATTCTGGAAAAAATCAGGGAATTATCAGGGAATTTTGCAATTATTACTTAAAATCAGGGAATTTTTTGGTTGAACAGATCGGTTTGGAGGTTTTTTTTTATTTTTTTTTTTTTTGGTAGAACAGATCAGGGAATTTTAAAAGAAATTGTTCATGAAATCAGGGAATTTTCTTATTCAGATTTTGTAGACACCCTGTTCATGGTTTCTAGTTCTTCAATAGTATTTTTCTAACTTACTAAAATTATTCCTATATTCTTTTTATACAATTTTCTTCTTACTTAATTTCACTTTATTTGCGCTTATAATTGTCGTTTGTTGATAAACTTCACGGCGCATCTTCTAATGGATTTTACTTTTACTGTTCGTTTTCGAAAGACAGATCCACAACTGGCGGGCGATTTTACTCCGCAGAGGGGTGATACGCTGAGATGGGCACTTTTCTAAGAAATTCTTTTGGACATGTTTGCTTTTAAGAAAAAAATAACGGAAGAGTATTTTTGCAACAGTATTTATTCTTTCCGTAATTTCTTTCTAGAAAAGCGCAAATAGAACGCAGCTACTAGTAAACTAACACTGATAAAAAGTAAACATCCCCTCTTTATTTCTCCTCACCCCTATTTTAATGAAATCGAAGGAGAGCTGACGCATGCGCAAAAGCGCTGAAGGTTCTCGTAAATAAAAACGAACAGATTGTCCACATTTTCAGCAATGGTCTGATATTCCAGATATATCAACTTTCTTTCTCTTAATAAATTACTAACAATTCCAGACCATTGCTATAAATTAGGACATAGACCTAACACAAAAGTAAAAATATTAGAAATAGAAAAAGAAAACTACCCAAGGAAATTAATTGAAAATTTATTAATAAGAAATTCTAGAATGAATAATTTAAATAGATATGATGGTGTTGAAATTGATGACACGCTAGTAAAATTTAGATTTTGGTTTAATAAATAAATATCTAAATTCTTATAAAACAGTTGAAGCTAAAATACTTGATTATTGAGAGTGTTAAATAAAAACATGACTTATTAGTAATATTCAAATCTTAAATCTCATTTTTAGATGTTGTTGTTACTAATAAGAATTTAAATGTTATGAGATTAGAACTGAAAGTTTTTTTGAGCGTGCCAAATTATAAACTGTTAAAGAAATCTGTTATTATAATTAATATCATGTCTTGTCATTTTGTTGAGAAATTAATTGTTAATCTTCAATGTTTTTAAATGGCTTGAAGGAAAAGCGTAAAAATTTTTTCCGAAAATTTGCTGTATTAAGTAAAAATATACGCAAATCGAGAGATGGTAAGAAGAAAATATGGAAACTACAGTTCAGTTCATGAAAGAAGAGCTTTTGATGACGTAATTTCCTTATAGATTGATGTTTCCAGGACGTAACTGCGCCATCTGTTGCTACAATCCATAACTGAATCTTATAAACATTACGAAAACATTCTGCTTTTTGTATTTTCTACAGTTACGAATACATAATAAGAATTAAAATTGAAATAATTAAAAACGTTCAACACTATTCCCCTTGCTTGGCTATGCAAAGTTTGTCCTTTCTTGGTCACGCTTATGCGATCACAAAACGACGCCATCTTGGACTGACTGCTCGGAGTTCAAGTTGATGACGTCATGACTGGTGACGTTTGTTCCAGACAAAATCGATCGCTATATAATGACCATATATGGCAAACCCCTTTTTTTGTTTTTGCAAAATACTATATATTTATAAAGGCCTGATATCTCGAAACGAATTAGTCCTGTGATGCCTTAAAGATTTGAAACTCATGACGCTTCAAGAAAAGTAAAATTCCTTACTGAAAGATTCTACAGTAATGCTCCAAAGATGGCAGGTAGCATAGAAGATAAGAGATTTGTGCAATCAGTAGCCGAACGGGACGAAATGGAGGTTAGAAGGCCAGCACGACGCTCGCTCGCCTTAATCCAGAAACAGAATTGAAATATCATTTGATCGAAGGTTGGGCAGACCCTAGAACCGATGTAGAGAAGAACTTTCAGTTCTTCATTGGGGATCGAATCCGCTCCCTGCGGACCTTAAGAGAAGCGTTTTACTACTTAAGCTGCTTTGGTAATGGCGGTTTTAATTTAATTACAGTTGAGTTCATGAAAGAGGAGCTTTTTATGACATAATTTCCTTATAGATTGATATCTCCAGGACGTTACAGTGCCATCTACTGCTACAGTTCGTAACTATTTTTAAACATTACGAAAACGTTCTGGTTGTTGCATTTTCTACAGTTACAGTTACAGGTCTTGAAATAATTAAAAACGTCCCACACTATTCTTCTGTCTTGGCTATGCAAAGTTTGTTCTTTCGTGGTCACGCTTACGCGATCACAAAACGACGCCATCTTGGACTGACTGCTCGGAGTTCAAGTTAATGACGTCATAACTGGTGACGTTTGTTCCATTCAAAATCGATCGCTACGGAATGACCATTTACGGCAAACCCTTCTTTTTTTGAAAACTACTATAGCTTCAAGAAATCCCGGATCTGCGAAAATTTAAGTATTTAATTCAGGATTTCTAACATTCAGTATTTCTATTCGATGTAATTTCCATTTGACACCAAATAAAACGACCCACGAAATATCATAAACAATTACTTTCATTTCAACTTCAGAAAGGTCAATAATTTTACAAAAGAAAATAATAAAAAAAGACAATGTAATGTTTACAGCGATGATCTCTAAATTAAACTTGACTCATTCATAAGTGAATATCGTAATTTTCCTCTGAAAAAAAAAGGCTAAAAAAATCAAATCAAACCAACAACAGACAATTTTTCGCTCCCAATCAATAATCCAAATGACTTCGAGTCGTGGCCTGTAGGAATTCTTAGAAATGACATGTGATTGCAAAGCGGTTTTTGATTCAATAATTGAATCACGTGCTGTATTATTTATTATTCTATTTTTATTTATTTATTTCTCTTCTAATTGGACCTTGTATCAAATAAGACTATCAAAAAAAAAAATAAAAGATGAAAATGCCAATACTCATTCAAGTAAAAATACAGTACATATATTGCCCATTTGTCATTAAATCTTAGAAATTCTTCTAAATTGAGTTTTGTTTTCGATTATTGGCAGAATGTTCTACACGTTTTTCGTCTTCTTGTTTAAATTTAAAGTAATCAACAATGTGAATTTTTTTTAATAATAACTGGGTCATCCCCGTCTCCCCTGGTAATTATGAGATAATCCAAGAAGAATCGATTCCAAGCGGTTATGGCAAAAAGTGATATTTAAATTTTAATCTAGTAGGCTAAAACTAATGAGTTATTTTCTTTTTTCTCTGGCTCTTCTCTCATTACACACACACACACACACAAAGGGAGTGATAAGAAACAATAATTTCAATATAGTCCCGTTGCCTAATGGACAAGACGTCTGACTTCGAATCAAAAGGTTGCAGGTTCGATTCCCGTCGCGACCGTTTCATTGTAGTAATTATTTCTATTTTTCACAGGAAATTAACAATTGCGCTGGACAGACAGACGGAGAAATAAAAGATTTTAGTAATATAGATTAAATGTAAAAACGTAAAGAAAAAATGTTAGTGGTATAATTTGTCTTAGTAAAATGTTTTTCAGTGCTCATTGATACAGATATCTAGGCGATTTTTTGATAGATCCCAAGTAGTATCGAAGATAAGGAACATTTATACAGTGCTAGACAAAAGTATAAGATCACCTCATATTCGATGTCGTTTTTAGAAATTTAGATTCATGCAGACCATTAGGGTAATAAATTAATGTATTTGAACAGTAGTATAGGCCGACAGACGGTTCTTGATGATCCCGAATTTTCGCGATTTCACGTGATTGATGCGAGAATAGCCTCTATCCATGTCTTCTCACAAAATGGCGAGAAAGAAGGCTTATCGACTCCGGGAAAGAAGCGGCCACGAGCAAGCCCCGTTACTGATGTAGATGATTTTGACCGACGCGACGCCTTATTCGCCGAGCGCTGCATCCATCGTCTCTACGCTGAAGGTAAAAATCCAACTTTAACATTTTTTTTCTCTAGCATTTTCCTAGTGACAGACATTCAAAATACTATATTCCTTGAGACCTGCTGAAGAGGCTAATGGCCAGATCTCGCGTTTTTCGTTATTCTCGTGCAAACGTGATCATCAAGAACCATCTGTCGGCCTGTAGCTCCTTTTAGCTTAATAAAAATAACGTTAAAATTGAAAACAATAAATATTCAAACACAAAAGCAAAAAAAATACATGAAGTATAAGTCCAATCCATTATTTACGAAGGAGGGGTTGAAAAGAATATTCAAATTAGGCAACAACTCTACCATTCTAAGGGGTTTTGTGCAAGTTCTACTTGTGATTTGGAAACCCTTAATCATGCCACGAGGCTCTGAACTCAGTGGAACGGAATCTTCATGGCCAAGGGATGTCACAGAGGGCCATTGCAGATAAACTGAACAGATTTTAAAGCGTGGAGTTGATGGCGATTTAAGAAAAGACCTAGGAGACCCCAATGTCTGACGGCTCGCCAAAAAAAGATACATTGTTTCATTACCACACACAAGCAGCTGTCTGCAGGTGTCGTAATGGGATGTTGCACAGCTTCCACGTTCCACAAGAACAATTTCCCGAGTACTGCACTCATCGCCCATTACAACATATTCAAAATGCAAACGGAAACACCACTGAGTCCCCAACATAAACGTGCACGTTTGAAGTTTATCCATAAAGAAATGTCTTGGTCTCACAAAAAGGTTTTGGGTGATCGTTTCTGATGAAAAGAAATTTAATCTTGACGGGCCAGACGGATGCAGCAGCTACTGGCGTGGTTTACAGCACAAGACAGACCTCCACATGAGTCATAAGGGAGGTGGTTCATGGATGGTTTGGGCTGGATTTTCTGCACAAGGAAAAAACTGACATTGTATTTCTTCCTGGCAGAATGAAATCACAGACATACTTGTTAAGAGGACCAGCTGCTTCGATGTAAACAGATTCTTGGAGGAGAGCGCTGTTTATCAACAAGCTAACGCACCGTGTTTTTCCGCCAAAGTGGCAAAACAGTTGTTCATAACCAACGGAATCTCTGCTGTAGCCTGGGCTGCGCGTCTCCCGGATCTTTACCGAATGGAACTTTGGGGTCAGCTGACATGCACTGTGTATGTCAACGGACGACAATATTCTTGAGTTCAGGAGTTGAAGAAAGCCATATCAATTGGGTGGGAGGAAATAGACCACTCACACATAATAAAACTGGTCGAATCAATGCCAAATCGCCACTTTGAGGTAATTTCAAACAATGGAGGATATACCAAATATTAAGTGTTCGTTTTATTTCATTAATTTCATGCTAAGTGAAGCATGGTCTTACTTTTTTATCACAATGTTCTTTTGTGTTTGAGTATTTCCTTTTTTCGATTAAACGTAATATTTGTAAGTAGCTAAGAGGAGCTACTACTGTTCAAATACATTAATATATTACACTAATGGTCTGTACGAGTCTGATTTCTAAAAAATGCATCGAATGTAAGTGGTCTTATACTTTTGTGTAGCACTATAATCAGCGATGCAGAATTATTTATGTTTTAAATATTAATAATAGTGTACAACAATGGGTGAGACCAAATTGTTTACTAAGTGACATCCTGGGATAGCTGTTTCACGCTCTTTGTCGATCATCAGCCAGGCACATGAATTTTCTCACTTATTTTTCATTAGTGAGTTTTTTATTGTTCAGTTTTTTTTTGAGGCACCACTTGGTGAATCTACAGAAAACCTGCAATTTCAGTCAAAAAATCTTGAGATTTTAAATTACAAGATTTCCTTTTCAAAAAAATTGAAATGATTGCTTTTGACGTTCTTACATCCATGATATATGTGGTTCAGGTCAACGCATTTTGGTTATTTTTAAAAAAAAAAAATTAAAAAAATAATGATAGGCTATATTCACAGAAGTGGCTTGTGTTGATAACGATGTCGAAGTTTAATATAAATTATATTCGAAAAAGTGAATTTACATGGGAAAACTATGAAATAAATAAATAGAAACTATAATTTATGAATTAAAAGAACTTTTTATCAAAAGAGGAAATTATGTACAATAAAAATGAATCAGACTGTCAATCTTAAACGTCTATAAAAGTGTAAATATATAATTACATAAATCAAATATTATATTATATATATTTATATAATTATAAATATCCTTATTGGCATTTAATAAAGACTGGAAGTGAAAGACAAGTCTTCGTGAAAAACTTAGTATCCTCTATTGTTGACGATCATCACTTCCATGGACCCTAAATGTCCACGGAAGTGACATATACTTATGTTTCTTGACCCATGTGCTCTTCATTTTGAGGTTAGGAACATGTGTCATTCAGAAAATTAAGTTTACCATATTTCAATTATCATGCCTAGAAATAATCATTTTTCCATAAAAAAATTAGGTTCGAAACAAGACCACAGAAGTGATGGGATGAGCTGTGCAAATGACGAAAAGTGAATAAAAAGGTAATATTTTCCTGACAAATGTGCGACTCAGACGAATAAAATCATTTCCCAATCCAAAATCGCCATGTAAACTTTTGTTTTTAAGTGAAATGGAAGACAACTAGCGCATCGGGTGGATTTTTTAGAAAGTTTAGGAATGTCCACAAAAGCGATGGCTAAACCTTGTGACAGGACTTGTGGTTGCAAAAAAATTTTACTGATAATTCGAAAAAAAATTTCACTTAATATTATGATAAATTTGTGTATTTTCTGATTTCACAATATATATATTATTTGAAAAATATTAAAAAATAAAGCAGTTTGGATCTTTAGAAGCTATCCAACTGTAGCTTGTGACAGTCCACGGAAGTGATGAATCACCTTCTGTGGACAACTTTTTTTTGGAAATTCCATAAAATTAAAAAAAAAAAAATTATACTAAACTATAGTATATTTTGTACTTCAATGTGTGATTTTGAAAAATGACAAATATTTTCAATCATTTTCAATTTATTGCTCTGTGATACGAATTTCAGGTTTTCCGTAGATTCACCCCACTGCGCTTCCGATATAATAATATAATATTTTCGATTCTGTTCTAAGAAAGACATTATTCGGAAGGCAAGTTTAAGTTTACAGTGACTGAAAAAGACAAAAACGAAGTTCCTGAAAAAACTTAACATTAATATTTCCTTAAAATGTTATTCTTGCAATTTTTTATTATTTGTTTCTTAACGTTATGAAAACGAAATAAATAAAAAATACCTACGTTTATTTAATTAATTATAATATCTTCTGAAACCAAACAGTACACATTTTTCATTTTCACAAAATAAATCCGTATTTCATTGCCCAAAGCTGATTACTAAACCACACGCAAATTAATGGGTTAAATAAAAGGATTATACCTATTGTTTACGACATCAATAAAAAGCCATTGTTCAATTTCTAATACTTTTTCTAGACTGTTCTCGCACTGATTTCTCGATAAGGACTCCTACCAGCTAGATATTGATGCGAGGTTGAAAAGCCTTCCCGATTGGTCAGTTAATCTTTCCTGTGATTGGCTGAATCGGGGGACCAATCAACTACGTACGAGCTCTCTCCCCAAGTGACGGATCGCTCAGAGAGCTTCTGACGGACCGCACAGAGATCTCGATAACATTTGAAATCCGATCCCATTTGTATATATATACCTGTATTTAATTGTAAATAAATTGTGTGCCTTAGACTAAACCACGGCGTTAGTCTCTGTCATACGTATACGAAGTTTTAAATAGATCCATCCATCAGCTCAAAAGTTAGTTGGGGACACACATACAGACTGACTGATTTCAGTAGCCTTATGACTGTTCCTACACTTGGGTTTCTCCAGCAAAGACAACATGGCGGGTCACAGACCAAAGCACATGTTACTAAGTGTAAAAAAGTGTGCAAGGGATGTGTGGTTGTGTCCATAAATTTCCTAACTATGCTTGTTGTGTTGAGTATTTATGAGAAGTTATGCCTTCTGGAGTTGTGCATAAGTGTTTTTGTGAAGTCCTAGTGTGCGAGGCTGTGGTGCAATGTGTGAGGCACCAGACCAGTGGCAGACAGGACGATGGGTACAACATGTACTCAGTCCTGCCTCCACTGCTTCTGGAGCTCGTGTGCTAGGTCGGTGTATTTACTGGTCTTGTCTGCGTGAGTTTTCTGCATGTTCTTGCTGATAGGCACTGCAATATCAATGAGATAGGTCTGTTTGTTGACCTTATCAACAAGTGTGATGCATAGTTTTGTCTGTGTGAATGGGGCGGTCCCAGTACAGCTCCTATTTGGGTGACTCAACACGCTTCGCCAATCTTTGTATTGATGGAAAAGAAACATCAACAATAATATGACGAAATAATTTCTCCTTGTTTGCAAGTTTCTGATTGAAGAGATATTTTATCAAGGTGAAGTAATAATAATATTAAACTGATGACAAAAAATAAATTTGAAACAACAATTGGAAGCAATAATAGCAATGCAAGCAAAATATTAATGTTTGTTATAAATAAATAAGGTGATAATGAGAGATTTTACGATTGATTAAATCCATCAAGAAATGAATTAAAAAGAAACCTCCATCATTTAAAATAAAATTAAATGTGAATTTGTTGTAACCTCAAATCCAAGAGATCTAGGAAGCTCAAATTTGGCACATTAGAAGAACACCTCAAGCTATGTTTTTATTTTGTCCTTTAAGAGGTTGTTTTTACTCATCTTTTCTCATAAGAAACGTGTGGAAAAGTAATATGCTTTTAGACCATTTTTTTGTATCGCAAGAACGTCGTAGTAACTTCATTTTTAATTGGATGTTTTATATCCATTATATCGTTTACACATCCCAGATTCGATGGCTTTCTTATTACGAATTTAAAACTTCCATAAGTCTAATAGTGTTTGAACTTCAAATTCAGAACTGATAAGAACTCTTTTTAAAGTAAGTATTTTCTCCTTTATGGCTTCAAGGAAAAAGACCCATTTACCAAACGCATTAAAGAACACGAAAGATAATTGGTTTCTTGGTGTAAAATAAGAACCAATCACCGATAAAACAGGAGGAAAGTTACTCAAAAAGAATTTGTAATTGTTTTTTAAACATTACTTGTATAATATATTTAAAAAAAATAAGTACCGGTATTATACATTCAATATTTATAAATCAGAAATGATTTCAGATTTTCTAAATAAGAACCATTGATGAAGTTTAGTACGTATTTTAAAAAATCCTTAATAACAATTAAACATAAGAAGATATATAATATTTTGTATACAATTACAAGGTAAGAGAAACTGAGAACTAACACAGTAAACTAAATATATTTAACCATCGTAAGCGGAAATGTGTGTGTGTGTGTGGGGGGGGGGGGCAGTTGCCCCCTGATATTTTGAGGAAAAAAAATTAAGTCGATAAGCATTATTCACTTTTAACTAACAAATTTCTCATGAATTGAATTACCTACAATAATTTACCTTAAAATACTTTATGGTTTGCGAGTGGTAAAATTTCTTGCCCTCCCCCCTCCACCCCCAATCGAGAAGTTTGCCCCCCTCAATCAAAATGCTGAATTTCCGCTTCCCACCAAATATACATATAACAAACAAACAAATAAAGGATTTCAAAAAAAAAAAAAATCAGCTATGAAAGAAAATATTTTTTTAAAAAATTATTTGAGGGGGCTAGAATCAAAGGCAGCTAAATCCATTTTAATTATTCAATAAAAGAATAACCTGTCATTATAGGCATTCAGTGTGCTATCCATTGAGTTCTAATTCCTACTCTAAGTATGTTGAAGATTTCTTCATACAACTTTACCACCTTAAAAAAAAAAAATTTAATTTCAAAACATGGATTTAGCTGCCTTTGATTCTAGCCCCCTCACTTCCTCTCTTCCTGGGAAAGACTCGCCACACAGTTTAAGAAACACTGTATTATTTGAACTCTACTGCACTTGCAATGAAATGTCTGGAAGGAAAACGACAGCGTTTAAATGTAATGCAATCATTACGATATCCAATCAATGAACTGCGTTATTCTGTACTTTAATAAAACTTAACTGAATTGCGAGACGCAATGGAATGTCGGTGAAACTTTCTTCTGTTGGCGGTGAGCCAACTTTTGAAATTGGCAGGAAATTTAGTGGAGCACGTGTTTCACTGATTTCGCTGAATCTTGGTTTTCATTAGAATTTCAGAAACAATTACTGAAATATTATTTTGAATTTTCAGTAAATATATGTTTATTACAAAACTTCTGTATTTAATTGCTTTATTATTATTATTATTATTTGCTAATAAAACTAGTAAAGACGGATAATATTGTGATATATCTTTTGAAATTGTATTTCAATATGTGAGATGATTATATAAGTAATATGTAATAGTGATTAATCTTGATTAATCTATAATGTTATATAGAAGTATAAAGAAAATGCAGCAAGGTATATGGAAAATATGATAATCACTTTTTAATATTTATTTCTTATTTTGTTTATTTACTTATTTCTTAGCAAATAGAATACAGAAAATAAATGAATACTAAAATTTGGTTAGCACTTATCAAAAAACTAATAATTTCTAAATTTCAATTTTTCCACATGAGTTATTTTTCGGTTGAAGAATTCCCGCCAATTGTGGGACCAAAGAGTGGAAAAAGGAGATAAAACTTGCTTGCGGCGCTGTAGTTTGCCATTTGTCCGCTCGAGGGCGTCTTCGTCCATGTGAGTGTTGCCGCCATTTTGGAAGACTGAAGCCGAGGTGTTTGTAACAAAGCGCCTTTCCACTGATTGGATATCAACGGACCCCCTTTTTAATTCCCTCTTTTTGCTAATTCTTCCGTTTGAAGTTCTTCGAATGAAGTGTGAGTCCTCATACTTCAGAGCCTTAGCTTTGTTTTCTGTGAAAACGGGTCTTTTTCTTCGAAAATTCGATTGCCTTAATTTGGTACGTTTAGATGTCTAGTGCCACTGCAGAGCCAGACCTGAACTCGTCATCTCCCCCATCGAAGAAGAGGAAGACCGAAGAAGGTTATCCCCCCAACGAATCCAACGGTTCTTCACACAATCCAAGATTCGCAGTAAGTGCTCTAAGCCGTCAATTTGTCTTTTTTCCCCCGTTTCTTTTCAGCTCCAACCAAAGCCAAAAGGGATCATATCCGGTCACAGGAACAATGCCATTAGAAAAAAAAAAACCCTTTCATTTTAATTCCTAATTTAAGAAAAAAAATATCCTAATACCTACCAATTAATTGCTTTAATTACAATTCCTGCATTGCTAATATCTTAATTATTAGGTAGCCTTATTATTATTAACAGCTGTAATATATTAAAAAGCCATTAACGAAATGGGGAATTTTTTTGTGTTTTTCTGGAAATGGTTGAAATGACTTCGGGTTTCAACTATTTTTAGGCAATTTTATCTGATTTTTCTTTATAACTGACTCCAAATTTTACTTCAGTACGATTTGAACTAAATCTAGGTCGTATTTTTGAAGTATTTTGTAGGATTTTAACCGAAGTTTACAATTAATCCTTAATTTAAAATAAAGGAGTTTTTAAAAATAGCAAATCTTCTAAAGGACTTCATTTTCCATAAAGAAAAACATACTTCTTCATCAAATAACTTCTATATTTCTG
>JAFIDM010008419.1:32228406-32238496 GCA_023159025.1 Thereuonema tuberculata | reverse complement strand
TTTTGGCAGCCGTTAATGGAATTGACAGAATGTTTAGCAAATTACTTATTCACTTCTCAGAAATGCAGGTCATTTGGGAATTCAAAATTTTATTCTCACATAGAATTTCGGTGAATTCTATACATATATAGTCAGTTATTTAAATAATGGAATTTTTCATTTATTTTGCTGAATTTCAAATATTTCTCAGTGAAAATGAACTACTGTAGAAACATTGTATTTCTTTTTTTGCTTTTAACTTTTGAAGTTCAATGAACTCGTGCCTCTATTTTTAAGCAAGTTGTCAAAGTCTTTCAAAGAAACGTTTGAAATGAATTTAATTCGGTAGATAATTCAAAAGTTTGTCCAAACTAATATTTTTATCACTGTTCAATTACGATTGCGAAATATATTCTTCCCATTTTTTTTTTTTTTTCCCCTTCAACTATTAGTGTCAGTTTTGAAAAATAGATTTTATACTAGTGGATTTTGAAGTACAGTATTACTCGTTCAAAGTAATTTTAAGTATATTTACTGTAAATCTAAAAAAAAAAAAAAAAAAAAAGGAATAACTATTAGCATTTCAAAATTTTTCTTTGAAAAGGGCGTAAAAGGATAATTAAAGTTTTTTTTTTTTCTAGTTTTATACTTTACACATTTATTTTTATGAGAAATCTATTGAGATGTTAGACGATATGAATAATAAAAACTATCAATGGTAAAATTACCTTTAAAATGGATTTGGAATGGAAAATGCTGACTAATTAAAATGAAATTGTAGACGTCTGGTTGAAATGTCAACTCGCGAAACATTCATCATCCCTTTTAAAAGTGCGAGGTGTTATTTTTCAAACGCATTTGCTTTCACGAAAGAGGCCGGATTTAAAGTCTGCAGGGCAGTATTACACGGGCGGTTTTGTTAGAGTTTATGGCGGGGGTCCCTTTTCAATTTTTAAGAACCCCGACAGTGAACCAGTCTGTCCTGCCTCAAATACACGACCCTGAATGGATGTGTTTTCAGGAACAAATGAGTCTAAAATTTCTACGAATTCGTGAGAGGTGTACGAAGTAATTTGGACTTTGGGGGGAAGGGCAGTTGATTATGTCAATTAGAAATTAAAGCGGTTTTTAATTTATCAGAGGTCAGGGAAATGCAGATGAGTAAGGGGGCGTCCATTAATTAATGATGTGAGCTCAAAAAGTGGGGGAGGGGTCCGTCAAAAACTCATTTAAAGGGGAGGGGGATCAATGAAAATCTCACGTCAACTTTTTAATTCAGAGAATATATATATTATAATATTTTGGAAATCTCTCCACGTCTTACCCAAGTCTCACCGAGGGGGGTCCAAATTTTTTTAAAAAAACACCTCGCGTAATTAATGGACGCCTCCTAACTTGCACAATGGTGGAGAGTTTAAATAGCAGGTCTTACGATTTACGTGAAATTGCCATAAAAAGAATACCACTCCACGAATTTTTACGAAATACGTGTCTATAAATATAGTTTTATTACATTGATCCTATTCGGTGAAGTACTTAAAATTAAGATCGGGATTAATTTTAAATTCACGACGTCATCGTTTGGAATGTGATGTTTCATAGTTATTTCAAGTGGTATTTTATAATTCATTTCTTGACAGTGAAAAAATAAGCAGTAATATATAGTGATTTTCGAATTCCTAGAAATCAAACATACCGATGGCTCCGAATACTAAAATTAGGACTGGTTCCTTTCTTAGGAAAAAACGGAAAGAACGCGATTATTTGAAGAGTTTGATTCGTCTTCACTTTATAGTCGACGTAATTGAAAGTTTCGGAAATCGAGAATTTGAACTAGGACTTAGCGGTTAATTATTGTAAGCGAACAGTACCGCAGAATATTAATTAATATTTGTAAAAATGCCCCCTTAACCCCCCCGATGAGCAGTTAATATAAATAAAACGTACTCTAATATGAAAACATTTGTGCACATGTATAGTTGGCTTATAGTTTATCTGGTGCGTCTGCGATCAATGGTCATTTGTAAATACAGCGAGGCCTTCAACTTCCCGCGACATAGAAAGTGAATCTGATAGTTAAATAACGAAAACGCAATTGGTTGGTTTCGCACCTTCTCCTTTAATCGTGAACTGTTTTGGTTTTTATTGTTTTTAATGGACGTTTCCTTTTGCGATTACATTTAAATTCTTTTTAGTTTTTCAGATGTAGTCAAAAGCAAGGATTTTAATCATAAGTATGTCTTGATTTTTTTTTTAATTATTTTAGTTGAGTAAACGTTAGAAAAATTGCATGTTTACACGAACTGAATGGTTAAATTTCTGAAAAGTATTATAGGGTTTCTTTTTTTATTTCCCTTTATTTGATTATTGTAGGCTTAAGGATGACTGGCACTATTATCTCTTATCTGATTTCTACATCTTTTATCTCTAAATACTATTTTTTTTTTTATTTGTAAATTCTGTCAGTAAGTTTATTTCCTGGCTTTTTTTTGAAATTATAATTCCTAACTTTTGAATTGGGGGAAATAGTGGCTTTTAAAACCAGACTATTGTTAAATTGAAATTTCTAATATGTAAATTCAAGCATTTACTTCTAAAAGCACATATTTATCACTGCAGACGATAAGTAACAGCTCTGTATATCTTAATAAGACAATGATCAAATTCATATATTAAATCTTCTCATCTTAGTAATCTTCAACCAAAACTTTAATCATACATAATAAACATCAGATGGATTTGAAATAGGGATATAATCCTATTCACTATCTATATACCTATAATCAATATATCATGTATACTAAATCATTATTTATATTTAAATGCTTTCAAATTCATTTGTAAAGACTTAAACTAAAGCTTTGTATATGTACCACATATCATTTGTTACGAAATCAAAACAAAGTTCTGTATATCATTTTTGATATCTTATTGCTTTGTACTTGGTGCTCTTGTTATATTTGAATAAAAAGGTATATTGTGTAAAGCAATTCTCCTATATTACAAAATTTGTTTATTACTAAAAAGCTTCATACTTCTAAAAGTGATATTTTGTAGGGTAATACCTTTCCCTGCTCCTTCAGGCTACATTTTTCCTACACATAGGTGGATGTAATGGAAAATGTTCATACTTGAGCAGTTTTCATTATGAACATTCAGTTAACCAGTGTCCATGCAGGCAATTTGAGGAAGAAATTGTATTACGTAGCATTTCCATTATTGTGATAGTCTATTTTAAGTAGAAAAACATGGCAAATTCGAAGAACCCATTTCTGAGTGAAAGTTAAATAAGGTTGTCTACCAAGAGCTGGTTTTTTTTTTTTTTTTTTTTTTTTACATAAAGGGTTCCTTACAGTAACTGGTAGATTGTTTTGTTTTGTTTTTGTTTTTTTAAACATAAGACAAATATGAAATGATGTATGTGCACCAATCGTTTAGAGATTACCTTGTTCGGCTTTATGTAATTACAAATCTTCCAGATCTTATTCCTCTTCCTATGTGTTCTTTTACTGAAAGTGTAAAATAAGATGGATAATGAGTTAAGGTCAGCGATTTCTCGTTTGAAATTTCATCTTGTTCACCAACATAAATACTAACCTTGACAATGGGGAATTCCTCTGTTAGTATCTTGTGTCATTTTAAAGTCTCAGCAGCATTCAGCAATTAAACTAATAAAAGATTAAGTGGAGAGACAGATGTATTTTTTTTTTTTTTTTTTTAAAGTTTGTAAGTGATGATAAAATAAGGCTTTTGGCATCCAGTTTGTAAAGGGGTCTCCATTAATTACGTGAGGTAATCTCTCCAAATCATTTAAAAAAAAGGGGGGGGGGTAAATGATAATCTCACGTCAACTTTTAATTCAAAGAATATACATACAACAGATTATAACTTAAATTTAATTTAAAAATTATAGGGGAAATCTCATGTCAGGGGAGGTGGGTCTCGCCAAGGGGGAGAGGAGAGATCCAAATTTTTTAAAAAGCACCTCACGTAATTAATGGATGCCCCCAAACAATGCTACTTAAGCCAACATGTATGGGTTTGATAGTCAGTTGCTTTGTCTTATATAAAAATATCCTAAAAGTAGGAAACTTTGTGATTTTCTGCAGCACTTGGAAACCCAGAGACTGATTTGACCCTTAGCTTCATTCTTTAGTAAGTTCTTGTACATAAGATTGCAATGTGTGTTTTTTTGAAGCATTTGTTGGTTGAACTGAAGGGTATTGTGCTTTTCTTAATTTTGCAGTAGTTGGTATCCCACTTACAAGAATGTAGTACCTTAGCAATCTTGTTCTTCAGTAAATTAATTTTCCTGTTGCACACAGTGTGCTAATAGAATATTTGTTACACATTACTTTAAATATTGTCTTGGTGTTGAGATAGTATTTTGAAGTGGATTTCTTAACCCTTGTTGCTGAAGGAAAAGGAAGCATGTGTTTCTCAAGCAATTTTTGTATATAGGAAAAGATCTTGGAACTTGATGTGCATATTTATGGACAGAGAGGATCTTTATATTTGGGGAATAATCCTTCTGACCAATTTAATCTAAAGCATTCATGAAATATTTGCTTACTGATAGCAGATAGCAAGGAGGTTGTAGTGGAAGTGTAGTTTAGTAAAAACTGATTTAGCTTAGTTAAAGCTCTCGGGATCCATTTGTCCTTGTAAGGGTAAAAGGTGAATCGATTGAATTACTTTCAGTGCATTTGAATTTTTCTTGGTAAGCAGTAACTAAAAGGAAAGTGAAATATTAAAGCTCTTATAACTGAATAAAGTAGACTCAAAAGTTTATTAAAGAATTTTTAGCAGGGGAAATCCTTTTTATTCAGCATTACTTCTAAAAAAAATTTGACTTGCAGTTTATGCTGTGGAACAGTAAAATTTCTTATTGATTTTTGTGAACTTCATTTTCAATGTATCAGCTAATTCTTGTGCTCAGATTTTAATAAACTAGCTTGAAATGATAAGGTAGCATTTTAAGTTTAATATTTTATTAAAGAGTTTTCCCATTTCAACTTTGCTCTTTGTTGTTGACTTCTGTGTCCCCCCCCCCTTATTTACTCTTGTTTTGTGAATAAGTGATGTAACATTCCTTGCGATTGCATCAATTCATCATAGTTATTGCAAAGATAGATAATAAGTAATTGATAAATTAGTAGTTGATTAAAACTGGCAAAACATCATGAGATCCAACTAACAAGTGTCGTATTAGGAAGAAATAAATTGTACTAAACCACAATTGATTCTGATGAGTTTGTTTTTTTTAAATTGTAGCCGAATTTCTGTTTAAATGTGTTTTTGTTTTTCCCTTCTCCCAGCTAACTTTGGTTTTTAAATCTCGTGATGAAAAGCACATTTCAGAACAGCTGGAAGGTGTATTCTTGAATGATAAATGCTGTGAAATTCCAAGTAATCTCAGATATTGTAACTTTGTCCTCATTTCTACACACTGAAATCTACTCAAATACAAATATATGCTGTTGGATAATCTTCTGATTTTAATTAGTCTTATAGTTTACTAAGAATTTGACTACATGATGGTATAAAAATTTATTGATATTTTTTTTTTGTTTTGTTTCTCCTATAAAAACGCAATTTTTCAATGTATTGAGGTAAATATATATACTATTAGAATTATAAATATACTATTAGATTTTTTTTTTTTTATCTTTCATATACGGAACACTGTTTCTTGTCTGAATATCTCCTTTAAAAATTTAAATCTTACCTAAACCCTGTAGTTTGGAGAGTGCCCAAGCTATTTTTTTTTTTTTTCTTTTATCAGGGTCAACATCATCCTTCATTTGGTGTAGAGATAGAGGGAGGTGTTAAAGTAGTCACTATACAAATAACTTTGAAAGTATTAGTGTCTGTTGTTAAAAAGCAAATTTTAAAAACTGTTATTTAGTCATTCAGTTGCAATTCTGTCTTAAAATGAACTTTTGTTACTAAATTTTGAAATCAGACCTTATGATCTGAATTTCATTTGAATTTGAGTGAAATGCTAAAGACCATTATTTTGTGTTAAGATTATTTTGAGCTGTAGAATCTTTTAAGGATATGGGTAAAAGTAATAGAGGTGATACTTATTATGCAAAATGAAACAAAATTATAGAAAGTATTTCATTACGGATGTTTTTCTTTTTGAGTTTGGTATTGAAAATTTTGGAAAATATTTAAACTTTCTTCAGAGTCTGAAGGAAACTGAATTTGAGATGGTTTATTACTTCATATATAAACTTGAGCTATCATTTGTGCAGGGGGGTGTACGTTCTAGACTAAGCACTAAACCTATAATCTGTTTTATCGTAATAGTCCGAACAGTGTTGCCGACATCCCCACTCTCGATCTGCAGTTACAGCAAAGAATTACGAATACTTGGCTTTTCTATAGTCACTAGTTCTCAAATTTTTATACCCTCTTTTTTGGCTTGCAGAAAGTTTAACCCCCCTCCCCAAAGTATAAGTAAATAAATCTTGGGAGGGGTAGTTTAAGAACTAAGGCCTCAGTTTGGGGAACAGTTCTTTGTTATCATTGGAGATCTAGAACAAAAAAAAACCTGTCAGTTATAAATATGATTTTGAAAGTCTTGGTGTATTCTTAAATCAGTGGCTTTTAAATGAGATGCCACCTAACTCCTTGAAGATAGAAAGTATTAAGTTGAAAGACAATATAAGGATGGTATACTGTCAACTTGGATGTTTAATGTTTGCTGTCACTGGTGTTGGATATGTTGTTGCTCAACTATGGTAACTAAAGAAATACAATTTTTTGTTTTGTTTTTGTTTGAATGTTTTCTGTATTTCATTACATTTCTGCCTTCAGCTGATTTCTTGCAAAATTTAGTAAGGCTTTTCTTTTTCTTTCGTCTTTAATATTTTCATTTAAGTTAAACAAAACATTTATTGTTGAAGCTGTTTTACATAATAAATATTAGCCAGTTTTGCTGTTACTTGTTTCCTCCATTTTCTTTTGCTTTTTTTTTATTGTTCCAGTACTGTGGCATTTTTGGACTTTGAAGGACCAAAAGATTTTCTTATCCCCTCATGACTTCCAAGTACAGAGGCAGGGTAATAGCCTACTCTCTTATAAATAAGCCTAAACTCACCATTAAGCTGTGCTTTCTTTTAATTTGTTTTTTTTATTAATTACCGTCACTTTTATTTTATTTCGGATATTTTGAGCTGCTTTTATTTTTAACTAATTTACAATTTATAGGCAGATAAATTTTTTGTGCTTATGTAAAAGCTTTCTTATACACATAAAAATTGCCACTTTTTTTTTTTTGTTACTATTAACATCCATTAGGAAATGTTTTAATATCACCTTTTAATTATATCTAGTATCACAAAGAACACCATAAAAAAATGATCCTTAACACTCCGTCGGGCGCAATATAGTTCGGAACACGATCAGGCACATTGAGCCTTGGTGGCACTGCTTGATTTACTATTCTTTTAAACATATATAAACTTTCCTTATCAAAAACAATTATTAACTCTTAATATTAAACACCAACACATTAATAAAACGGCTGTTGCCATTATTGATAGAATTTGGAATAGTTAATGGAAATTGGAAATTGAAAAAACTCCGTCAGGCGCAACTGATCTGCTAGGCACATTTCATTTGCCCCGGCCCCTCTAAACATCGTCCCAACTTTTCCATCCTAGTGGCTTCCTCTTGTACAACAATGGTAAGGTCAGTTAGCGATTTTTTTTTCTTTATTTCTGGTTGAAAACGTAATCGGGCGCAATGAGCCTATGAGATCGTTTCGTCTGTCAACCGGAAATGAAGAACGAAAATTGCTAACTGACCTTGCCATTGTTATTAGCACTGGAAAAGCGGAAGCTACTAGGATGGAGACCTCGCGAAAAAATTTAGCGGGGGAGAGGCAAACAAGAGTTTGAGGCGTGCCTAGCAGATTGGTTGCGCCTGACGGAGTGTTAAAGACAAAATAACTTGTTTATTAGTAATAATAAGCAAGAGTTAACCTTGCAAATTACGTATTTAGGGAATTGTTTTCAAAACTTAAATAACTTACAGCCAGGATTTTTCTTCCCTTGTTCTGCTTGAAACCATTTCTATTCAGGCCCATTTCTATTTAGTTATCTAAAGCTAAGTTGTTAATAGATTAGATACTTATGGAAGATGGCTTTAAGACTGAGGTAATAGCATAGAAAGGAAAAATAATAAAAAGTTAATTTCCCATTTGGTATTTATACTTTGCTGTGTTTGTAAGGTACAATACAGATGTGCTTGAAAAACTTAGTTGCTTTATTTTTGATAAGTATTTGAGATAGAATATTTCTAAGATGATAACTAGTCTTAACATATAAAAGTCAAAGTTTGTTTGTAAGTTCTCTAGAATTTTACACCATTTGACTGATCTGAACCAAATTTTGCATAGTTGGCCTACATTTACCCGCAGGAGAGTTAAAAGTATCTTGGAACTCGATGCATCATCCCCTTGCCCTGATAAGGGGTAAAATCCCTGAAATAATGCCTCGTATGCACCTTTTGGCGACAATTGGAACTAACTGTTGTTGTGCATAATAGTGCCACACAGTAACCTGATGGCAAAAGCTAAAACTAAAATATTTTTGTGGCAAATATTGTTGAATACTGGATCTTTGGGTTGCACAATAAGAATGTAACATTCATTTGTACAGATCACATGATTGTTTACTAACTGGGGATGGTTTGATGTGATAGGATTGGGGGAGAAAGGGGTGGGAAGTCTCTGATCTCGATATTAATATAGCACTGTACCAATCATTTGATTACTATACGAACTGGGAAAGTTTCGAAGTGATCTGACAAATTCAATTTCTTTCTGATCCACAATAGGACATGTTTTTTTACTATCACGAGGAAAATATAGGATACCTTGCAACGTGGTTAACCATCCCCAAGAGGATGAAAAGGAGTGAAATCTCTGAACTAGTGTCACATAATGGACCTGGTGGTGACAATGGGAACTACACATTGTTCTGGAACAATTGGGAAAGGTTTGATTTGATTGGCTGTAGAAAAGGGGAGAACCTGGACTCCCTTTCCCCCACTGGGCAATGCCAGATACTTTAAGCTAGGAATTACTATTTTACAATGAGTGAAGTTAAAACAATTACCTTGTAAACTTAATTTAAAAATGTGCACCTGTCACTGTTGTCATTCTGCATTGACCTTGTGGTATGGAGCACTGCAAGTTCAAGTTTACATCTAAATTTATTGTCTTAAAGTTCAGTAGACAGAGTTGGTATGAACTTGCTGTGAAAAAACAGAGTTATAAAAAATGGATTGCATTACATGCATTGCTTATAAGTCCTAATGAATGTTTTAAAAATGGATTTGAACTTTGAGTAAAGAGGTTATTAACTAAACAGAACTTTCATTGAAACCTTCTTGATACTTGTGCAGATGCCAGTGACTTTGTCGAGTTGATCTTCCGCTATTGAGATCTTGGACTGTTACACGATGCCTGTTAAAACTGGATATTACAGGGGAGTATTTTGTAGGATACGTAGACTTTCTTGACGTTCTTCCATTTCTATTAACATTGCAGTTGAAATTGTTCCTATTCCATACCGACAGTAAATTAAGCTGGGAAGATTTTTGATTTTGGCTAAAATTATCCTTTCTTGTGATCCATTATTTTAAATGAAGGATTAGTGATTTTTGCTGTTTGCTCATAAAATTCTGAAAATTTTAACATTTATTTGTGTAATTTTCAGAAAAGGTTAGTCCTATAAGATTTTTGAAGCACAATAAACTAAGAGGCTTCAAACTTTTAACAAGATATGTTCTTTTGTGTTAGGAAAAATGTAGTCTATTTTTATCATGAAATATTTTTCTTATACTCTAGCTCTTTAACTTACTGCTTTTTGCCACAACATTCTAAGAAGCATGGGGGAGGTAGATTTGTAAATTCTTAAGAACTAATGTAGCATTAAAATTTAAGACCAATGTTCAAACTGACATCTCAAGACAGCCTGTCTCACGCTAACTGGTGATCATCAGTTGAGAGTAGTCAGAATGAACATTGCAGGTCTCATAACAGAGTGTATAGTGCGTCTAAGTCAGCTAGGCAGTCCCTTCAGACGTTGGGACT
>JAFIDM010008419.1:32217551-32228006 GCA_023159025.1 Thereuonema tuberculata | reverse complement strand
TGTTAATAAATGTTGGATTTTTGAATCTGAAGAGTTTTGAATGCAAACATCAAAGTAGAATTTTCTTGAAATATAAAACAATTGAACTATAAGTATTTATGAAGAAAGAAAGAAAAAGTGAAAATAAATAAAACGCACTTACTTACAAAATTGTTGAGGAGAGAATTATAAACATGGTAACAATCCGACAGTTTCAGAATACTGCACGTATTCCTTCATCAGGGACGGCACAAACATAAAAGACATTAAAACAACATTTCAGACAACACGAGGTGGAAAGGCATGGTGACGGTGAGGGAAGTGAGAGGATTACACTCAATCTTCTCACTTCCCTCATGCCTCCCATCTCGTGTCGTTTTGTTTTTAATGTCTTATGTTTGTGCCGACCCTGATGAAGGAATACGCGCAGTATTCCCAAACTGTCGGTTTATTACCATGTTTATAATTCTCTCCTCAACATTCTGTAAGTGCGTTTTATTCATTTTCACTTTATTAAAAATATAACCATGACAAAATATACTGCCTAATTTTGAGAACTTCCTTAATCAATTAGAGTAGAATATTAATTATAAAAATAGAAAGAAAAAAAAAGGTAATACTTATTCAGTATGTATAGGTGTGTATGAAAATATATACATATAAGGATAATGACGAGGCAATTTACAAACCATATGATGTACATCACTGATACAGAAATCTTTATTTTTTGGGGGAAAAACAATCATGCCGTCAACTTGACTCAAATAATTTACTGTTGCTGCTAAGCGTTTTTTTTTTGCTTCACTGCTTTTATATTTGTAAAATCCTACATCTCGCTAAACTTTTTTATTGCTTTAATTGCTAAAATAAAATCCTTTGAAAAACACCAGAGATTTACCAATGGATGTAAATATGAATATAAATCTTAATATTAAACATTTAAAAGATGCCCGAAATACTTTTTTTAATCTGATTTGGATGTGGTGTAATAGTTATTCAGCTTAATTGTTAGAACTAAACAGAATGTATTTCATATTTCTGTCTGCCCAGGTTATTTTAACATCTAGATTTTTTTTTCAAAGATAGTCATTTTGCTACTAAATATTAATTCTTTTACATTTAAAGAAATCCTCAAGGCTCACAGGTTGAGAAGCTGTGATTTAGGGCAATGACTGATATATCTTATATCCCTGTCTCTTTGCAGCTTCCCTTAAGGTAGCCCGGGTAATTGAAATAGATCACTGAATGGCTTTTAAATCTGTACAAATATTCACAACTCCCTGGGCTAAATGTTTACTCTGCCACTTGAGTATTAAATGGATCTCGGGCAAGAGATCTTCCGCAGAAGTTAAAAGAAATGATTCTTGGTCTGGTCTGATGGCTGATTAATGTTTCTGCTTTGTGTTGCCAGAATGCATCTTGAAACAGGGAAGTCATGGTTACAAAAGTCCCACACTATTTGTGTGGAAAATTATTAAATTGAAAACTTGGCTATAATGAAATTGTTAAATAAGAATGCTTAACGTGCATAAAATATAACATGAAAAATAGAAATGTAATGAGATGCCCATTCGTTTGCTTTCACACTTTAAAAGCCATCATCGGTGGCACCATTCATGCACATTAAGCCTTATTTAATAATTTTTTGCCGTTTGTGTTGTGCTTTTAATAAATGCCTTTTGTGCCCAGTGCTTACAGTCTAAGGCATTTAAGCTGTACTGACCAGTGATTTTTCTATTGCTTCCTTGCTTTTTTTTTTTAATCCCATTTCTGGGAGCGGGAGAAGAATCCATAGGCTTTCACGCTTTCTGAGCTTGATAGAGGGTAGATCTGGCTGATGAGTCCTAATAAGGACGAAACAGCTGTCCCAGATTCCCACCGATGAGAGCGCTCAAAGTGGGAAAGCAAACGATTATGCATCTCATTGTATTTCCATTTGTCATGTAATGAAATCGGCCTGTTAATAATGAAGAAAAAATGAAAAAAATACAGTATTTGCTAATGCTGAAATATATAGAGCTTGTGTATGTTTGGCTAGTCAAACTTGGTTAACCATTATTTAAGCACTGTCAAATGTACTTTGAATACATAATTCAACAACATTAGCTTGTCACTAAAATTGTGGACAAACACTTCACTGACAGCACTGTTGATCTATAGAGTATTGATGCAGAAGTACTCAAATGCAATTGTACATTGAGATTTTTTTTTTTTTTTTTTTTGCAAAGGATGATATATCTTAGAATCTTGCTTGCTAATAAACTGTATCTGTGGTACAAAGTAAATTTATTAATAGTTACAGTAGGTAAATGTAATTCTATGTTGCTTTTGTTGTGTACACGCAATGCCAGTTTCTCGTTTTCAGATTTTTAAGCGATTACAATTAAAATCTTAAACAATTTCTTCCTATTCAGTTACCTTTTGTCTTTTATTTTAATTTTAGTTGCTTAGTGTACATTTTGTACCGAACACTTAGTTACTCCGTTGTTATTTTTCTAAAGGAAAAAATTTTGCAAAGATTTTGTTTTCCTAACATATTTGCTTGTTTTATATTTAATCCGGTCTGCAGTTAATTTCTTGTTTTAACCCAACATTCATAATTCAAAATAGATACTCATCATTAATCAAGTTTTGAATTGCAAGAAGTTTAAGTTTCCAACTTTCAATACATCAAGATCTGCGTTGGTCTTGCTTAATTGAGCTTGGTTGTTTTCAGATGTGAATCAAGTAGAGAAGATTTTTCACCTAGGGTTTAGTTTCACTTCGAAATCTGGGAATGTTTTTTTGGCTGTGCCAAAGACCTAAATCTTCAAACTATTCCCTGGCATTCTGACAAATTTTTGAAGATACACGAAACTGTAGGAGAAAGCAGATTGTAAGGATTGCACTGTAGTCCCTTTTTTTTTTTTTAAATACAGTAGTCAACAGTATTTTAACATAATATTAAAAAAAAAATTGAGTAGTGTAACTGGAAGAGATTAAATTTGAAAATGTAATGTATACTGCAAGTATCCCATACATATTGAATGTCTTAAATGATTTTTTAATTGTGTGTATATATACAGAAAGGTGTTTTCTTTTTCTTTCCCATATTAAAGTATGTCTTAGTGTTCAAATAAAACACACACACAACTTGGAGACTTCAGAATATGCATCCCCATGCTTCAACCTTTGGCTATATCATTGTTTGCTCTTCATTGACCTGGTGTTGACAAAGAGGTTAGGTAGATCCTCTTTCATTGCCATTATGATAAAAACAATTTTGGAAAATTAAAGCTTTTAAATCTGCCCTCCACTCCACTTTTTAGTGTTGACTCCATAGATGCCCCCATATAAGATATTTTCATTTGTTGCTGTATATTTAGTATCTTTTCACTTTTTTTTTCATTTTATATCCCTTAAGAACAAGTTGATTTTTTTTGTTGACTGCTCATTGTATTCCTTCCCTGTATGTTTTTCAATAAGCTATCTCCATTGCATTTCATTGGCAGAAATTGTAAATTGAATCACTTCACCAAATAACGTAATATTACAAAGGCAGCTAACTTTCAGTGTGTTTACGATTAAGCCAGAAATCTAGAGTAAAAAATGTCAAAGCACAGAAAAGAAAACATCAGAATACATAACAAATAGGACATTATGGTTTCATTTCTCCTTAATTCGATTTGTTGAGAAATATTTCAAACCCCAAACCGTAAAGGTGTTGTGTAGAAGATCAATTGTGCCAATCTTACAATTGGCAAAAGGTTCGTAATATTGGGGATATTTCTGAACGTCTGTCTGAACACGGGATATTTTAGAAGAAATGATTGTGAAATATATGATTTGGTGGGACATTGTTTATCATTTTGTCGTATTTTTGAAACTAATGATAAAAAGAGGAAAATTACGAAAGCTATGTATTTTAGATTGCGTCAGCAGAAATCAAGGTTTTACTATTGAAGATATATATCTCTATCTTTGGCAAGAAAGATAATCCTTCATTTAAGTGTTAATACACAATGTTGTATTAATTTTTAAAATGCAGTTATATTATTGTAATTTCAATTGTTTTATTTTCTTTTACAATGATTGTGGTTGTATTTTTCGTTAATGCTATGTCTTATTTGTTACATGTTTTCTGTTTTTGGAGCTTTTATTTTAAAATTTTGGGTTGATAAAGAAATCGCCATAAAGACTTCGAAAATTTGCTTTTTGTAATAGTTCGTTATTCGGTGAAGAGTAGTTATTTAATTAATAACTTAGTTTGACAAGGTCTTAGTTATAAATTGAGTCAAATCATCATCTATAGTTTTCAAGATGTCTGTCTAACGCATTTCGTCTGTTTGGAAAATAACTTTAAATTTCCCGTGAAAATTGAAATAACTTCTACAATGAAACGTCCGCGACAGGAATCGGACCTGCAGCCTTCTGATCCGAAGTCTGACATCTTAAGCCCCGCGAACACCATGCAATTTTTCAGCAACTTAGTCGTCCGATTTTGACGTCACGAGCTGATATAATCAATAAACGGGCTCAAAACTGCTCGTGACGTCAAAATCGGACGACTAAAGTTGCTGAAAAATTGCATGGTGTTCGCGGGGCTTTATCCATTAGACTACATTCAAATTATTATTGTTAAATATCCCTTATCACTCCCTATGTGTCGCAATGAGAGAAGAGCCATAGAAAATAAAATAGCTCATTAATTTTAGCCTACTAGATTAAAACAAATTTCAATGTTCATTTTGTTTAGCCTACTACAAGCGCAGACCAGACCAGCGTTAGATGCAGAAGCTCTCCCTCAGCGACGAACTGAAGAGTTGTTAGGACATTTCTCGACACGAATTAAGAAATTTAAAAATAATATTTAAACACAGGAAAAAAAGAAACTTCTATTCAAAATTATCTCAACTAAAAGCAGTCGCATTGTTCTCCCAACATTGTTGACGGGGCTTTTATAGGCTAGTTGGAGATTTTAATTAGTTCACCAGTCACTTCCCTTTTGTTAATAGGGACTATATTGTTATGTCTTTTTACAGACCTTACGAATTGAGTTTGTAATATTTTTCTTTTTTTTCCCCTTTACTGATGTGTGTGTGTGTATAATTTGAACAATGTAATTAAAGAGTTTCGTAAATACGCAACTAGAAAATATTTTGACTGATTCTGATATATACATACACGTGAATTTTACATATCCCACTATTTCATCCAGTGAAGGTCGACATCCGTGGTTTCTGCAGGTGCTTGAACATCTTGAAAACTGTTTGATTATTAATAAATTTTCAGTTTTTGAAAAGGCTTGAATTAAACGTGTTCGTACTTAATAAAAAATAGTGGCAATTTGTTAAATGTATACATGCGTAGAACGTATGCATACATGTTAAATGACTTCATTTAACCTTAACCTACTGAGAGCCTACAAAAGATTTCATTTCAGTTCTCTATTTAAATAATCCTGTTTGAAACTAAGTGCTGATTTTGCCCCAGTTTATTTCTCGTGTTTTCTAATTCAATGGTTTAATGAGACTGGAATAAGTATGAATGAATTGAATCGATACACGGTGAATGAATGAATCAGACTAATCGAATCCTCCAACTAATTTCAATAGATTTCGGGACGGATTAAATGAGTCATTATCAATGGAAATAAAAAGCATTGGGGCAGATGCCTGATGAAAGTAATTAACTCTTCAATGATTGGGGGGAAAGGCAATACAATAGAAGTATTTACATATTGACAAAGTATGTTTTTAAAACTCAAAATCCTATAAGTTTGGTAAGCAGTCGCGTTAATTGGTTATTTTACTTAAATAAAATTTGAATAGCAACATTTTACAAACTATAAAATATTTGTGCAATAATATCGTGGTTTTTGAAGGTTTGAATAGACAAGGCAAGTATAAGATGACTTTTTATTCCTTTCAATTTTACAAGACGTTAGTTTACTCGTTGTGAAGGTGGAAATAGCAACCAAGAGTGCAATTGAAATGTTCGCAAACATGTCATTAATAAGTAATTATGAGATTCAAAATATCGATATGTTTAATGGTTGCAGTGCACGGATTTCTTAATAAAACCAGTCCAGGTAGAAAACGTAGAAAATTAATTCCTATTTATTTTTTATTCCTGGGATGGTATTGACAATTTCTTTAATAATTACTAATTAAAGATGCCCACTAGAGGCCGTGACAGACCTTTGGGGTTGCTGAAGGCAAGGGGGTCGTCCATTAATTACGTGAGGTCAAAAGGGGGAGGGTAGGGGTCTGACAAAATCTCACCAGGGGGGGGGGGGGGAAATTTTGAAAAAAAAAACACCTAATGTAATTAATGGACGGCCCCTAAGGCTCCAGGACAGCGATCCAACGGGTCTAAGTTGGGGCCGGGGGGTCAGTCCGACGCCCGCCTGCTTTAACTCCCCGGAAAGAAACCCGGTACCCATTCTACAGAGGGCTTGGTGGGTCCTAGGACCCGTTTGTAGGAGAAAGGAGCGTGGAAAAATTCCTGCCTTCCACAGAGATCGGGAATCGAACCAGTCACCTCCAACCCGCAACCAAGCGCCCTTACCCACTCTGCCACCGGACCCACTTTCTAATTACATATCCTTCATTATTTTTTTTAAATGTTGAAACTTTTATTTATTCAGTGTTAATTTAAGCTGTTTTGTTCGGCGTTAAAGGTTTATTCTAGAAGCATAATAACTTCGAGAGCATTAATAAACAAAAAGGTCTTTGAAGTAAATTCATAACTGAGAATATCAAAAAAAAAAAAAAAAAAAAAAAAAAATTACAGCAATAACATTACAAAAATCCGATAATCATTGTATTTTTTTTATCTAATTATTAGATCGTGTATTGTTAATTATTTGGTAATTCTATATTATTCCATCTAATGTTTTGGTAAAAATGTACAATAATAATAATAGTAGTATTGTAATGATCATATGTAATTGTTTTTAGTTCAAATATGTAGCCTGAGAAAGCGGGGTACCCTGCGAAATATCGCTTGAAGAAGTTTTGAAAGTTGTAATAAATTATCGGCGTGTTAAAAGGCTAAGTTCGATTGGATTTCCCAGTAGCCATTTTTTAATCTCTGGCTAAGTTGAAATGAATGGAACTTTCGTGCACCGACGAATCGGATTTGTTTGCTCGACATGCGGGCGGTCCATTCGATCACTACGTAAAGCAGGCCAAGAGCGCACTTCTTTGCAAGCGTGGATTCTTGTAGCGTTGATTCGTCATTTGGGTACTCGAGCAATTTGGAAGAAACGGAGACCCAGATAAGTCTTTAATAAAATTCTTTTTTACTGATTGTTAAACACCGAAGCAGGAAGACCTTCTTACAACGTTTTTAAGTATGTTGATTATATACTTCACGTCGCTCTTAAGCTACGCGAACACCATGCAATTTTCCAGCAACTTAGTCTTCCGATTTTGACGTCATGAGTTGATATAAACTTTTGTCTAACCCCGAACATCATGCAATTCGACATGAAGTCGGCGGTGATAGAAGGAATCCCATAATGCAATGCGTTTCCCAAATCCGATGTGGAAAATCCGAAAAAATCGAGTTTTTGAAACCTCTGATAAATTCTGCCGCATACAATTAATGCATTTCAGTATAAGCTTTATTTCTGCATGAAAGAAACTAGCAATACTCTGATATTCATCGAGTATGAGAATGTCTTCAAAACGAATCGGCAGATATCATTTTCGACGCCATTTTTTTATGGGCGTGGTTTCACAACTGACGTGTTCCAACGCTGCCCTGTGATTGGGTAATTCCCAGTGACGTAGATGCAATTTTTCGAGTTATAGCTGTGTTGCAGCTGTAGGAACAACTCGAATTGCATGACAAAAGTTGCAGTTAAGTTGCAAGTAAACGGGCTCAAAGCTGTCTAGATTAACTCGTGACGTCAAAATCGGACAACTAAATTGCTGAATTGCATGGTGTTCGCGTCGCTCTTAAGCCGTGCGAACACCACGCAACATTCCTGCAACTTAGTTGCGCGATTTTGACGTCACGAGTTGCAATTTCTTTGCAACTTTTGTCATCGGAGTCGAGTTGCATGGACACCTGCAACTCGAAAAATTGCATCGAATTCCCCAATCACAGGGCACAGCATTGGAACACGTCAGTTGTAAAACCACGCCCATGAAAAAAATGGCGTCGAAAATTTTATCTGTCGATTCGTTTTGAAGACAGGCTCATACTCAATTAATATCAGAGTATTGCGAGTTTCTTTCACGCATAAATAAAGTTTATACTGAAATGCAGTAATTGTATGCGGAAGAATTTATCAGAGAGGTTTCAAAACCTCGATTTTTTTGGATTTTCCACATCGGGTTTGGCAAACGCGAAGGCTGCTGACGCAGAATACAAAAGTTATGACGTCATTGTTTCCAGGGGAGCATGGTTTCTTATTGGCTGTTGGTCATTCGTTACTTTTCATTCGAAATAACAACATGAAATTAAATTCCATAGCGGCTAATAATTTAAAAAAAATATTTATCATATGTTGCAAATCATTCACTCTTATATTATGTTTGAAACGACATAACCGAATTTTGCTTGACGTCACACGTGACATATTTAAAATCTGCGTTGTCATGGGTCAGTTGCATTTTCGAGTTGCATATCCGAGTTGCAAGTGTTCGCGCTTGACAAAGGTTTATATCAACTCGTGACGTCAAAATCGCGCGACTAAATTGCAGGAATGTTGCGTGGTGTTCGCACGGCTTTAGTCTTTTAAGTTTCCCTTTTTATTAATACTAATTTAAAAACATTTGAAGGACGCAGGCTTCCTGTTTGCCAGTAGTTAAAGTTCTCGTAATCTTCCACATTATGCGAAAACCTGAACAAAATATTGTAATATTTGTAGGAGTCTTTTAGGAGAAGAAGTCAAGTTTGGAACTGAACTGAATTAATTTATTAAACATGGGTTTTTATAGATTTTACAAAGTTGGATTTCATTGGATAAATAATTAAAAATATACATTGTTATGTTTCTTGTCCAATCACTAACTTAAATTAACTAATTAAATGGAAAAGAATTTAAAAAATAAACAGAACTGCAATAATTAGGAAATAGAAAACGAATGATTTAAAATAAATAACGGTTAACGATTAAAATGAATAAATAGAGAGAAATGATTTCTAAAAATATTTACATATAAACTGTTACAATATCAGAAAAGCATATTGGACACAAAAAGAAACTTCCGCTGATTTTTTATTATTTTATAAACTGAGATAAATATTTTGATCTAATTTAGTAAACACTAGTGGAAAGACCCGTTCTTCGCTCGGGTTACAAGAAACAAATGTCCAAATGTGGATGATAAAGAAATTGCAATTGCGAGATTATTTCGAAACTCTCCCGGTTGGTATAAAAACAAAACAAACAACAACAACTCAAAAGGTCTGATCTCATTACAAATCTATAGCTATCCCGAATCCCTCGTAGAAGTATCTTTGAACCATGTTTGCTCATCCACTCGCCGTCCTCCCAGTGTACACTCCTAGTTCCATGTTTTTTAAATTTTGTAACTCTACATTCATAGATATGAAAATAATATAGAGATCTGAAAATATAAGATTTCCCACCCCTTTCTCTGTCCCGTTTATACCCCTAGTTCGAGATTATTCGAATTTTGTAACATCATAATCCTGTCATGTCAGACCTTTTCTAGTTCGTAAAAATTCATATTATTATTATTATATCGAAAAAGTTTCAAACCATGGGTTTCCCCAGCTAAGACAATATGGCCGGTCAAGTATTATTATTATTATTATTAAAATAAATTCATTATTATTCATTATGTCGCTATTATGCACAACACTGGGTTAAGTTGTCATTGTCGCCGAGCTCCAATTGTTGCATAACAATATTTGTGTGGAATTCACTCCTTTTCAACCCCTGGGGGTGGTTTCCAGGTTCTATGGTAGCCTATCTTTTCCGCAGGGTCCTAAAAAGTAATTCTGCAAAGTTTGGTCCGGATAAGTCAAAGGGCATTGGAGTGTATAAAGGACAAAGAAAGAAAGAAAGAAAGAAATATTCATTTTTATATATAGAGATTAATCTATATATATATAAAATATATATATGCGTGTTTTTTTTTTTTTTCTCCCCCCATATAAAATTTGCTGTGGGCTCTTACGATAGTTGTGCGATCATACGTCCTGCGAATAACTTTGTACGTGATGTTTGGTTTATATAGCGAATGAAAATGTTGATATTTCGGGATGGAAGATAATGGAAAGTAAGACGAGACCATTAAGTCAACTAACAAATCGGTATTTAAATTTTTCCATAGTTTACCTGTTAAGATTGCCCAGTGGTTCCTCGTGCGCCTTAGCTCTTATCAGGTTGCTGAGGTATAGATATATATTTGGGCATAAAGCAAATCTGAGATTACTGCACGGCTTTTCAGTTATTGAAAGTCCGTAGTCCCGGTCTCAGGTACAAGTAGCACAAAACCATTTTTTTTTTTT
>JAFIDM010008419.1:32190734-32217151 GCA_023159025.1 Thereuonema tuberculata | reverse complement strand
TTTTTTTTTTTTAATAATTTAACTTCTTTTAACGTTGAAAATGCAAAGAATTCTCACATTTTATTGCGTGAAGAGAAAATAAACTGAAAATAGATGTAAATTCTTGCAGTTAAATAGCCCTGAATTTAATGTATTGAGTGTTTTTTGAATATCGCACTCTAATATCCAATCTCCATTTTCCGTGATCTTTTTGCCTTTTAATACTAACATTTTCCTGAAGCATTCGTTGTATTTTTGAGATGTGAGCATATCTGAAACAAAATCGCGAATCCGCGCATTCTCGAGAACGCGGCGCCATCTCTTGACGATAAAATGAAACAATTTGTTGATTCGGATCGGATGGGTGGCTGCCAGGCATAACTTCCCAAGATATTATTTTCTTATTTTAAAGTAAAAACCTACTCGGGATTCACGCCGAAACCGTCTAAATAACAAAATAAATTTTATTACTTTTTTTTATTAGATCCTTCAGTGAATCAGAAGCATTTTTTACGTTTTGCACAGAACGGGGTGAATCCATTTGACAGTCCTCAATTGTTTATACGTGGATTAGGAATTTAAAGTTTTAAAAGCTGGCTTCTGCGCTTTCATTGTTCCAATTGAGCTGCGGCGTTGGTTTTTTATTTTATACCAAGTTTACAATGTTTAACGTTTCCTCGAAAATATCAGAAACAGAATTTGGTGAATAGTGAGATTTGATTATAAATCATTAAGCTTCATCTTATCCGAAGGGTTTGATATCTAGAGACTTTGTTCTTGGATCTAATCTGACTGTGTACCTATGAGCGACTCTAGCTGACGAAGCTGGACTTCGATTCCGCGAAAGTACTTTTAAACTTTCAGTATACTAGAATTGGTTTGGTTCATTTCACTTTCGTTTGGTCGTTGGGTCCTGCGTGGGAGGTCCTTCTGTACCCAAATACGTTGAAAATGCTCCTTGAAGAATTAACGCTGCCAACAGCTGAATCCACTTCGACGATGGTCACGTGGACACAAATAACTGCCTCGCTACAATGAATGCACGAGGGGAGGTCTTGTGTTTCTGAATCACTTCTGATGCACTCTTCAGGGGTCATTGCTCCAAATTGCTACGTTTTCAGGCTTTGGGAAGCTTAAATTTTTTTTTTTTTTAAAAAAAATAACTAATTATCAGAAACTTTTCTTCAAATGAATTGAACACAAGCGTATTGCCCTCTTTTAAGATTGTTATAAAGCTTGCTCTCTTTTCTATGACACTAAATCTAGACTAAGAAAACTTACGATAAAAATACATTTCAATAGGACTTATAGCTCGTCTTTGTCGCCGCGCCATTTCAGGATGTAATTGTTCTATTAAGATGTTAACGTTCAGGAATCTCGACATTCTGTATAGATTTTCTTTAAAATTAAAGGAATTGTGAAAATCAAAGAAGTTAACTTAGCGAATTTGATTTCTTTATTAACTGTCTAATAATGGTATGTATTAATCCCGTCCGATTCGTGCTTTCTTGCTAGCAGATCAGACTAACAATGACATCTGTAACCATCGTTGTGATGATGATATGCAATGTTCTTTGTTAACCCAACCTTCGAACAATTTGAAACGAATTGGACTGTAAAAAAATCTATTTTGACATTTTGCTGTATTCTTATGAGAAAAAAAAAAAAAATCGAATCGCACTAAAAATTTTAAGGACCACTTCTAATTACTTTTATTTAAAGAGATTTATCGTTTTCGAAGAAAAAATATGTAGTAGATAGCATTGATAACGCGAACAAACTGGAATCTGGATTCGTTGCATTTTTATTTTGTTCGAATTAAAAAGTACGTTTCAAATATTCCATTATTAAAAAAATTATAATTAAAAATTGAAATTATAAATTTCATTCTAATTGCAATTTTATTTTTTTATTTTTTAAATTTAATTGGGAAATCTATGAATCATTCAATTAAACAATAAAATCATAAGGGTGATTGACATTTCAGTGTAATACTGTTTTGATACTGTGGTGAAAAGTAGATTTATAAGTATTCCTTGTTTAATTTTCAAATTACAAATAAAGATTACTTAATTCAATAATGGAAGTATCCTTTAGATGAAATGTAGAACTTCTATGATCACTCCAACTAAAAACCGTTTATCCTGAGTTAATCATGTAATGAGTTCTGTATTGATGTGCGCACGAGCTCGCTTCGACAGAATCTTAATTTTTTTTTTTTAAACATCCGTTTACTATAGAAACCCTTTCATCAACGTATTCGAAAGTTGACATGGCAACTGTAATTCTCTTGTTGTGTATATAAACTTTAGATAACGAGCATTTTAATTTTTTTTTTTTTCTTCGCTTCGAGAACTTGCCGATTTGCAGATGTTGCACCTTTGTAAATCGAGTGACGTATCTTCACAATTGCACATCGTGTTCTAGTTTCTGTCCCCAAACCGTAGGGATTCTTTTTTTCCGAAAGCGTTTCGTGGTGTATCAGTAACCTCACCCTGTTTTAAAAAAAGAAAGTTTATCAGGCTAGTTTTCCTTTGAACGTGTGGCGAGTGCAGATTGGATTCTCTGGGCAAACGATAAGCCCCATTCGACGAGGCATGAGTCAGGCTTGTGCTAACGTCATGGATGACGTAGGAGGTTTGACACTTAATATTTGATTCATACTTTACGAGATTGGTAGATGATCGGTGTTCGTAGCAAGGCGGCGGAAAATTGATATAGAGGTACTAAATATCATTATTATTTTTTTTAATCTGTAAAGTTGTTTGTAGATCTTTAAACCTATTTGTAGCCTGTTGGTTTTTTTTTTTTTCGCAGTAGGTTTGGGGTCGGCGACATGATGCGATTTGTTGTAAAACGTTAAAAGTAGACGGGAAAATAAACTCGCGAACACGGGGGAAACTCGGATCGGCAATTGTTTCTTCTCTTCCTCCCCCATTCCTTACGGTTCTGGTGCGTGCAAACTGAATGCACACTGTTGACGGTACACTTTGAAGCGAACTAAATACACACACACACGTACGTTACCTTTTATCACAGTGACGAAACCCAGTAGTTTGGGAGCTGCTATTCTGCAGTCGGTTTGGTTTTGACGTCACGCGTAGTAGTTGTGCAACGCATTCCCGGCATGCGTCTCTGTTAATATGGATTGGCGGTTGACATGGTTACGGAAGGTCAATACTTTAATTTTTATTTTTTTTTTCCTCCCCCTCGAGAAATTATTTAGTTGAGTTTAGGCCGTTGAGTGAAACGGCGAATTATTCGAAATTTTGTTGAGGCAGAATTGTGAGTATATTTAAAAGCCACGCAGAGAATAAGTGTTTTTATTTTATTTTTTGTTTTGAAAAGGCTATGCGGTGTTTACCTCGAAGAGTGATATGAAGAATGTGTGTGGTTGCATGAAATATCGTAGCAGAAGAGTACATTCGTAATTGCTGAATAATTTACCTTGTGCTGTAATTATTTTTTTCCCCCCTTGTGTACTTCGTTTTCTCGCTGTTCGAAGGGCGAAAAACTAAAAATCCGACCAGACGTCTCGGCTTCGTTAGAATGGGTTTGACTTATTGGCGATCTTAGTCTATTGCTTCTCCAGTGGACAAGAAATTTCGTTTTTTTTGGATAGGAAAAAAAAAAAAAAAAAAAATCCTCTTGTTGTTAGTAATTGTGTGTTGAAATGGGAGCGGCCTGCAGTTCGGAGTCGCTAGCAGCTCCTACCAATGGGGAAGCCCCGTCGTCACGGCCGCCCTCAGCCTCGCAAACAGCTGACTCATCGTCGGATCCTTCAGGGTCAGTCGACCAGGTAAGGATCTCGTTGTTATATTATTCGCGATAAGATATAAAGAAAAAAAACAAAAACCTTTTGTTTCACTCGGTTGCCATTTTAGAGAGATTTGGTTTCGCAATTGCAACCGAAACTTTTTTTTTTTTTCCCCCTATTACTCGATTGTCTTATTACAAACGATCCCTTTGAATCCAAAGCTCACAGCGTTTCTCATTGCAATTGGAAACCTTTATCTTTTGTTTTGTGTTCTTTTATCGGGGCAGGCACTGGTTTGCCAAGACTATGTGACGACTGGCGTTAGAACATGGGGGGGGGGGAATGAGCAAAACTCGGTGTAAAGAAATTGCTTTTTTAATTGTCGCCTCCGCAATTACGTTTAATCTTAAGAACGTGAAGCATCTTTATTGAGCAGTTGTAGGGAAGAAATGTTTTATTTGCTTAAAATATTTTATTCAATTTTTCATTCTTTTCTTTTTTAAGTGGATTGTTTGTGAAATTGAAGAGATGTACTTATTTTCCAAGGTATTGTTATTCGTCGTCAGTTGATTGTTAAAATAATTGAAGGTTTAAAGCAAAATTTTTCCCCTTTCCTCAAGGTTCAATACGATACCTAATTTAAAAAGTTTTTACGTGCAACAGTAAAATACGAAAACGAGGTAAAAATTACGCTAAAATTGGAAGACGTTATTACAATGTAACTCCCTTTTTACATTTCATATTTATTGATCTTCCAGTTTTGGTTAAATTTATTTTAACTCGTTTTCGTATTAACACGATACCTTTTTTTTATCAGACATCGTTGTCTACATTTTTTTATTACAAACGTTGGTAGTCAAGAGTTAGAATAAATTGAAAGGTTATGTTTGCTTTTGAAAGTAGTTGCGATTACGTGGAGATAAGATTTAATTTAAAAAGATAAGGTATTAGATAAAATAAAACGCGCTTTTGTGTATGTTAAATCCTGTTTAGTTAATTGAATACACCAAAGTGAGCGCACCAACAATAAAATGCTATACTTAAAAAGAAAAAGTTAAAGGGCAGATACGTCTTCTTTTCTTTTATTCTGATTATTGGCATTACTTTTTTATAATCATACTATTAAACGAATAGTGATGTGTAGGGTAACCATTGAATATTTTTTTTTTTTTTACTGTTATCAGTCTATTTTGAACCAATGTGTTTTCCGTGTCAATTGTAGTGGCTCTCGTAGTACAGTGGTTCCCAAATTCCGGTTCATCTCATTAATTTGTAACTAATTATTTCTGGATTTCACTGCAGTAAATTGTCATCCGAATAAGCATAAAAATTTGAAGTCTTGCTTTGTCTTTTTTTCCTTTTTACTCAAATTTCTTAAGATTATTTTGGGCAAATCTATAAACGTAAAGAACGTGGTCCTGAAAAAAACAAACAAACATATAAAGCATGCTTTCCTTAAATCAAGAAAAACAAGGAAATTGTGAGATGTGAAAAACGACAAAAACTTAACAACCTACGTTTATTTTCAAATTATATAACTTCTGGGATTTTTCTATTTTCTGAGTGGTGGTGGGGGAATGAATTAAACCGGCCTTATTTACTGAAATTGTCAAAGTTGGATCGTTCCTAGTCCTTAAACATGCCTACCAAGTTTCAGTATGATCCATCCATCGTATACACTGATATTAGGTCTCATCTTCCTTGGGAAAACAGTAAAAAAACTAAGGTCGATTTTGTTGCATTTCGTTTTACTGAAGTTTTGATTTTAAGGTATTATATACAGTAGAGTCCCGCTATTCCGAACTAATTGGGATCGAACACTGTTCGATTTAGCGGAAATTCGGAATAGGCCGATTTCATGAATAATATCAACGTATTGACAAGTTAAGGCGTAAATTAAGTGCGGGGACATCTGCTAATGTCAGCTCTATACAGCGTTGATCGGCTCTAACTTCTTTGTACAGTGCAACTTGGATAATTCGAAGCTGAAGGGACCACTACAAAACTCCGAATTATCCAAGACTTCGAATTAAACAAGTTACATCTTTTAACTTTAATTTCAGGTCCACTGAATGCTTGAAAAGATTATTCTGTCAATAAGCAAATGTTTATTCAAAAAGATCATGGTATGAAAGACTTAAACACTATATATATGTAAACAAAATAAGATTTATATTATGTAAGCTACAGTACATATTACATTCAATACAAAAAATTATAGTTTTTCAAAAAAATTGTGCAATGTCTGATTGTTTTGTATAATTCAGTCGCTTAAAGGGTTAGCAAAATCATCAAGCATGTTTAGTGAACGGAAAACAGCTTCACGTACGTTGGTTTGTCCTTCAATGTACCGACGAAATTCGCCAAATTAAAAAGCGCCTCCGACGATGAAGGGATTGGCATGTCTTCTTCACATCCTTTTCCACCTCGCGAATGACGGCGACCTTTTCAGCGAACGTTAAATTCTTGTACACGCGTGGTTTACTGAAAGACATGGTGACACTGACGGCAGGAAGCTCGAATGGCGTCTGAAGCGTCACGTGTCGAACGGGGGCGGGAAGGGGATTTCAGTTGTCACGTGTCGAATTTCTTAATGATGAAACGCCGAAAAGTCGTTATGGTTCGAAATTTTTTTGTAAAAAACTTCGTATTAAGGAAGTTGAACTTCGAATTATCCACGATTTTTTAACATTGATTTAATAAGAAGTTCAAGGGACTAAGAGAAATCTTCGAATTAACCACGATTTCGAATTAAAGACGTTCGAATTATCCAAGTTGCACTGTATAACAATAAATGTACGTTTTTTTCAAGAACGTCTTTTTAATTTCTCCTGTTTTTAAGTTAAAAAAAAAAAAAAAAAAAAATCGGTATTTTTTTCTGAACTGTGTTCGGAATAGCGGGGTTCGGAATAGCGGGACTCTACTGTATTTATTTTTAATCAGTTAGTGTGATTTGCTAAGATTTGAAATACAGTATGATGTGATATCGCTGTGAACTGTGTGAAGAAGTACTGGTTGCTGAATCCATTCGAACCCGTTGTCATCAGGTCACTCGCTGTACATGCTATATTCACAAATTTCCTAGTGCTTTGTTGCGCAAAACTATGTGCTTTTCAAGTGTAATAAAGTTTTAGATTGCAGTTGGGAGCTAATGTTGATTACGGAACGACTAAAAGAAAAATCCAATGGAGATAAGCAGTTTGCGAAGTATTGAACGTGTATAAGTTATTTCAAGTGTACAGTTATATTGAAAGATGGTTAATAAGTTGCCTACTTTGAAATGCCTCTGGTTTGTAGACGTAGGATTATTCAAGTTTCGTTATATTTCATCACATCTCCACTTTGAATTGATTGTTCGGGCGATGTTTTTTCTTTTTAAGAGATAACTTGTTTTGGAAGTCACTGCTACGCGAGGTCCTCCCATGTAATCCCGCTTGTACCACATTGGAAACGGCTTACAAATGAATTGCCAAAGGGAAATAAAGAAATTGAGTATATCATCGGTGATGGGCTTCTGAAATGCCTTCACTCGTAGAACTATCGATGCTAGGTTAAATTTAAACGAAGCAGCAGCAAATGTATCCCTTTTTGTAAGATTCGTCAAATCCAACGACGAGGAATAGTAGTAAGGAGACTAACCCCCCCCCCCCCCCCTTTCAATGTTTGTATTAGGCAGAAACGCTTCATAAGAGAATATATTTCCTTCTTGAAGATCGGTCAGGACATCACGTTTTCTGGAATGAAAGGCGGGTGATAATCGGACTGATCTCATGACTCCCACATCGTTCTGTTGGGCCTTCATGACCTGTTGGTGGGGACCTCTTTTAATAGAAGGACGTTGTGCACAGACGTGCTGCGATGTCCAGGGGAGATATTAAGTTTTTTTTTGGCATCGTAGAATTACAATGGAAAGTCATTATTGTAGTTTAACCCGTGAAGCCTTTGTCACTGAGACAGTTGCTTGTAATTTCTTGAGATTTATCGGTTTATTGATCAGATTTGACCGCGATACATTATCGACTTCGATGGCAAACTGACTTCGAAGTGATGTTTTTCGTGCTATTTTTTTTTTCCTTTAGTTTCTCCACTTTCATTTCAGAATAGCTAAGTAAAGTATTGTTTATATAATACATTTAATTACGTAATTTTTGATACGCAATTCTTATTTTTTTTTAATAGTTTATTAGTTTTGGGGATTATATATGGAATAGCACAAGATAACGATAGCTTGTTGTGTACAAATGCAGTTTATTTTTTTAAAACAAAATGGGTTAGAAGTGGATTATTTTAAACAATACAAAATTGTTTGTTGATCTTGAAAGGTCCCCCCCGTTACGTGAAAGGGAAATGAATTGGAAAGAGAAAACAAATGGAGTTTTGTTTGAAGAACATTGTTCCGTGTTTGCTAGCTGTCTTATCTTTTCTCCAAACGTGGGGGTGGAGGGCGGAAAAAGGTTAGGTCACTTCTATACAGGATGAAAACAGAATAATAAAACGTGTTGGAAAAAACATTTTAGAATAATATCTTTTGCGCAGTTTCGAAGAATAGCGGAAGGTGTTGACCCATTTGCTTCCGCATGGTTGCTTGGCCACCATTGTATTATAGATTTAGCGAAACGTCCTTAAAAAATATCCCTAACTGCAGCAGAGAGGGTTTAACAAGTGTTAGAATGGCTTTAAGTTAGTGGTTTAACAACCAAGATACCTCGAAAAGCTGTTTGTCCTAGAAATCGGAAGTAATCAGTAGAGGTTTGGAAGATCCTTGTGGTTTTGTTCGAATCAGAGCTAGGGAACCAGAAATCACAAAAATACATTTGCCTTTTAAGGTTATTTCCTTTTAAAACTCCCTTGAAAACCCTTTCTTGTGGCCAAGTCCAATCGACCTTTCCCCCCCCCCCCCCTCTCCAATTTGTAACTTTTTCAGTTTCTTTGTCAAATTAATTTCCAATTTGTAAATTTTTGATTCATACGAATATCCCAAAGTCGGCAACTATACGCTTATGAAATTCTGTCCAAACCTGTTTCAGTCGCACATGGTTTTGATTCTTGGACTTGCGCCATTTTGATTGGCAACTCGTTTCTTGAAGGTTTAGTTTTTACGAATGTGAACGAAATTACAACGATCCAGTTATCGCCGATTCAAGATACCCCTGACCTCGGTTTCCACTGCATTTTAATAACCACGTCTAGATGTTGATAGAATAACTGTTTCTAAGAAATAGTGCCATTATTTCTTTACGGCAAGTGACCGTATATTAATGCATTCGTTAATTTTTTTTTTTTTTTTTTATAAATCGTCGAAACTTCACGAAACAATATTAGAGAAAATCATCGATTGGTAACTGGTGCAGTGTTAATATAAGAACTATTCATCGGTGTAATGAAAAATAAGAAGAAAAAAAAAATTCCTAGAAATGAAAAACTCGGCGACTCCGGAAATAGAATTTTGTTTAATTTGAATGGACGCACCGAGTTTGATATTTAGACCCAGACATGCAAAATCCATAATCTACATTGGATTGTAGAGCTTGGATTGTGAAAGGAATGGATCGTTCTAGAATAGACAGATCGATAGAGAAGAAGAACCGGTCAACAGGTTGGACGCTGCAATTGTTGCCAGTTTGGATGACAGAATTCCTATATTCATTTATAATAAAAAATGAATGTCTTGTTTAAGTATCTAAACACATAATCCTCACAGAATGTTTTCACATTTTTATTTATTAAATGCTCATTGGCAGTTGTTGCTTTCTTTCAGTATTCCCGTCTACTTCATTTATTTTCGTGTGCCATTTTTAACGATCTATTTGGGAGCGTTTGTCCTGTTCGTCCGTCCGTGTCTGTTCTCTCCTAATAACTCCCGAACGGAAGGTAGGATTTGCAAACGGACTTCACCATTGTGTTCAGAGGCCCAAACACCGTAGGAATGGGGTGTTTATTTCTGTCTATCCGGAAAAATGTTTCCTCTTTTTTTTTTCCGGATAGGTAGAGATAAAAAAAATATTGTATAGTAGACAATCAAAACTAAAGCATATCGAAATTTCAAGTCGATCGAGTCAGTAGTTGTCCAGGAAAAAATTCACAAACTTCACCTTTTTTTTTCTTTTTTTTTTTTAAATTCAGATTTCTTAATTGATAGCTCGCTTATCGAAGATAATTTTACTAAATTTTGATTTATATTTCCTGCAACAAAATATGTAAGCAAGTTATCCATAAATAAGGTTGTATTTCTTTAAGATTAATTAATTTTTACACGGATTTTGGCACCATTTAAAAATAATTCCGTTGAAGCAACATCCAGTAACTGATAGTAGTGTTGTAGTGGAACAAAAGCGTTGGGTTGCAGCGCCTCATTCTTAAGTAAAATGGCCGCAAACACTGCCAAGTTTTCCCCGCGTAAAAAAAAAAAATCAACCAACCAACAAACTACTACTAAAATCCTTTTTGGCCTTGAAGCTCCACGACCGTACACTGGATCGATTATTTAGTGACTCCATTCGGCGGCTACGCAGATACCACCCACCCGGGATCTGCCAACAATTCAACTAAATTTGTATTTTGAGACTCTTCACCTAATTTTTCCAATTGTTATTTATAACTGGGAATTTTTTGTTCATGATACGGACTAACATAAGTCTTCATTTTTACTTTCTATAAAAGAATCCACATAAAACTAAAAAAATAATAAAATAAAAATAATAATCCCCGCAGTACAAATTTATAGTTTAAATGTTACTGTTTCGGTTTTGCAAATTTCCCTGTATTTCTGATTATCTGAAAGCTGCAAATTCTGAATTTTTAAGAAATTTGCGAGTTAGATTCGCAAACTGTTTTGACATTTAGAAATTTCCCCGAGGTTTTCTTAATAAGCTCCATCGTAGAATTTCTAGAGATTGCGGCGTTACACAAGGATGATGCGGTTTCCTGAAAGGTCACACAACGATAATTCGGCAATTAATAAGACACGAGAAAACAGGACTAGAGTAAAAAAGACGATTTATCTTTTGCGTAAGATAGAAGTTGAAGTTCTTTATGCCAGCTACAGTATCCACTGGAGGCATAGCAAGAATGTTTTTGTTAATATAGAACCAAAAAAAAAAGTCCCTGAAGAAATTCTTTTTATTGATGTTCCGTTAGGCTAATAAATATTCACTTATGAAATTCAGTTTGTTTGTAAAACAAATATAAGAGCAGTTACAGTGTTGAGACAAAGTGCGATTTATAAGTGATATATCTTGGAGAATTTGTGCTTTTAAAATTACCTTCACGAACAATCAAGTCGTGATAGCATTTTTTTTTTTTTTTTTTTTTTTTTTTACTTGTAATAATCTTTAGCAAGCTCAAAAATACAATAGGCCTATATCTTTTTCCCCATTCCGTAACAGTAGTAGTTACAGAATACACGATATATCTGGTGTTTCCTGAATTAAAGTATATACTAGAGTATATGAAGTGTCTTACTACAGAGCAATCTGTTCCTTGAGGTTGGGAGGTCAGTCTGACGCCTGTCCGCCTTAAACCCCCCGGGAAAGAACTGCGATATCCATTCTTCAGAGGACTGGATGGTACCAGAGATGCGTCTGGAGAATTCAGAGTAGAAAAATCCCCTATCCTTTGCCGGGAATTGAACTGGCTCTTCTAGCCCGCACTCGGAGGTTAGCAATCCTCGAGTTAGGGAGAAACCTAGGGCATCACGTTATTTGCTTTCAATTTACACTAAATATCATTTCGGAAGTTGACTTCCATTTTTTTTTTCCCTTCCTTTATCGAAATTTGGCCAACTATGGACCACGGAACTAGCCCAACCTGACAACGTCAGGTCGAAGCTAGTGAAAGTCAAAGAAGGGGGACCAGATTCACATTCCGTTCAGAATAACCCAGAGAGATAGTAAGTCCCAGGGAGAAACAGACGAAACACACACACACACACACACACACACACACACACAAAGAAACAGCCATGCCAACATCGGGATTCGAACCCAGGTTTCGACACACCGGCCACATAGCAGACCGCTGTCTAGACCGCTCGGCACTTCCATTTTTTATATATACATTTCTTTTTTATTGAATTTTTCGTTGTTTAATTGGATTCCGCAAACAATCGTTTAAAGTTTTTATTGCTCTGGGAAATATTTTGAGAGCAGCTCTGTAGCGTTTATTAAAATTGTTTATTTCATATCTGCTTTTATAAAAAAGTAAATCGGTAGCTGCACTAACGTTATTATATTTTGGGTGTGTGTGGATATAGATCTGCAGTGTTTTAACTACTATCAAATTGACAGTATAGCACTTTGCGTGACCACTATAATCCATATGCAGGGGGAAAATTGACAGAAGATACAAGCAACGGGAATTCCAAATTTATCCTGAAATATACTTAAATAAATTTTTTTTTTTTTTTGGTTATACTTTTCAGTAGCTCCCGACACTGAGCGGGTGATGTTACTGAAACTTAGTGAACATAATCTTTTTGTAAGCGAGATATGTTGATTTTAGTAACATAAATAAATAAAAACAGCTTTCATTCCGGGAGTTGCCTGTCCTCTTCTCAGATTTCAAGTCATTCTTCCAAGATTCGAAAGAAAATGGGAGGAATCTTCGACATTTGGCAAGCACCGTTGTCAATTGAACTTGCAATTGAACTTGCCCGTTTGAAGCGATCTTCAGTGCATTTTTTTTTTTCCTTGTTTTTCGTTTAATGGAAGAACGGAAATGTACTATTTCTGGGGACTTGATCTGTTACGTGCGTTTGCTATGGCTTTCGAAACTGGTTTTCTGCATGGATTCAGTCCGATCTTTATATCAGATGTCCACCACCGCTATTGCGATGTTTCGTCCACTTCAGTGAAACGGTAATTCAGTGCTTCATTTCAGCTGGATTTCATCAGTCTTTGTACGTTGCTAGGTAGCGAAGAATGAATCGACTTCGTTTTTAACCGTCAGCAATTGTTTTTGGCTTTTATGTACTCATTTACAATCAGTGTACCACTTTTTTTTTAATTTCCTAATGTTTATTTATAAATAAATGTTAACTCATCTAAACAGACAGCTCAAGATTTTCGTTTATTCATGACGTCAGTGTATGTTTCAGTTAGCTTTCGTCAATTAACACTAGTTATTTGTGGTGATCGTTTATTAGTATTTCCAGTGAGCTTTTTAAAGTTTAATAATGGAAGAAATATTCACGTGGTAACAAACAATTGGGATTTTTTTTTTTTTAACTAAGGATTATTACTTCAGTAGGAAAGGATCAGTTTTAAGCTTTACTTCACTTAATTGAATTGAATTCCTTTAATTGGGGAAAAGGCTTTATTAATAGAAATGATTTTAATTACGTAATTAACACTTTAACCTAACAGCTGTGAAGCGGGGAAAAAAATAGCTAAAGAAAGCTTGACTTTTAATTGTTGAGATAAATACAAATCGTATTGTTAATTGGCAATATTATTTTTCTTCACGCTATCCGTATCTCGACCACTAAACTGTGTGACCGCTTTGTCATACTTTTAACCCGAGTGAAAAGAACTTTTCGTTGACCTCTTAATGTATATTTTTAATATCATTAAAATATCGTTTTAATCACAAAAGCATAAACAAAAATTAGTATTAAATTAACGCTAATTTCTTAAACATTGGTAAACGGTTTGAAGGAGATGCAGCCATAATTGATCGTAGAGATTAAACCTTCAAGTTTAAAAAGTGTTTTCAATTTTACGACATCTAAATGCATGGAAGTTAACGTGGAATAATACACTGTGGAAGAATGTAGCCTTGAATTTCAAGTTGAAACCGGAAGTTTACCTGGCTGTTTGGATAACAGTGCGCATGCTCTAGTTTCAAGATGGCGGACTGAAGTTCAACAACGAATCCGTTGTTCGTCGGCCTTCGAAGAGCAATGATAGCTCTACAACAGTCTTACCGAGCTAAAATTTTTCTAGAAACGTAGATAGCGGAGTTTGCCCTGGATTGTTTTAAAGAAAATGGAATGGTTCTTTCCCCACATGATTGGTTTGAACAAAAACTGAAAATTGACAAGTTTGTAGAAAACGGGAGATTTCCATTATCTGATTAATAAAATTTTTTTAGCCAAACGCAGTTTCAAAATTTGTGCTCCAGTAAAACTAGTCCCGGACGTATTTCTCGACATTAGTTGTCAAATTGACGAAGGATTAACCGTCAACTAATTTGGCAAGCGAAGTTTTTCCGTTTATTATCTGCAACTAATGCTATGGCAATGGAGGTTAGAGGATATTTCTGTTAATTTTTACTTGTTGCATTGTTTTTAATTTTTCTCACGATCTATTCTTGTGAACGGCGGGGGTCGTTGACCCTTATTTTTTAAGGGTTCGCGCATCCTCGGAATTTGAATGCGAATTGAAACTTAAAAATCTGTTGACGTGAATCGTTGGAAGCGCTTTTAGAGGCGTGGAGGAATTTTGTTTTTTATTAAATTTCGTGTCGCATCTTGTTTTTTTCGGAAAAAGCCCTCCAACGTTTACAGTAGTTGTTGCACGTAATCGAGAGTACAGTATCTCGTAACTCCTAGAAAGACTGAATCTTGGTTTTGTAATCCGCAAAAGTATCATCGACTAAGAGTTAACAATAGCGCACTTAATCCCTATTGACCAGTACGATGAGGAAATATTGAAATACGTTACAAACTGTAAATAAACATTGCATTTCGTTTAAAAGAATTGAAATTTTCTTTCTAGTTACTCACAAAGGTGGTTTCGAACGAAATACATATTTACCTTGATTAAAGGGAGTTAAATAAATAGAAAGGGGGGGGGGTGTTATTATTATTATTATTTTTGATATAAGATCTGTTTAGTTCTAGAAAATAAGCTTTGTATTTTATGACCCTCATGAATTACGTTAAATTTCAGTTGTTTCTGGCTGTATTCGGTGTCTATTGATAGTGAATATTTTTTATTTACAAGTTAATACTTTTTCACTGCCTAAATGGAAATATGAGGCTTTATTATTATTGTTGCATTAAATTCTGTCACAAATGTGAAGTTGTGTTTTCAGAAGCCAGTCAAAACTTTTAAAATAATAGCAGTCGCAGTTGAAATTCTCATTCGTAATTCTGGATTTTCTTTTTATTTTCAATAATACTAAGGATTATTTTCCTAAGGCAATTATTATATCAACAAATTGATTAAATATGATTATGGAGTAATAAGTTCAGAAAAAGTTTGTAACATTCAACGAAAAAGTGTGATCTAGCATTGGAAAATGCTAGAAATATGACATATATGATGTACTTCATTGTAATTATAAGGAAGTGATACATTTTGGACATTAGAAATACCTGAATTATGAAATATGTAGAATATCCCAAAACTTAATTGTAAAATCTTTTTAGTAATTAAGTTGGAAAGGATTTTAAAAGATATTAGATTAAGATCATTATTATTGTGAATAGCCTTTGTAAAAATTCTTTGTAAATTTGTTCTGCTGATAATGCTTAATCACTCTACAAAACATAGATATGATAAATACATGCCATGAACTTTCCTCCAAGGAATTGATTAGGTGTGTGGGGGGGGGGGGGGGAATTTGATTGGGGGCTCTGATTTCCAAATGTATTGCAACAAAACGAACAAAATATTTTTCTAAAGTAACTTGTAATTAAATTAGGTCAAATATCTTTAAAGTATTTTGCAACTTTTATTTTGTTAGAATTTTCTATTTTATTTATTTTTACTATGGCTATTGGCATCAATTGATCTCCACTTGTTCTTTTGCAGGGTGACATGGCTCAGAATGGATCGTCAAACAATCAGGAAGTTTCAGACATTGATGAGGGATTATATTCCCGTCAATTGTAAGTATCTTGAAATCCTGTACTAATGTTTCTCATTGTAAATTTAACAACATTTTTTTGCTTTGTTTAGTTCGGTCTTCATTGCAGTGTCTTTTTTTTTTTTAAAAAGAGCTTTGCATTCACCATTCATGTAAATTTGCATCCAGTTTACATGAGTTTTGAATAGCACGGAGTGTTAATGAAATAATATTGCAATTAAAAACATGTCTAACAGATATCTGTGCTAACTAACAAGAACATTGAAGATCAGCCCCTCCCCTTTGAAATAAAGTAAGAAGGTCCCTAGAATATAATTTTAAAAGATTATTTGTATTTTTTTTTTTTAATGTGGATTTTGAAGTTTGTTGGTCGATATGTTTGATCACCAGTTAACTTGATTATTTCTGAACACAGTTGGAGAGCTTGAAAACAAAAGTCGATCAGAATGCAAGCTCATTTTTAAATTTTTTTGCAGTATTGTGATAGTGTTTCTTATAAAGCAATATCATTTGACAAAATGGTGAAATCCACAAATGTCGTAATGCACATTGAAAAAAAAAATTGGCAGTTTTCTAGGAAATATAAAATTTAAAACTGTAAAATTAAATATTTTATTTCTTACTAGCTATACTTGGCATGCGTTGTAATGCCACTCACAGAAAGTGTGTGTTTTTAATTCTGTTTATTGAAATGCTTTTGGATACACACTATTTTGTCTTTCCGTCTGGTGCATACACGAATATATTGGAAGGTTTTTCCGACACAGACCACATACAGCTGTCCATGTGTGAAGCATGGGTTTTCCAAATTTAGTCCACACTTGTAGTGATTGTCCCTCTGCTTTGTTGACGGCCATTGCAAATGCGAGTCGCACTGCAAATGTTTGAATTTGAATGTCATAACAAATTCACCTGGAAAAAGCAAAGTAAATGCATGTGATGTCTATTATCTAATGTCGACCTGCAATTGGAATTTCACAACACCACTTGTTATGTCGCACACGAACTGCTGCTAAACTATATGAAATACCAGTTTGTTGAAACTACCCACGCGCCAGATATTGTAAAATGGTTCTACTAATTCAGAAACTTTTGTGGGCGTGTGCAAAACAACTCGCCAAAGTTTCATTGCAATCTGATGAATGGTATAGAACACATAAAACAAACAAAGAAATATTTATATAATTTTTTTTTAATGGCCACATTAGCTTTTTTCGTATACAATTTTTTACTCTTTCAATGGTGTTGACATCCATATTGTCTTATGGATCTACAGTTATTAGTATTTACAAGGTAATTACAATGTAAAAACTGATGGATGGAAATGTGTTCTATATTACCACCAATTGCCTTGATCGGTTGCTCAATTCTTAATCATATTAGTGAAGTTCTGCTTTCACTTAAACTTTAACCAGCTCCTATGTTTGGAAGATGCTATGAGATTCTTTCTGTAAAAGTTCTGTTTATTTAGTAAGTGCACTGCAGAATATCCTGCTCGACTGCAGATGCTGTTGGAGAAATGTTGTCTGGAGGTCTGTTTTTTTGTATGAGGAAGGCATGTTTCTGTTGATGCGAGGTTCAGGACACGAAATGGCTGTTCCTAAGAAGTTGGCCATCCCAGGATTGGTGTCGTTCCAGTAATTCAAGCTTCCTCTCTGATTGGCTCTGCCACACAGGCATTCGTGGGTGGAATTGACGAACAAACTAAGAATCTGATATTGACACGTGTAATTTTCCATCGGATGGAAGTCTGTTTGGAATGCTAAGACTGAGTTTCAAAGCTTTTTTATTCACTGGCAATCACATTGCCTTCACATTGCCATCACATTGCCTCTCAAATGGCACATCAAAAATTGCCTTTAGGCAAAGGCACATTTCCCAAGACTTTTGTCGTATTCTTGAGTGCCTTCTACTCTTGAACACTGAAGACTTATCCATTGGTGTTTGGTATTGCAGAATATCTGTTTCTGATTAGTTATACATTGTAAGTATGAACGTGCTTATTAAATCAGTTCCTACAACACTATCGGATGATTTAAAAGAGTGGGACAAGAATATTTGTAGAAGCATCATTGATAGGAACCTTAATCACATCAGGAGGAATTTCTGGAAACCACTTTTCCCACATCTAGGTTTCTGATCTCTTCCTACAACGAGAAGATTCCCATTTCTCTTTAAGTCAGTGATGTAACTGATGGATAAGATGCATTTTTGTTATTTAACATTTACACAAAGATCACAAAGGTTTGACAATGAATAAGTGAGGGATACAAACGTAAGACTTGGAATCAGTGCTGTAGATTCTGTTAACAAAAATTAAGTAATATAAATACAGTAGAACCTCATTATAACAGTAATAGGGCCTGAAGGTTGTCCGTTTTAATGAAAGTCCGGTTTATAACAAATAATTCTTATAGGGGTGTAATGCAGCAGTACATCAATGTATATCAATGAAAGTGCAATAGTTACTTTTTAAATAATAAACACTATTTATAGCTAAGAAAACAGCCTTCAACATAGTAGGCTGAATTGAAAAAATGTGTTCGTGAACATAGCATAAATCTTTAGAACAAGAAGGTCCTGGTTCATGTTGATTGCTTACGTTCATTGGTTTGAAAAAAATAATTTATTTTCTGCTTGGTTTGTTTGCTGCTTATTTCTTCAGTTAAGAACTGACGGAGGTGTTCGTAAAATGCAAACACATATGGTTGGAAATGTAAACTCGTCAGATAAAAATAAGTATCTTTATTATTACAATTTTTTTTAAAACTGTCCGTTATAAGCGACGTCTGTTATAATAGGGTCCGTTATAATGAGGTTCTACTGTACTGTAAGGTAGCTAATGGTGGGTTTCAGTTCAAACAGTGAATTCCAAAGGGACCATGCATTTTTGCAAGGTTGCTATGTAATTAATAATATGGGTTACTTGGAAACGATATCAACATGTAGTAGACTCCTCCTTATCTCGCCACCACAGAAATCTGAAAACTCATTCAAAATGCCATTTCAGGACAATAAATTGAACATAAAAAAATTACTTGTATGGTATATTTTTTTATTTTTTATTTAATGTTCTAAATTAATACAATGTATTAAGGAAATACGTAAAATTCAAATGAGGCTCCGAACAAGCAATAGGAAGGCAACCTTTTTGTTGATCTAAAACTAAAAGAATGCAGAAAAGCATCTTCTATTTTCTGTCAATATATTTCAATACTTTTTTATTTCATGACTAGAGTATGATTTGCCCACATGTAAGAAAGTGGAATTGTATAAAGTGGAAGCCTGTTAAAGTGAGACCTTATAAGAGGGAGTCGATTGTAAATCACATGTCCACTTTTGTGGATGAAAAACTACAGTGATGCATCTGAAATTTTTTAAAGGTTATAATTGTGTTCTGTATTATCAAATTATTTGGAAATTTTATCTTTCATCACGTTGGTCTGAAAAATTAAAGAAAAAAAAAAATACAACCCGACACCATTTTAAAATTGAGTCATTTTGAACCTTAAGGATTATTTGATGAATAAGTATAGGATGCCAATCTAAATGGTTTTTATTGGGCTGGTAGATATGTGCCAAATGGCGTACTTTTAATTGAGAGAGAATATTGTACTGGGTACTTTAATAGACATATCTTTAATATTAAGAATTAGAATGTTCTACTGTTAGATAATTGATCAGTGGTATAATTGGAAGTTTTTGAGTAGTCCTTTGTAAATTTATCTTTGTTGAAACTAACCAGTATTGCCAGGTATATGAACATTTTCTGGTCAGGTTGCTGTATCTGTGTAACCAATATGTAGAAGTGTTGATGTTTTTGTGTTTGCATGAGGATGTTCATATACTTTAAGGCTCTCTTCAGATAATACAGTGGAAACTCGATTAACTGTCACCTTCGGGACTGTAACTGTTACGGTTAACCGAATAGACGGATAACAGAAATTTCGCAATAAACATGTACAGTAATGAAATTTCAGTGCTGGTTTGGGATGAAAGGCAAACAATAAATTAATACAAAGAAAAATATCGGTAACAAATACATATCGTCAAACACCAAACAAATAATAGAAACATAAAACAGTAGTGCCCAAGTGCACCAAACTTCAATTAACTTTGACGGCTGCATTGTGGACATAGCTAAAATTAGTTTGGTGCACTTGGGCATAGGCCTACTAGATAATAAGGTTTATATATTGAAGCTGTAATCGGTCATCTTATTCTGTTTCTTCGAGGCTCGAGCTTTTTTTCGCGGCAATGTCCCGTATTTTACAGAGAAGTAGGTTTTGCGATCGATGACTGATAACAGAGTGACGGTTAATCGAGTTTCCACTGTATTCACTTCTATTAACCTAAGTTTCAAAAAGTCAAACATCTTCAATACTGCTATTCCCATCTACAGAAATCGTAGCTGGTTTTGACCGCCTTGTAGTAATGTTGCATTGGTTAATATGGCAAGCTGAATAAAGATAACATATAATTATGAAGAGATCACATCCGACAACACTGCAAGAAAAGGCAGTAATGTGGCATTTTTCTATGATACTCTGTTGTAGATTACAAAAAGAAATTGACTGCACCAATATATCGATGAGATCTTCTACCCTTTTGTTTTTTGTTTTTTTTTGCAACAAGATTAATCAACCATCCACAACTGCCATTTTCGATATGTTCCTACATAACATTAACTCCTTTCTAATCAAGATCCACTTAGAGTATGTTACGACAGTCGTGGACACTGTGCCACCATCACCTTGCACCACAGATGACTGGAGGATCTGTCAGAGATTGGTCGGTCAGTTAAACCAAAGAGGATCACACAACACTGCATGACTACCATGCGTACATCGGCTGAAAAGATTGACTCCGCAAGGCTTCACTACTGATTTTTGCAATATAGTTCTGTGCTTTGATTTTAAAATAGCTTCACATTCACATGTCCATTGTTTTATAACAAGTTCTGCGGCAATTGGATGATCACCCCTAGTTAAAGCTGCTGCTTTTGATCTTCATTATTATTAACATTTAGCTGTTTACATCTATAATTGATTGGCCTTGTTTCTTAAGAGTTCTATAATTAGCAATTGCATTCAAAATCAAGACTTGTAAAGTAGTATTTTTTTTTTCCTATTTTGGGCAGTTTTTAAGTTTATTTTACACTCTTTTGTGTTAGGGGTGGGTTAAATGCCTAACGTTTAACTTGTTGCCATGTTAAAAAACAATACAGCCAATTTAAGAAATTAAGTGGTTGAACACAGCATAATTTTTGTTTTAAAATACGTATTTATTTTTATTCTATTCACGTTAAGATTTTAAATAATGATGATCTGTTCTGAATCCCTTTAGGTATGTCTTGGGGCATGACGCAATGCGGCGAATGGCAAATTCTGATATCTTAATTTCTGGAATGAAAGGGTTGGGCGTTGAAATAGCCAAAAATGTAATTCTTGGAGGAGTGAAATCTGTTGCCATTCACGACACTGGGAATTGTGAGAGATTTGATTTATCTTCTCAGGTAAGCTACTTGATTAATTTCATTTTTTGTTTTCTTTTAATAGATATTGCCAGTCCAACATTGCTTTCGTGTCTTTCTTAAATACTGAGATTGCCTACTTTCCAATTCGTGGTAACCTAGAGAATCTACTTAGCAATTCTGTAGATGTTGATTAGAAGTTCAATGTTGTCATCTTTGATATCACAACACAATGATTATCTGCAGTGGCTATATAATTGTTGATTTTTACATTTCCTTCAGTAACTTCCTGAAGATTTTCCTAATCCTTAAAACTAAAAACTAGTAATAATAATAAACTTCTTCATAATAAATAAATGATATTCATATTGAGCTCCTTTCATCATAACAACTTTAATATTCCATAATATTTCGTTTCTTTTGTATCAAAAGAACTTCCTCAGATGGTTAGGGATAGATATTTAACCTATTCCTTAATAAGAATTCATTACTAAATGATAATACAGTGTTACCTCCAAATAACGGACAGTCACGGGACCGGAAGTTTCGTCCGTTATTGGGAGGTGTCCGCTATTCGGGAGGACCATCTTTTTTTTTTCATTTTTTAGCTTATAGCATGTCATTTAATGAAAAATTACATACAATCTTAATTAAATTTCTACAATTACCATTGCGATATGAGAGAATATGAACAACTGCAAATTATTTACCATATTCCTTTTTAAATGAGTGCTAATCCGTTTCTCTTACTTAAAAAAATGACAAAAATTAATTACAGTATATAGAAAATTAATTTCTAGCCATCCATTTGATGCTTTTTAAACGTGTCCAATCCTAAAGTTTGACCGAATTCTCTGGCTTATTATTGAAGCAAAACACCGCTTATATGAATGTTCTTTGCAAGAGCAAAGTGGGACCATTTTATCACCACTTTGTCGATTTTGCTTGTTTCAGTTTTATTCAAATTCTTCGAATTTTCGTTTGAATTCACCATCCATATTTTTCTAACCTCATCTTTGTCCTTCAAAAGTTCACTTATCTGAGTTTTTTCCAATTTTAAAACGTTCAGCAAGACAATGCACACTCAGCTTTTCTTTTTCAGCAACTTCAAGACCATCAATTTTTTTCTTCCAGTGCCAATCTCTTCCTTTTTGACGCCATTTTAATTCGCACTAAATTTAATAAACAGGTTTATAGGTTATCTTTACGAGATAGACATTTACAAAGCAACTTCAGTGAAAAATATGCCTCAGATTCGTGCATTGAATTATGGGACACAGATACAATGTATCAATGTATGTGGGGACACCGATGTAAATACAACCTTGATGTGTTTGTCGAAATGTTAATCGAAATTTTTTTTTTTTACAATTAAAATAACTGTCCATATTCAGAGTGTCTGTTATTCGGAGTGGATAACATGGAATGTCCTATTGTACGGGACTGGGACCCTCAATAATGTCCGCCAATTAGAGGTGGTAAAGGAGGTAACACTGTAGTATTGTATGATAAATTTATACATTATTTTGATGGATATCAGTTCATAGTTAAATAACAAAGGAATCTGAAAATAATATACGAAAGTGACACATTCTTAAACAAACATTGTAACATTATTAATTATCACTATAAATTGTACATCGTTTCATTGTTTTATTAAGAGTATTACTTTCTTACTATCATTATATAATAAATTCCCCCATATAAATGACATCAGACTCCATATAATACTTCATTTTGGCGATATTTCGCAAAAACTCAAATAAATGATGAAGAATTATTATATGGAGTCTGATGTCATTTATATGTTTAATATTAAGAAGAATAATGAATCATAAATTCCCCCAATTATGTTTGGTTAAAAATTTATATAATTCTTTGGTACTTAAATAAGGTATCTACCATATGATATTACAGTTAATTGTATAATGTTACAATGTTTGGTTAAGAATGGGTCACTTTCATCTATTTTCAGATTCCTTTGTTATTTAACTATAAACTGATATGATAAATTTATACATTTTAAATGATATGATACTATTATTTTGTAATGAATTTTTGTTAAGGAATAGGTTAAATATCTATCCCTAACCATCTGAGGAAGTTCTTTTGATCCATAATATTTCATTCTTTTTGTAATATTAAAGTTGTTAAGATGAAAGGAGTTCAATATGAATAAAAACCAGTAAGTTTAGAAGATAAGTTGGAATTGAGCTTGAATCCCCATATGAATATTCTGAAATTCCTTCCTCTATCACAAAAATCCCATATAAATTGAAAGGAAATCCTATTATGTTTAATGCCCTATTGGCATTAAACCTTTTTTTTAATAAATCCTGAAGGGTTTCCTGAGATGCCAGTGCAGAGATTAACATCTACATAATCACTGTAGAAACATTCTCTTTCAGGACTGAAAAGTAGCAACAATTGCATGATTAGAATTGGTGACAAAAGGGATTGTGTTTTAGTTCTTTTTCATTGAGCAATTCAAGCTACGGAAAGAAAGCTACTGGAAGATAATGCTATCGTTGGGGACTCCTTCAATAAATTAACAGGGATGAAATGTAGATGTAGCTAGTTTTTTTTTTTTTAATCATAGTTCATAACTATTGTGCATGTGGGTGTCATAATACAGGGTGTTTATAAATGAATATCGGGGTTTTAACGCTTTGTAGTATTTATTTCGTGAAACTTACAATCAAAGTTAATACATGAAATGAAAGAGCATCTCAAACAGTTTTGTTTGTTGGTATGTGCATGCGCAAAAGGACCTGTGTGCATGCGCTAGAAAGCGTCAGTAGCAAACATGGCGACTAGTGAACAGAAAGCGTTTTGTGTTCTGCAGTTTGCAAAGACGAAATCTGTAGTTACTGTGCAACGTGCGTTCAGGAATAAGTTCAGATGTGATCCCCCAAGTGTACCCGAACGCTAGATTGGCCGCAAAGGGCCCACTGACAGAGCCCGTTTTCAATGGCCTCCACGCTCCCCCGATCTGACGCCATGTGATTTCTACCTGTGGGGTTTCATAAAGGAGTGTGTATGTGCCTCCACTACCAGCTGACCTACCCGACCTAAGAAACAAGTTTGCGACAGCTGTTGCAACAATAACCCCAGAAACACTAATCAACATTTGGGAAGAACTGAGCTATCGACTTGATGTGTGCAGTGTAACAAAAGGTGCTCACTGTGAACACTTGTAGGCTTCTAGGGAAAACTGTTTGAGATGCTCTTTCATTTCATGTATTAACTTTGATTGTAAGTTTCACGTAATAAATACTACAAAGCGTTAAAACCCTGATATTCATTTATAAACACCCTGTACAATTAAAATGGTCTGTTATAAGTTTGCAAGGGGGGGGGGGGGATGCAGTGATATTGGCAACATGCATTAAAATTTTGAATAATTCGAATCATAATGCATGTCTGGTGTTCTCAGAATAAAGTGTTTTTATTTTTTTTAATTTTATAATTATTACTACAATCACATTATTTTTATCTATTGAGATTTGTATATCTTAAGCTGAAGATAATGTAAAACATTAAAATCTTCCAATTCATTCAGGTAGGGATTCAATGTTTACTATAGGATGGCCCAAAACAAGCGACACTAAACCATTTTAAACAGAAAACGCTGCAACCGAAAGAATAATAAACGGTGGTAGTTGACAAATACATGTTTAATGTGATCTCCTTGGCGCTCTAAGCAGTACTTGTAGCAGTTGCGTAGGTTGTCCACCATGTCCCAGAATAGAGGTTGTTCCATTCCCCTAAGTGATTTTAACACTTTCGGGTCGTACCCTTTGCTCCCCTGGTTTACCCCATGGGTCGTGCTATTTTCGCACATTTTCAAAGTGTATGCATCACGAACACAAGCATACTTGTATAATTTGTATCAGTGTTAAAGAGCTAATGTTTGTCTTCAAAATGATATATTAGATTTTATTGTAAGTATTACAACAAACAAGAAACTTAGGTATAAAGGAGAGTAAAAAAAATTGAGACAAAAAAAAAGAAGTTTTACACGATATCTCTATTAGATAAAAATTTCAAAAAATGACAAATCCGAAAAAAAATATTAAACAATATAAAATTATATTTTAAATTGTTATAATATTACAAACAATTTAAAAACGTAGTCATTTGAAAATGATTTCAAAACACTATACCACTATATACGGCTTCCAAAAACAAGGCGACATTTGTACACTTCTGTGACTTCCGTAGAGTTTCCGCTAGATATTGTCAATGATTAACCCCACCTACTGGTGTGGGGTTAAACTACAATACCATACAAACAATCCTGAGTGGTTGCCGCTCGGAAAATTGCCGAGCAACGTAAATTTAGGGAATATATGGCCGCCCGTAGAATCTACGGGCAGCGACCTGAATGTGTTAATTCGTTATTGTTTTGGGACGGCCGGTGCAACCTTCCCGCTGTGTTGTACACGTCCAGTTCGATGGAATTATCAATGATAGATAGCCTAACCTCATTTGTGGGTGCTGAATGGTTAAAAACGTTCCTGAAATTCCATAGCTACATGTAGCAGGCTAGGTCCATTGCCTGTTCTGTATGATCGAAAACAGTGCTCCACAATAAACACTTAGGTAGTTAATACCATTTTCACAGCAACACTGATTAATCTCACATCATCAATCTTTCCTGTTCTGAATACAACAATCAGTTACGTGTTCAACTCAGTGCCACCTTTCAAGTAGTCAAATTGTTCAGTGTTGTTTGTTTTGGGCCATACTGTACTTTATTTATTCATTCTCACGAAATTATTCTTCAGTTATTTTTTTTTTTTAATCTGACTTATAATTTAAAAAGATCAGTTTAATAATTTTTTAAGTGAATTTTACTTAAAAAAATTAAATATATTTCTAAATTGTGACTGGATTAATTTTAATTTTTCATTATTACATTAGTTATTAGTATTTCCCATAGTGATTATTTCTACCATGCAGTAACTCTTCAATTTATTGTTCATTTTTATTTTAATAAATTTTCCTGGTTTAATTGATATATAATCAAACAATCATTCTGTGTTTTACTTATTTTTTTTTTCTTTCTAGTTTTATCTCCGTGAAAATGATATTGGGAAAAATCGCGCTGAAGCTTGTTGCCAGCGCTTATCTGAATTAAATACATATGTTCCAGTTTCACCTTACACAGGCGAATTAACAGAAGATTTTATTAAGAAATTTAAGGTAGGATTTTATCAATAAATTATTTACGTTATTTTTTTATTTATTTATTTTTGAGCTTTTTTGTTGACTCGAATGTCAATGAAAAATTTCTGTAATAGGATATTTTGTAGTTTCATATAGAAAAATAGAATAGTTAACCCAAACAGTATTGCCTAGTTTATTAAGAATGTAGCAAGAAAATTTACTTGT
>JAFIDM010008419.1:32147848-32180409 GCA_023159025.1 Thereuonema tuberculata | reverse complement strand
CCCCCCCCCCCCCCATGAATTCCTGGTTGTTGTTTTTTTTATATTTTTTTACAATAGAGATTTTTTCATAATTTATCTTATTATTTAAACATATTTCTCCCCCTTTTCCTATTATTTTTTTGTTCTTTTATTAATTGTCAAAGACCCTGTTCTGGCTTTTAAAAGCTCAAGAACTTCTGTACTTCTATAGACTACTAATATCCTCCATTTTTAATTGTGCTAAAACATCATATTATCTTATACTAATATATAAAGCTGAAGAGTTTGTATGTTTGAATGCGCTAATCTCAGGAATTACCAGTCCGATTTGAAAAATTCTTTTTGCGTTAGCTGGCTCGTTTATTGAGGAAGGTTATAGGTTATAGAACATCACGCTACGACAAATAGCAGCGGAGAAGTAAACATAAACGTCAACCAACGGGTGCGGCGGCGCGGTGGCGACGGGGCGGCTTGGCCGCACGACGAGAACCAAACATTACCGAGAAGGGCCGAATTTAACGCGGGTGACACCGCGGGGCACAGCTCGTCATATATAAATGAGGCTTTCGAACAACAGTGACAGGCCCGGCCCTAGTGGGGGTGCGGGGCCGCAGGCGAGCTGGAAGTCCGCCCCCTCTCTCCTTTCTTCAATGAAAATGTCCTGATTCCTCACTAGTAAATTCTGAATTTTGAGAGATTTGGGTTTAATTATTAAATAAAAGAAACTTTAAAATCATGCCCACAGGGTAGTATACTGTCACCAATTCTGTGGAATGTCATTATAAATTCGCTCCTTGATAAATCATTGGAATAAAAATATAAAAAATATTGTGTATGCTGACGACATTGTCTTAGCGTGTCAAGAGTTCAAATATAAATTCTACGGAAGCTCAATAGAACTCTGTCTTGACTGTTTTGGATTGGGGTAGAAAAAAATAAATTAGGCTTTCATATACTCAAAATAAAGGCAGTGCTTTTTACAAGAAAATATAAGTATTCCTATCCTGATGTAAAAATTTAAAAATAAAGACATCACATGGTCTAAATCAACAAAGTATTTAATTTTCTTACAAGGGAAGCGCGTGACCTCGAACGCTGAGAACCGCACCAAAAAGTGCTTAGAATATAAATAGCTCATGCCAAAAACAGTGGTATGAGTCATTCCGATGCAAAACTCAGCTGTTGTCTGCTAGCGCACTTTGAAGACTGAATAGCTTTGCAACACTATCAGATCAGTAGGAAAAGTTTGTTGTTCAGATGGCGTAATTATTGTAAGCAGAGGGAAATATAGCAATATAGTCACGACATTGAAATATGTGTGTTTTTGATACTATTACATCGATATTTTGTTTCTTCGTGTTACCAAAGTTCCTCTCTTGGACCTTGAATAGATGATCATTCAAATGTCTCTCAAAGACGTGCAGTTTTGCAAGAGAATGACTCATACCACTGTTTTTGGCATGAGCGATTTGTGTTCTAAGCACATTTTCGGACGGAGATCACGCATTTGTTAGATACCAAACTAAATTACAAGGAGCATATTGAGTGTAGTTTAGGAAAGGCTAAACAAATTGGTAATCAGTTTATCAGGTGTGCAAGGTGCACTTGAGGACTGAATTCTAAATCTCTTAAAATACACTATATTGGTGCTGTGATTGATTACGCTGTCTCCAGCTGGGGACATGTTATAAACTCTGTAAGTAATGGAGAGTGTCTTAAGAGTACAGAGAAATTATGCACTTAGAATAACTTGCGCTTGTAAAACAGTCTGGTTTTGTCCAAACTACTCCCATTACCTCTGTATATATAAAACAAGGTTTTGAAATTTTATTTAAAATCGGGTAAAATTATTTCATCACATAAAATCTTTATACCGTGGAGTACAAGTATAGACATGTATCCTATTCAAGTGCTAAATCTTATATATGGTATATATCCTTCATCAATAAAACCATTTAATATCATATTGGAATCTACGGACCCAAACATGCATGTATCTGATATCAGCATTTTTACTGATGTTGGTACAAAATCTATAGAAGGTGTTGGAGCAAGTGTATGTATAACCAAAAATTCTGAACACAATTCCATAAAGCATATTATTAAGATCCCGTTTATCTTATTTTCTACAAATTTTTCAAGCAGAATTAAATGCTATTGATGAATCAGTGAAGTGGATATCGAAATTACAAAACACAGATTTAACTGTTAAAATCTTTATCGATTCCAAATCTTCTTAACAAGTAAAGCTAATATAAAAATAAAGACCCTTCTGTAAAATTTATTCAAAATTTACTATATACAATGGACCACTTGAGGATAGGCGGGGCTTCGTGGTTACAAAATATTCCACCAGGCTACTGCTTGGCTTGTGGGATAAACAAAGCCATGTGCTTCGTTTTAACCCGTGTAAATATAGAGGAAATATTAAATAAGGATATTTTCAAGCGTTTTTACAGAATTATTACAACAAGGAACTGCACAGTACTCAACCATTCCATCTTGAAATATCAAAAATCGACGATTTATTGAATAATTCACACTGTCAGTTATATACTCGCCTCATGGGCTTTGTTTGTTTATCCCACAAGATATCTCAGCATGTGCTGAACACGTCATACGTGACGTCGGTAGGGGCGTAAACCTCAAGTGGTCCATTATAAACAAAATAGCCCTTTTTCATGTCAAAAGTGATTAAGATATAGATAGCAATAAAAGGGCAGATGAAATATCAGGCAGAGATGTTAAACTTAACATCACTTCGCTCCCCTTCTCAGTGTACTTAAATCAAACAGTCGAATTACTTTAACTCCTATGTGGAATGAACACTGGTCAAAGGCTTTAATGGGGAATTGTTACAAGTAAATTTTATTCTACTGTACAAGACTCTTCAACATCTGATATTAAGTTGTATAACTTTGGGTTAAATCCTTATAGGCCATTTCAAAATATAATTTAACACACAGTGCTTATTGTACCTGTAATATAAAATAAATTGCATCTGTAAAACATAAACTCGATACCCGTCTTTGGATGACTATGAAAGATATATTTTTACAATTAAATCTTCTTTCTGATATTCTACGACCAAGCAAACTCCATATTCTAATTCGAAATCCTGATTTCCAAATATTTCTGGAATTTTGTGAAACAGTGTTATTAAATTAAATCTAATTGTAAACTTAATTCTTAATTTTAAGGCACTTTATTGTAATCATTTGTATTTGCGTAATTTTAATCTTTCCATGTTTTGATTTCTTGTACTCATCTGAGTGGTGCACAGAATAAATTCTCTTCTAACTTCTATTATTTCTTATATTTGGTAATTTCGTTTCAGTGACTTATGGTAAATGGGGTCCATGGTCCGAATGGCGTTGTACGGTGCAGTGTGGGGGAGGGGTTTATCACCGATTGCGTTCCTGTCGAATACCCCCATGCGAAGGCCGTTCCGAGCATTTATCGACAATCAAGTGTAATAAGAGAAAATGTCCTGAATCCGCTCTTCCACCAGGTGAGTAGCACAAAAAATTATTATAATAGATATTGAAAATGAGTTGAATCCATTTGTAATCGTATTTTCCAGAAAGGTATCAAGACACCAAGCAGGCATTAAAATAACCTAATATCTTTTGGACTGCAGGGTACTGTACTTCTTAGTATTTATCAATTACCATGGATTAGGATTACTGTATTCAATACTGAAGCTAAAAGGTGAATGACAAGATTGATAGTAATCTCTTGTCGATCGCCTTCCATTTCAAATTGGAACGAGGTAACAAATTGGAATCATAGTAATAAGTGTGGAGTAACATATTTTACGTGAACACTTTTCATGTGGATATGCCACAATTGTAATTTCATTGTTTTATACTAGCTGTATCCGGCATGCGTTGCAATGCCACTCAAAGAAAGAAAGTGTTTGTGTTTTAATTCTGTTTATTGAAGTGCTTTTGGATACACAATGTTTTTCCGTCTGGTGCATACACGAATAAATCAGAAGGTTTTCCGACGCGTGAGCAGGCCAAATACAGCTGTCCATGTGTGAAATATGGATTTTCCAAATTTAATCCACACACTTGTAGCGATTGTCCCTGTGCTTCGGTGATGGTCATTGCAAATGCGCGTCGCACCGGAAACTGCAAACATTGAAACCGGAAATACACTCATTTGTTTAAACAATTCGCGCACCAGATATTGTAAAATGTTTCTACTAATTCAGAAACCTTCACAACAACTCACCAAAGTTTCATCGCAATCTGGTGAATGGTATAGGAACACATACGGGACAAACAAACAAAGAAACATTCATTTTTTATATTAAGATTTTGGTGAATGTTTGTGACCACTGGTTCGGTAAAATCAGTTTGAAGTCGACTAGTAGTAAGATCTGGCAAGAACTCTTATTCACGTGATGTAGGGGTTTAAATAGGCTATTTTGAGGACTGTGATTGGTTGCCGTGCTTTACAAATTGATTGGAGGATTTAAATTACACGTGGGCTTTAACTGATATTTAACTGTCTTTTTAAATAATAACGAATCAGGGATAAGAAGCAACAGTCAATGAAAAATTTGAATAAAACAACGGAATTAAATGACAAACAGTAAAAATTAGAATATAATTGATAACAATGATTAAGGATAATTATAATTACAGAGGTATAAACAGTAAGATAATATTGAACGTACAAAGAATAAATGGGACTATTATAAAGGGATAAATGAAAATATATAAGTAATAAAAATCATTACATTATTCATCAGTGTAGCATTTGAATCGATGAATTTATCTTCTGCTCTTTGTTATTGGATAATCATGTTGTTTCTCTTAATGTAGATGTTCGAAAATTCTTACAAGTGGAGTTGCGTGCCAGAGCAGACAACAAAGCAGTGAAGTTGGGCGATGCCGCTTCGCTGGACTGCAACGAGAACTCAGTGGCTCTAGTGAGAGAACGTTTCCCTCTGGGCCAAGTAGTATGGCTGAGAAATACCCAACCGCTTACTCCGTCGGAGAATATAGTTATGAGCAGACTGGTTTTAAGTAAGATAGTATTCATTTCAATATTTTAAAGTCTTACTAACAAGGGAAGTGCGTGACATCGAACGCTGAGAACCGCACGAAAACGTGCTTAGAATATAAATCGCTCAACCTAAAAACAGTGATGTGAGTCATTCTCATACAAAACTGCACATCTTATCACCAGAGACATTTGAATGATCACTTATTGAAGGTCCAAGAGAGGAATAACGCGAAGAAACAAAATATCGATACAACAGGACCAAAAACACACATATTTCAATGTCGTGACTATATTGCTATATTTCCCTCTGCTTAAAATAATTACGCTATCTGAACAATAAACTTTTCTTATTGATCTGATAGTGCTGCACAGCTATTCAGTCTTCAAAGTGCACTAGGAGACAACAGCTGAGTTTTGCAAGGGAATGACTCATACCACTGTTTTTGGGATGAGCGATTAATATTCTAAGCACATTTTCGTGCGGTTCTTAGCGTTCGAGGTCACGCACTTCCCATCAAAGACATCACTGTTAAATGCTACAGAGTAACTATCTGGGTACACCACCTCATGACTACTTACTTTCTTCCCTTGATGGCAAAGGTGAATTCCAGCAGGATAATGCACCACACCACAGTGCCTTTGCTGTTCAAGAGTGGTTTCGCAAAAACGACATTCAGATATGTTCATGGCTGTCGGATTGGAATCCAGTAGAACACATGAAGAGACCTGACTTATGAATCAATTACCAATTACATTTGCAGATGTGCAGCAAGCACTGATTGGCATGACATAACTACTTTCTAACTTATAATAACATGTGCAACTCATGCGGTGACCATTCGGGAGGGAGTAGGAACTTCAAGATTTTGGTAAAATGATTGTCGTACTTGTCATAATTTCGCTGGCAGCCCATTTACACTTATTTATTGAAATTAATGGACAGCGTTTGAAAAACTTCATTATTATTCTCATCAACATCTCAGCCATTTTTGGAATAGTCACCTAAGTCCAGGATTCTCAAGCTGTGGTACATTATGTTATTTCAGGTGGTACAGAGAGATGTAACAAAAAGACAGATTGACTATGATTTTTTTGATTTTTTTTGTTAAGAAAAAACAATTATGATTTAAAAAAAAATCCCTATGAATTTTTCACAAGACTTTTTTTTTATTCTATTTGTCCTCTTACCATAAACGCAAGAGCAGGACAAGAGCTACAAGAGCTGCACAAAGTCCTAATTACGAAATATGAACTGTGGTACATGAATTTTTAGCAGTTTATTTCAGTGGTTTATTTATTTACATTCGAAAAGTTTGAGAACCCTTGGTCTAAGTTAGGCTGAGTATAAAGATGGCACATGAATTATTTACACCAATTTCGTTGTATTTTTTTTTCTTATTTAGAAAAAAACAACATTATATTGATAATCTTCTACAAAATTCTGTATAGGATTGCATTTGTAATTTAGTTTTAAAAAAAGGCCGGAAACGCAATAATTAAAAAACATAAAAACACATTAATATCTCGACTTGGTTTCGATCGGATCTGCCGATTTTTTTCAAGTGAAAAAGAAAACCCAACAACATTACATTGATAGTGTTCTATAAAATTCTGTATAGAATTGCATTTGTAGTGTAGTTTTAAAAAAAGATCATATACATAATAATTAAAAAACATAAAAAAAAAAAAAAAAAATCTCGACCAGGTTTCGATCGAATCTGCTGATCTTTTTCAAGTCTAATTTGAAAAAGATCGCCAGGTCCGATCGAAACCTGGTGAAGATTTTAATGTGTTTTTATGTTTTTTTAATTATTGTGTGTGTCTGGCCTTTTTTTGAAAACTACACCATTAATTTGACAAAAGTTAAATTTCTACATCGTTTGCATTTGTAGTATGTGTCTTTCATTACACTCTAGAAATCCATGCAGTGACTTACAATGAAGCAGGCGTTTATATATGTAAATTTCAGCCAGGATCTGAGCAAGATTCCACGTACGCAATGAATATAATCGCCCTCACAGGTCAGTAAGGCTCCATTTTATAAAAATTTGATTACACAGTAGCACCTCGATTATCCGACACTCTTTTAACCGCAGCCTCGTTTAACCGACGTCGGTTTCCTTAATTTTTTTTTGGTAAAGAAACAATTTCTTCCCCTCCATCCCCCTTGTGCTCTCTCTTATGCGGAATTTTCGAGTTACCGACGGAGGTCCGGTCCCGACAACGTCGGTTAATCGAGGTTCTACTGTATATTAAAAATTTTACTGTAACATCTGCTTTGTCAAATGATTCTGTGCCTCTATGAACTTATTACTTTGTACAGTATGGTATTTCATTTTATTTCTGCTATTGTTAAAAATAAAAATACTTTCTACCAGTTTAACACATTATATTTAATGAATTAATGTTAATATGATACAGTATTTCTCAATCTTTATTAGCTGCCGATCCTACTTTTCTTATACTGTATACTGAAAATTCGTTTATCCGAATTTGATGGGACTGCGCCCGTTTCGGATAAACGAAATTTCGGATATTAGAGACTATATTGTATTAAACATGTACTGTATATGTAAAAATTACACTGAACATAAAGTGGGTGCTAAAGCCCCGCGAACACCATCCAACTTTGCACCAACTTAGTCGGCCGATTTTGACGTCACGAGTTGGTAGAGACAGTTTTGAGCCCGTTTTTCAGCGACTTGACACCAACTTTAATCCGCCGATTCGAGTTGGTTGTGCAGGACCAACTCGGAAAGTTGGTGGGAAGTCGGTCGGAATTACCCAATCACAGGGCAGAGTTGGAACACCTCAGTCGTGACGTCACGCCCATGGAAAGAAATGGCGTCTAAAACGATGTTCACCGATTCGAGTCGACGACAAGCGAGTACACAATGAATATCAGAGTATTGCGAGTTTCTTTCAGGCATAAATAAAGTTTATACTGAAATGCAGTAATTGTATGCGGCAGAATTTATCAGAGAGGTTTCAAAACCTCGATTTTTTCGGATTTTCCACAGCTGCTGGGGGAAACACATGGCATTATGGGAATGATGTTATCACGGCCAACTCATTTGTGAGTTGGATGGTGTGCGGAGCTGACAAAAAGTTGGCCGACTCGAAGTTGGCCGACTAAGTTGGTGCAAAATCGGATGGTGTTCGCATAGCTTAAGATCGTAGTTAGAGTGTAGTTACTGTACTGTTGTCAGGATATAACTATTTTTGAACCCTTTTCAATATTGATACACTGTACTGCAAAATGTTGGTTAGAGCCACATAGCTGCAGTTCGGTAATCGCTTGTGTACGATATTAAATATTGATTATAGCAACGGAAAAATGTTTTTGTGTATTTTTAGAATATGCTAAAAATCATTTCGGCTAACGAGATTCGGATAAAGGAAGTTTTAGTGTTTCTCCATTATGACATCCCCACAGATTTAGCTTTTTACCGATATAGAAAATTGCATATAAAAAAACGAACGAAGCAATTTTATCGAAGCATTCCTGTTTAATGGAAAGAATTAAACAAAAAACAAACAAAAAAAACCTACGTACTGTAATGATTTTTATATTCACATTAATCTTTTTATAGTTCTATTCATTCACGTATATTCTTAGTTGTAATTGTATCAGCATTTATTCTATTATCAATTGTATATTTTAATTTTTACTGTTTAAATTCGTTATTCTGTTATTCAATTCAAATTTTCGTTGGCCGTTGCTTCTCCCCTCTGATTTGTTGTTATTGAAAAATACAGTTAAAATCAGTTAAAGCCAACGAGTAAATTAAATCCCCAATCAATTGTAAAAGCACTCCAGCCAATCACAGCCCTCGTAAATAGTCTATTTAAACCCCTGCAGCATACGAATAAATAGTTAGTTAGACTACAGTATTAGAGCTGGCAAGAACTCAAAACTCTCTAATTCCACGAACAGTGGCCGCAAACACTCACCACAATACAAACACACTCTTGCTCAAATATCAGGGCACCCTGAAAATACATGGATTTGACTCCTCAACGTTAGAGATATGGCACAAAAAGGCGCCAAATAGTTACGATAACAAAGCTTACACATTTTAAGAAAAGATCGTTGTAAAGAGCAAGTGGATTTCAAAAGGTAGTATCATCATCATCAGATGAAAAGTTTTTTAAAAAAATCAGTTTGTAAATAACTTGTCTAACACAAGTACCCGAGTAAAAAGTGAACCCAGCATTCTTGAGGTCGTCATATAGCATAAACTAATGCATAGGCGTATATAAGGAAAGAACCATGAGGGCCCTACGTCCTCTCCCCTACCCCAATCCGTCTTTTGTTTTTTGAAATTTTGAAGGCGTCTTTTTTTTTTTTTTTTTGGTTGTTCAAAGTCGGTTTTCCAACTTAGCCCATCCCGAAATAAAACCCTATATACCTTCCCCTGAGTTGTTCTATTTCTGCTCTTTTAGTCAAGTCTACTACCTAACAATTATCTATACATTTATCAGTAGAAAATTCTGTAACAATCTAACAAGGGATGTGCGTGACCTCCAACGCTGAGAACCGCACGAAAATGTGCTTAGAATATAAATCGCTCATGCCAAAAACTGCGGTATGAGTCATTCTCATACAAAACTGTACATCTTTGAGAGACATTTGAATGATCACCTATGGAAGGTCCAAGAGAGGAACTTTGGTAATGCAAAGAAACAAAATATCGGTATAATAGGACCAAAAACTCACATATTTCAATGTCGTGACTATTGTTATATTTCCCAAAAGACACTCCAAAAGACGGCCTCCTACTGCAGGTGTACTATTCACATAGCAGACATATATGCTTAAAATAATTACGCTATCTGAACAACAAACTTTTCCTACTGACCTGATAGTGTTGCACATCTATTCAGTCTTCAAAGTACAGGTGTGGGATTTCAATGAAGTGGTCAAAGCAAAGTGGAACAGAACAATATGCACATCTGACTAAAGCCACTTTTTCACATTCAACATCACTTCCACATTCAAGCAGTCCAATATCAACAGCCACATTAATTACATTTTCAAACGATGATATTGGTATGGCAATGTCATAACCTGCCTTTTGCCAAGCATATTGCAGGCTTGTACTTCGATGCAGAAAGTTGATTGTATAGCTCAGAGTGAAGTCTGATGATGAAATAGCGATCATGTAACTTGTGGTTTTTCACATTGTAGTCTTACAAAATCAACGATCCTTCTCATGTGGAGCTTATGTTGCCTAAAGAATTACACATCAAGAGGTTGGCAGTATTTTGTTGTCTTCGGTGGCAATATCTTGAGATTAAGTACTTGTTAGTGCAGGTACAACATGCCACCGTCGGATGTCGCTAGCAGACAACAGCTGAGTTTAGCATGGGAATGACTCCTACCACTGTTTTAGGGATGAGCGATTTATATTCTAAGCACATTTTCGTGCGGTTCTCAGCCTTCGAGGTCATGCACTTCCCTTGTGAGAAAAGGGATTATCATTCATTTACTATTTGACCCTATCACGCTTCAAAATGTAATGAACTCAGCAGTATAGAACCGATTCATTTGCTCAGTTTTGCTTCAATTGCTTCAGTTTTGCTTTTGACAGTTAATTAATTTAAAGTTTATTTTTTTTAAAAAAAGTTTCTAATATACTAACAAACTTTCTGATTTCAAAGTATTTTGGGAGTGCATAATATAAGGCTGCACCAAAATTATCCACTTCCGTTCACTGGAGCTTGACATACATCATTGGTGAATGGGCTCTAAATGCACTTCCGGTGTAAACAAATGGACACCGGAAGGCCGACAATTTTTTACAAATTACTGCTTTCTTAAAACCAAATGAATTAAAATATTCAACACTTCTGTAAAGGAAATTAGGTTATTTATTTATTTAATGAAAGTTCACAAACAAAGCTAAATTCGCAGTAAGAATTTGCTGCATTCGGAATCGACTCCGGATTGAAACGTAAACAAAAATGTTGGGCATCCACCTATTGTTATGCTACTTTAATTAGTTAATTGCCAGTGGGCGGGGCTTTAATTATCGTAAATCACCAGACTGTGATCGCAAAAGATTTGACACCATGCTGAGACGGAACAATAGCATGGAGTAGTTATTGATCGTTGTCCTTAATCAGTGGTTAAGGATTATGGAACCAACAACATTGCTGCATCATTGTTAGGTGACAGACGTAGTTTATCTTTGAATTATCTTTCTGAGAAATCTCTAGTAAATATCTGAAAGAAAAGGAACAGTGTGAAGTCACGGTTACATACTATTTTTTTATCCATGATATTTGATGTTATGCAATATCGGCATAAACCAAATCAATAAGAGATGCTTTTACTAATGGTTAATTAGCGACCCATTTGGAAGCTATTGCGTTTGTCCTGTCCGTCCGTCCGTGTCTATCCACCCCTAACAACTCCCGAACGAAATGTCGGATCGACAAACGGACTTCACCATCGTGTTCAGAGGCCCAAACACTGTAGGAATTGGGTATTTTGAGGGGCCAACGCCCCCCTCCCCATGTTCGAGATATTTGGCATTGTTTACATTGGATTTCCGCTATTAGCTTAAAATGCAACCATCTCATTTCAGTTGTCAGCTATAGCTTGTTTGATAAGTTGTCAGATTCATATGCTGAATGTTGTCGGTTCGAAATCGTGTAGGTACTTTCGTGGGATTTTTTTCTTCTTATTTTCCTAACTTTTTTAATTTTTATTACTAGTTTTTTTTTTTTTTTATTTTTCCTTACGTCATTGCACTTCCTTTTTTTTCTTATTATTTTTAATTTTTTATATTATTATGGGTCGCTCTTAAATTTATGTTTTATCCCAAAATTCTATTCCCTTATTTTCATTTTAGGTTAAGCTTTCTTTTGTTGTCTGTAGATTATTGACATCCAAGAGATAGGGAGAAATTAACTTACTTTTGTAAGAACATCAGTTAATTTATAAAATTATTAATATTAATATTAAAAAGCTTTTAACTTGTGCCTCTTTCACATAACTACATTAAAATTGAATGAATTCCCCCCCCCCCCACACACACAAGACCAAGTTGATAAAAATGCATATATTTAAAATATAAGATAATACAACCGGTTTCGGGCCTTTCTATGGACCGTTTTCAAGTAAAAAGGAAAAAAAGGCCTTTACTTGAAAAAGGTCCCTGGAAAGGCCCGAAACCGATTGTATTATCTTATATTTTACAGTCGTCGCGGCGAATGTTGAAACCGGAAACACATTATCATTGACTAATTTCTCCAGTATCAATGCCATCAGCTCCGCAGGAATATCAATTTTTCGGGCAATTTGATTCCAGCGCTTGTGGTGGCCAGGAAAACGATTGAAATATGTCAGTTCGAAAGAGAATATAGTCTGTAGAAGTTTCCATCACCATCTTCTCTGTTTTTCGGGATTTTTCTTGCTTTGTATCTTCAGCATCGCTGCTCAGTAAGCATAGCGTAGATAGGATACAAAAAAAAAAAAAAAAAATTGAATTGCCTGACATAGCCGTTACATGAAATCTCGTTAAAATCGACAATTAAATGAGCACTGTCGTTGAAGTTCCTCTGAGCAGGACAAAGCTATAGGTATATCAATTTTCTTGGCAATCTACCTATATATAGTAAAAAGAAAAGTCCTGACTCACTCACTGACTGACTCATCAACGCTCAGCCCAAACCCTTGGACCTAGAAAGCTGAAATTTTGCACAGAGGTTCCCTTTATGATGTAGATAAGGAATAAGACTGGATTTTTCGAAATTCCCACGGGATAGGGAAAAAAGAGGATTTTATATTTTCGCTTTAAAGTTGCCTTATCAATATATAGGTGTGTGGCGCCAACCCGCAATACATCTGAGTTATCCGGAGAAGGCCACAACGGGCTGGGGACTCGTATAATTTCCTATCTCGATATTAACTTGCTAATAAATAAAGTTTTTTTTTATGCTATGTATGGAAGGGTTCCGGAGCGAAGCGACTGTACCTGGCTAGTTTACTTTTAAATTTTCGATTGAATGGCGTGTATACAGCAATTTATGGAATGTGTAAATTCAGCTTAATTATTTAAGCGTTGTCTTTATTTCAGTGATCGGACATAAGCCATTAGTATCTGTTCACGAAGGCGGCCTTATTGATTTACAATGCAACAGTATGGCTTTGGCGCCGTTGTTTCCGGACGCTCAACAAATATGGATTGCCAACACAGAAACCGTCATAAGAGATTATGGAAGAACGAAGCTTACTGATGTAAGTAGTACTGTGAATCTGTTATTACTATATTTCATAGATTAAAATAATACGAATAACTCAGAGAAACAAAACATTGATCCATAACTAACTTTTGACAATTACCAAAATCCATTCGTATCTCGCTACGTATCTCGCCATCGAAGGGGCCCGAGCTGATGTCTTAATGACAAAAAAAAAAAATGTATAAATTAGCCTATCACTTCTAGGCTTTTCTTTATAATTAAGTCTATGTTTTACGTAAATTAATTAAATCTATATTACAAAAATCTTTTATTTCTCTGTCTCTCTGTCCGGCGCAATTGTTAATTTTTAGTTTCCCTTGCTGAGAAAGTAAGATTATAAAATTTTCTTTTTTTTTTTTTTTGCCTTGCATGGGATTCGAACCGAGGACCTTCGTCCTCGCAGTCAGGAACGCTAACCATTGGACTACTGCTGGTCCCCCAATATCTAATCCTACTTTTATTCTATTTGTTCGCGCGCTATCAAATAATGAGTTCATTCAAAAAGGAATAAAATATCACTTTTTGCCATAACCGCTTGGAATCGATTCTTCTTGGATTATCTCCCAGGGGTAGACAGGGGGGATGGCCTAGTTTACTCTAAAAATATAATGCTAATATCTATGTGTAGCATGTTTAAAGGGAGAAATATGGAATCGTGAGGTGTTTCCGCGATATTTTTGGCTAAGAATCCATGATTTTGAGCAAAATGTGGGATGGGGCCCGTTACTGCATTTGGTACCTGGGCCCTGAATTTGATGCGGGGGGGGGGGCTGATGACGATGGGATCTTTTCGTTAAATACGAAACCTTTATCTCGATAATTCGATTCTCCAGAACCTAACAAAGTTACTACAGATGGAAAACTACGGACCCCAGCGATCGTTAAGTTACTTCTTCTATCCGCCATTTTAAATTGTCAAGAAGTTATGTGATATACGGTACGTTAATAACATTGCAATTTATATTAACGTCCCATAAAATATCGGAAAAAGATGACATGTTAGGTAACGTTCGTAGAACAGTTGAGCGGCGTTCGCAAAAGAGCAAGGGATATTCATCATGTCAACTATAGATTGATCTGTACCACTTACTCGGCTTTTGGCAAGATTTGCTATGCGTCTTAAAAGTCACTTGTATTTTATTGTCGTCATCTTCATCATACGAAATTTCATGAAGATTGCCGTAAGTCTGTAAAAGTTGTTTTTCAAAATTGCAAACATGTTTCCTTCAGAAATGGATCGATTTTAACTAGACTTGGATTTTAGTAAACATAAAAACACAAGACTTCATACAATGTACAAATCTATCAAACGCTTGCGGTGTGAAAAAAAGACACTAGTGTTGAGTAAAACTCGTTTATTTAAGCCTTTGTAATTCAAGGTTCAGGTATAATTTCAAGCGATGCCCGCATTGAGTTCCTTTTGTATGTATCCTAAAAAACGTAATACAAATTTATGCATTGTATACTTTTTGTTTAACAATTAATCCCTTATATGCTAAGCGATCTTTAGCAGGGATTAATTGATTGACCTTTTTATTCTTTATTTAAGTTTTGATGTTTTTTTTAATTGGAGGGTCATTGTGGTGTTTACTTTTGTTTTCTTTATATGTTTTCTGAGTTCACTGAGATATAAGATACTGGGCGGATCTAACTGATGATGGTCAGTAAACCGGAAATGGTCCATCTTTGATTCCCGGTATCACAATTTCAAAAAGAAGATCAGTGAACTCTCAGTCTTGTGCGTTTTTAAAGCTTCTTTCTCATGTTCTTACTTTTCTAGAAGCAAATTGAGATATTTTTGAAATCTTCCTTATAACACTCGCGCTCAGCTTCTAATCGTCTGCAGTGTTTACGATTGTATCAATTGATTTTTTATAAGACTCCATCATTATCCTTTTCCATATTCTTTGACCATTGTCTTTGGACAAAACATTGTTGTTTTTTTTCTCACAAAATAGCTGGTATACTAACTATAAATTTTATGCATATTAAACTAATTACGTCGTTGTATATTTGCCTACAGGTTGATTACGATACCATTTACAATGTCAGCAGAGCGTGGAGTGGAGAGTGGCTGTGTATCGTGACAGATCTTGCTGAGTCTCTCACCTGGATAACTAATCGATTCATTGTCAAAGGTAAATAGGCATCGGTTTTCAATCTTCAGTCTCTAGATTACCATAATTCTCGACTTACAAGGGAAGTACGTGACCTCGAACGCTGAGAACCGCACGAAAATATGCTTAGAATATAAATCGCTCGTGCCACAAATTTGAATGATCACCTATTAAAGGTCCAAGAGAGGAATAATGCGAAGAAACAAAATATCGATATAATAGGAACAAAAACACATATATTTCAATGTCGTGACTATATTGCTGTATTTCCCTCTGCTTAGAATAATTACGCTATCTGAACAACAAACTTTTCCTACTGACCTGATAGTGTTGCACAACTATTCAGTCTTTAAAGTATAGGTGTGGGATTTCAATGAAGTGGTCAAAGCAAAGTGGAACAGAACAATATGCACATCTGACTAAAACTACTTTTTCATATTCAACATCACTTCCGCATTCAAGCAGTCCAACATCAAAAGCCACACTAATTACATTTGATATTGGTATACCAACGTCATAACCTGTCTTTTGCCAAACATATTGTAACATAGGCTTGTACTTCGATGCAGAATGTTGATTGTATAGCTCAGAGTGAAGTCTGATGATGAAATGACGATCGTTTAACTTGTGTTTTTTCACATTGTAGTCTTACAAAATCAACGATCCTTCTCATATAGAGCTTATATTGCCTAAAGATGTACACATCAAGAGGTTGGCAATATTTTGTTGACGTCGGTGGCAATATCTTGAGATTAAATACTTGTTAGTGCAGGTACAACATGCCACCGTCGGATGGCGCTAGCAGACAATAGTTGAGTTTTTCATGGGAATGACACTGTTTTTGGCATGAGCTATTTATATTCTAAGCACATTTTCGTGCGGTTCTCAGCCTTCGAGGCCACGCACTTCCCTTGTTAGTGGAATTAATGGTGACGTCATCGAACTGAAAAGCGTTTGGCCATTACCTAGTTTTCAATAAACAGTTCTAATTTCCGGTTTTCGATTACCGGACACTGAACTTAACTGAAGACCTTGTACAGTTAAAAGATTATTTTACGATTAAAAAAAAAATATTTAAAAAAAAAATGTGAAATATCCGGATGTCCGGTATTACCTATCCAAATCTGAATATTGGATTGATGTAATACACTAAATTTCTTTAGTTCAAAAAACCTACTTTAAAGTCAATAATTTCCGTGTCTGTAATAATCGAAATGTTAATTATTTCTTCTCTTTATCGATTCCTTATTTCTTCCAACCTTTATGAATAAATACATGATGGAGACTGTGACCCCTTTATGAATAAACTTGCCAAAATGGCTCCATTTCGTATCCAACGTTGAAAATTGCTTACTTAAAAAATAGTCATTTTAATTGATTTAATCTTGTAATTTCAGTTCATAAGAAACAGAATTTAACTCCTGGCTATGGTGACATTTTCTCGGACGTCAGTACAATTCTGTTCTCGATTGTGGGCGTTGCGATGGCTTTACTCATTACCTACTTGTTTTACATGCAGCAGTAAGTAGAAGCAGTATTTTTCTGCGTACTTTCTTATATTTAATCATTTAGCTCGTAAAAAGTATATTAAATCAAATTCCTTAATTAGACTTTATTCTTGTTGCCAGGCTTTGTTTTTCAAGTTGTTACTTAGAATACAGTATGTCTCAAAACTGTTACTTACAGTACAGTATGTCTCAAAACTGTTACAACTGAAGTCGAATCGGTAAAAAAAAAGGTCACAAATAAAAGTGGAATGATACGTCTTCGCTGATAGAATTTTAACTGAAGGCAGAAAATTGATAACTTATAATGTCGTCATTTCCAAAAACTCCACAACTTCTTCAGCGTTCGTTTTCATGCATTAAGAAGATCTGAATTAAGGACAAACCAGGACCTGAGAACTTCAATTCGGGATTACAGTAATAGGCAGTTTTGTAATATAAACTGAGGCGAGCAGGGCGGCTTTCCAGGGCTTAGCACTTCAAGAGATCCCAGCTTAAGGACGTTTCTTCCACGTGATTTTTTTTTCATTGTTTTTTTTTTTCCTTAAAAAAATCTCTAAAATTTCGTTCGATCCTGAAAAATTTCTCCCATCCTTATTTCGAACGCTGAAAACCACAACGATATCGAATAATACGTAAAATGCCACAATTACAATTAAAGTTAGGAACTTTCGAGAGAAAGGTATAGATTAGAGTGTTGACGATTAGCATCTAAGTAGGTATACACTTTTCACACGAGTCTTCGTGGTTCATGGGACGCCGAAGGTATGGGTTTCCAATGGAATTATTTGAGAATGGATAGCGTGCCCAATGCTCGCCCTCCTTAACACCCCTGGAAAAAAAAACTGGGTTCAGATTTGACAGAGGGCTGGGTGAACCCTTGGGCCCTTCCGGACGAAAACTAACCTAGGAAACAAATTCCCGACTTCAACCAGCAGCCTACAGTTCAGTTCATGAAAGAAGAACATTTGATGACGTAATTTCCTTATAGATTGATGTTTCCAGGGCGTAACAGCGCCATCTATTGCTCAAATCCGTAACTGAATCTTATAAACATTACGAAAACATTCTGGTTTTTGTATTTTCTACGGTTACGAATACGTAATAATAATTAGAATTGAAATACATAGAGCATCGATTATCAGAATATCAATCAACCGAAACATCGGTTCACCGAAGGCGTTCCAGTAGACAAAATCTAGGCATGGAATTAGGAAATTGGACATCCAGGGCTAAAAACTAATACTGAAGCAGCTGCACATTTTAAATAGTCTTAAAAAAAAAGACATTGATAAGGAGGGTTACAAAGAAAACCAATGTCTACAACACGGACAAAGAAAATGCCAACAAAATCTCTAGTTTCTAAGAATGAAATAACAGCACCTGGTTTTAACGCAAACAAATAACGCATCACTGCTATGGTATGCGATACAATTTTAATGGTATAAGTTTTTTTCGTAAATGATCGGTTATCCGAAATATCAGTTATCCGAACACCCCCCCCCCCCCGTGCCGCACTGTTTCGGATAATCGATGCTCTACTATAATTACAAACGTTCCACACTATTCCCCTTGCTTGTCCTTTCTTAGTCACGCTTATGCGATCACAAAACGACGCCATCTTGGACTGACTGCTCAGAGTTCAAGTTGATGACGTCATGACTGGTGACATTTGTTCCACACAAAGTCGATCGCTACATAAGACCATACAGGGCCAACCCTTCTTTTTTTTGCAAAATACTAGTGCTTGTATCGCTGGACCCATACGATTAGCATATGCCGCTTCGTTATTTTCAATAGATACACCCTATGAACAGTAATGCAATTGGAGGTGTTCGTGGGTGGAGATCATCCTTCGCGGTACAGTCCAAACAGAGGCAGATTGAAAATATTTTAAATTACCCCTTTACCTCCAAATCGAATCTCGCTTCCAAGGAGCAAACCTAGCCACTCCATTCCCTGGAAATTACAGAATTCCTATTCCTGAGATCGAACAAAAACGCTAGTCTAGCGATTATATATTAGTCAAAAGAAAGTAATAACACTATGAAATGACTTAATAAAAATCTCTCGGTAGATGGCGACACTTACCCAGTTGCTTTCTGACCATTCTTCTGAGAAGTTTTCTAAACTTGTGTTAAATTAATTTCTACTAAAGGAGAATGGGCCGATCTGTTCCACCACTGTATAGCAATAAGATATATATGTAAGGAAAGATCTCCATCAATAGAACATTTTTTATCGTTACGACTTGTCTCAATTATTAGTCCGTTCGGAGTTTTATAAGTCTAAATATGACGCTGAGTGATTGATTCTGATGAGTGTGGGTGGCAGAGAAGCTAACCACCTACAGGGGGGGGGGAATGCTTGGCTGTAGGCGGTTAGCTTCCCTGCCACCCACACACATCAGAATCAATGACTCAACGTCATATCTAGACGTATATAACTCCGAACGGACTAATAACTGGAACGAGTCGTAATGATAACATATGTTCTAAATAAGAAGATCTTTCTATAGGTATATATCTTATCACTGTATAGGATGGGGCAAATTCCCATAGGGTTCGCCCATTCTTCTTTGTGTTGAATTAAGTTGACGTTGCTGAGACATAATCCGTTCTTTCTTAGCACCAAAAGGAAACTATCTGGACAGACGTTAAGTAGCGCCATCAAACGGATGGTGTCCTGTCCAAAAAAGAAATCGGAACAGAAGAAAGAAACCAAAAAGAAACGTAAAGAAAAACCCACTGAAGCTAAAAAATGGAAATGTAAAATAATTAGAAAAGTAGAAGGAAAGAAAAGAAAAGAAAAGGAAGAATCTCCTCTTCTGTCACCTGACAACGAATGAAAAATTAGATTCTGTTCTGTTTCTTTAGAGATCTTTATTTACTGAAGCAATTCTGAATCTGTTTCTTTTTCACTTAATGATAGCATTCTTAAATGTGTATTAAATGATAATAAAAATAAACAATTATTGAGAACTGTTTTTCTTTTCCTGTTTGTTTTAAACTGACCAATCTATCGTTTTATGCACTTCGAAATCAGGAAGGACTACATGAAATTTGTTGGGTAGATAGACCTCTTGCTCGATTGCTTTTTATTTTTTAAACTAATAAAGAGTCATAAATTACTTATTATCTGATGAAGTGAAATCAGATCCTTTATTCCACGACAAAATTTTGCTGCACTGTGTAAAAAATAAGATTATTTTCAAATAGTTTCATCAATTTTCTCTAAAGCGTTCTGTCCCTTTCCCTTGGCATTCGGTTAATCGAGTAACACATACTGTCTCTCGTTTGGACAGTTCACAACAATTCAGAGAAGGAATAGTAAAAAAAGTGGCTTCCTAAATACTGGGGGAAAATAAATGAAATTCTTGTTTCAAAAAAGAAAGCTGTTCAGGGTTCCACTAAAAATTGAAATATTAATGAATTTCTTAATACTTTTATGATTCTTAGACAGGACTGTCTTATAGCTGCTGGGTGAATCATCGCTCCAGTTGCTCGTCATTGAGAAATATAGTCGAACCCCGCTTTTACATTCCCGCAAATAACGTTTTCCTCTCATTTATAACATTTTTTCCCTTCAATTTTGCTATTTATCCCCTGTATTTACGCTGTCGTAATATCAAACTTTCCGTAGTTTACGTTGTTTCTGTCAAATAAAGGAGTTAAATAAAGAAGATGGCGTCCATGCGAAAAATTGAACAAAAAAATGGCCACTACTCACGTAAATTTCGCCATAAATACGGTCAATTTATGCAGATTCAATGACATCCGGACAAAATATCGTATTAACTCGAAACTAATGCGCACCTTTTCCGGCCAAATATAGTCTCTCCCCCTCCAACGTCCACTTATTACAATGCTTAGTGATTGCAACTCGAGAGGCCGAAGCAACTTTGATATATTGATTGTCTCGACACTCTATGTCTTCATTCGGTTTCGGCTTCATTCTTGTTACCTCATCTTGTTTCGTTTGAATTGTGTTTTTTTAGGTCTTATATTTTGAGATTTTAAAGTACTTAAAATAATGTGTATGACAATTTTCCTTTTCTAAATTAAGTATTATTTAATAATTATAATATTTAATATAGTCCTGTGTGTTATAAAAGTTCCAAGTATTGATTACAAATCATTCGATGTATTGAACATTGTATTCTTAATGTTCTTGGTATGAGGAAACCATTTACCATTTTATACTTTCCCTCAATTTACATTATTTTGTTTTTCAGAGTCCCTTGAAAAGTGTAAAACCGGTGTTCGAATGTAACAGTAAAAATTGTACTCAGATTTTTGTATTATTATTTTTTTTTCCGGAAGAGTACAATCGTCGTGACAGCCTTTTTGAAAAAGTCCAGAGACGGCCCTGCTTTTAGGCCTTTTTGTGTGAATGTGTGTTTATTTCTTAGTTTCTTGTTTCCCATTCCATTCGTCTTGAAATTTAGTGAATGACATTTATTGCATGCTTTTTTTTAATCTTTTTTTATTCGATTCCTAACCTTCAAGATCCGAATTTGATTTGATTTTTTTCCTCAATTATTTTGACTTTTTTTTTTTTAAAAAAAAAATGCTAAACATATTTTAGCAGAGAAATTAAGTATGAAACTGAAAGCCAGTTGAATTGTTAAAGCTGAAATGAAATGGAAGTCTAAAACAATGGCTTATTGCCATTGCAATAATTTATTATAAACAATTATGTCGTCATAAGGAGAGCATTTGCGCTCGAGATATAGAAGTTCGGCATTGAATTCAAACCTTGAACCACAAGCGTCATTATTACAATAACATCAGAAGGATGAAGTCACTTCTTCTCCGGAGAATAGACCAAAATTGAATTCTTGCAAATTAAGGTCCTCCCAAATGGCGGAATTGGCAGCTAACACTTCCAACAGCAGTAGAAGCTTCTGGAATTTTTGGTGGGGCGCCTGCTTGAAAGAGTCGTACGATTTCATTATGGAGGAAGATGGTCCCATTTGTTCCCACTGTCGCCAAAGTATCCACACGATGCCTAACATTCCCCCCAGGCCTAAAACAGCCGTCCGAAGACAAAAAATCACAGGAAGCACTCAGGTGGTGGTGGAAGCCAAACCCTCGGCCCCTACGGGTTCTATCTTCTTCTGGATATTCGGTAAGTTCCACGATTTTCCTAATATTAAAAGAAATTGTTTGTTTGCTGATATTTATTAATGAGTTTGTTTAACACACACTTCTTTGATTACGAAAACTATTAAATAAGAAATGTAGATATTTCTTTTTTAATATTAAAAATTGATTTGTGAAATTTATTAATAATAACAGATAAAGAAGACGACCTAAATGGGCATCTTAATGGCCGGTGACAACATGGCGCCATTCTTATTGCTGAAATATCGCAATCTTTTTTATCATTCAATTTTAGTTGTTTCTATGCATATATGTATATTTTTAACAACAAAGTTTTTTGCTTGTCAAATATTAGAAAGCTATTATAAGTTAACGGCAAAAGAAATCCGTGGGAAAACTTTACTATAAAATACAGGATGAAGTCATCCTCCATTTTGTTACCAAGTCTCAATTGTTAAAAAAAGAAATTAATCGTTTTTTCATTTAGGAAAAGGCCCGTGACACTTCTGTAAATTTTTGTTCAAAGTAACTAGTTGCTTTCGTTATTACCTGACAGTTACAGAAAATGGCTAATCAGACAGGAAATATAATGAAATCAATAAAACGAAGGGGAAGGGGTAATCGTAGTCAAGTTTTTATTTTCAATTAAACAATTCATTTTTTTTTATAAGTAGCGCCGTTATCGATGTGATCGCCATCTATTGTCCTTTCTGGGAACTGTAAAAATTATTATTCACTACGAATTTAGGAAGTGACTTCACAATGAATAGAGATTAAAAAGAGAGCTGAATGCTTACAATATTTTGTATTTTAAAGACAAAGTGATAGGTTTCAAAATGATACATCTTAAGAACTACGGTATACACAATAATATACGTCATATTCAGGGTCCTTATAGATTTTGGAGTTAAATTTACTCTAAAAACGCATAACTGTGGCATGCTGTAAAGGGAGTCTGGTGTTTTCGCGAAATTTTTGGCTAAAAATCTATAATTTTGACCAAAATGTAGAGAGGGAGGGAGGTACATTTGGTGCCTGAATTTGATAGGAGAGGATAGGCTGGTCATATATTTATTAGGTCATATATTTATTATAGTGTAGTGTGTGTTTGAAAATGAAGAGTTATGTGATTTAATCCATATAAATGAAGCCTGATGTGTTGTGAAGCCATCGGGAATCATCATGAGATGTTTGTTATTTCTATTTAGTAAGATACTATGTGTGGCCTCTTCTACAACGTGGCGCACATAAAAACGGCTCCAAAAGGTTTTGAGGTATATTTTGAAAACAGACACTCGGTAATCGCTATCGATCCTGTTCATGTTATCCGTACATTATTGCCGGTATATTTGTATTGTCATGTTTGCTCGATATATGTTCACGAGCCAACACGAATGAATTTATGCGAACATACTCCTCCACAATAAACACACATTGTGGAATTAAATATGCCATTACTCTCACATAGAGGCTGATGAACACTAAACAACACTCATCAGCACATGAACGACTGTGGCGAACAATATACGGAGCGGATATCACCACATGTGCATGGTCATTAGTGTTGAATGCTGTCTATAGTAAGGTGACCAATCGTTCTACTTCAGGGAGGACAGGTTTCTTTTGTAAGTTGTCCTCCCTCGAAAAGTGTCCTCCTACATGTCCTCCTTTTCTGATATTTAATTGACTGATTGATTGTGGTGAATGTGGGTGGCAGAGAAGCCAAGCACCGCGACCTGTAGATCTATTGTGCTCTCTGTCTCTCTGGTGTAACTGTCTTTACGACAGGTTTCAATTGAACGCTCTCCATTTTCTTCTATCCTGTGCATCTTTCTTCAATTGTTCATACTTTCTTCCTCTTTTAACATCATTCCTCTCTTTCCTTCTACTTTTCCCTCTATTATTCTTTGTTGTAGACAATTTCTTCGTAGCACATGTCCTAACCAAGATGCTTTTCTCTTGCGTATGGTTTCTAACAATTTCCTTTTTTCACCTATTCTTGTTAAAACGTCCTTATTCTTTACTCTATCCGACCATTTCATTTGTAACATTCTTCTCCAGAGCCACAGTTCAAAACTTTCTAGAAATCTCTTTCTTCTTTTTAATAGTCCATGATTCACTACCATATAACACCACACTCCAAACAAAACATTTAGCAAACCTTTTCCTTAATTCTATTGAAATGCCTTGTGCTGTTAACAATGCTTTTACCTTTTCAAATGCCTCTTTACCTATTGCTATTCTACTTCTTATTTCTTCAGTACAACTTCCATTCCATTTCACCAGACTTCCCAAATATTTAAAAGCATTTTCTTGCTGTATAATCTTTCCTTCTAAGAATTACCTTCCTGTCTGCTTATTCTCATCACCTCATGGTTCTCATGGTGGGAGAAGTGCAGGGGAAACGAGAGAACCCCGAGAAAACCTGCCCAGCGCGGATCGTCCACCATCACGAAACCCACATGAGAACCAAACCCCGGTACTCATAGGTGAGAGGCTTTCCATAGTTGAAGACTAATCTGTAAATCTATTGTGATTAATGCGATTGTGAGAAGCAGCAGTTGAAAGAGTTCTTTCAATTGCTAATGCTAATGGACAAGTGAGAAATTGAGATTGACTGTTGATACCGTAGCTGCAGCACTTGCCGTAAAATTCAATATGAAGGATATTTCTTGTTCAAATATTTCCAATGTATTGTTAGAAGAAGATACATTGACAAAAAATATTCATTCAAAGGAAAAAATACTCATTTAAATAATAATTAAGAAGCGTGTAAGCATTAAGAGGCGTGTAAGCATAATTACAATATAAAATGTTACAACTCGGCCGTCCTAAAGTAAAAGGAAGTAACTACAAATTTTCTGATTTTGCGTTTTGTGCGTTTTCTACGTAAGGAAGTATCTACACATCTTCCTAAGCAATTTGGTAGAGATCTGCTGTTAAGTTTGGCCCCTATTTCGATGATCAAAAGTAGCAACTGACTCAGAATATGCTTATATCTATGATCAAAGGCAGCAAATAATCAGTTTCCAAATTGCTAGTTGCTTCCTTTTACCTTAGGACGGCCGAAATGTTTATGGTTTGTGCTTAATATCCCCAATCTTTTATTATTATTATTTCTTATGATGAATTGAACTTTATAGGCAGAATGTTCTCGGCTTCTGAGATGAAAGCCTTAGATGATGACAAGTTTGAGACAATGGGTGAAATGAAAAAGAGGATTGCAAACAAAGAAAGGGCGGACGAAGGTGGAGCAAAATGTTACAATGTTGGATAAACCTCAGGTAACAAGAATATAAAGATATTAAAACAGTTTAACGTGCATAAAATATTCATAGCAAGAAATCAAGAATTCTCGATTGAAAATTGAACGCAAGTCGTTTTGAAAACGTTTGCGATTTTTAATTTATAAACTTATTATAAATGAATTTGTTTGGTGACCTTGATTTCTTTCTAAGAACATAAAGAATTAAAAATTATTTGCTTAAATAAGAAAAACTCTAATAAAATCTAAATAAATACATATGTATATTAAAAATTTACTAATTGATGTTCTTTTTTTTTTTTCCAGCCTGGAGTATTATGGGAAAGATGTCTTCAGTGACAGATGTTACTCGGGAAATTGGCATCTGAACCGAATGCTGTGATATTTGATGTAATTTTTTTATATTCTGATCTGTAATATTGGGAGGACTAAGCAAATATGGCGGGCGTCCCATATGTATTATATGTTTGAAATGGTACAAAAATAGTTTATTTGCCAAATTTTCGTAGATTTCAACTTTTTTTTTATAACTGAGTGTCAAAATGAATTGAAAACTTGTTTTAAACATGGGTAACTGGATTTAAAATTGCACAAAATATCAATTATTTTTTAAAAATACTTTTTGGTTTGTGAAATTTCCTAAGCATTAAAAAAATATTGAAAAAAAAAAAAGCTTTATTTCTTTATTGTTTAAGCCTAAAAATTGGAATTTTTTTTTTTAAACGGTTCATTTTATTTTGATATTCTTATTTTTCAATATCTGTTATATTGAAGCGTTATTTTTATTATCAAAACTTTGGCAAAAAATTTATATTTAAATAAGAGTTATAGAATGAAATTATTTATTATTGAAAAATTGTACGTACGATCTGTCAATAAAGACGGTTTAAAGAAACATTTCTCTTGCATTTATTTTCTGATTAATTTAAAATAATCTATCGTTTCTAGTTAGCGGCCTATTTGGGAGCTATTTTGATAGCGACCAAAATCGGTAGCTATTGCGTTTGTCCTGTCCGTCCGTGTCTGTCCACCCCTAACAACTCCCGAACGGATAGTCGGATCGACAAACGGATTTCACCATCGTATTCAGAGGTCCAAACACTTTAGGAATGGTGTATTTTCAAGGGGCAACCCCCCCCCCCCCCCCCATTTTCGACATATTTGGAATTGTCATTGTACCCTCTTAACAACTCCCGAACGGATGGTCGGATCGACCAACGGATTTAATTATTGTGTTCAGAGGCCCAAACACTGTAGGAATAGGGTATTTTGAAAGGGCCAACGAGTCGAGATATTTGGCATTGTTTTTATTTGATTTCTCCTCTATTAGCTTAAATTTCAGAAATGCAACCATCTCATTTCAGTTGTCAGTTAAAGCGTGATCTGTTTGTTGTCGGACTCCTACGCTGAATGTTGTCGGTTCGAATTCGTGTATCTACAGTTTAGTTTTTTTTCAATGTCCGCATGGATTTTTTTTGTTTTTTGTTTTTCTTGTTTTCCTAACTTTTTTTATTTTTTTCCTAACTTTTTTTTTATTATTATTTTTCCTTAAGTTAATGTACTTTTTTTTTATTATTTTTAATTTTTTTTTTTATTATAGTGGGTCGCCCTGAAATTTATGCTTTACCACAAAATTATATTCACTTGTTTTATTTCCGATTGGCCAATATGATAATTTTCTGAGGCTGCGTTCAGGCTTGTTACAGAACCTCAGTCAGTAACATCATCGCGAACACGCGGTGAGGTTCGAAGGATTCCCGTCGAGTATCATCAAAAAATAAATACTTAGCTGTTAGAAAACATGGATTACTGCAGGGGATGCATTTAGCTGAAGTTCGCTGCGTTAGAACTAGCCTTACCGCAAAGGAGCACTTGAGTTTAACGCCCCTATCGACGTATGACTTGTATGCACATGCTAAGAGATCTTGTGGGATAAACAAACATATAACTTTGTGTGAATTACTCAAAAATATTGTCGATTTTTGATATTTCAAGGCTAATGGTTCAGTACTGTGCAATTCCTTATTATAATGATTCTGTAAAAACGCTTGAATATCCTTCTTTAATGTAATATTTCCTCTATAGATATCTACACGGATAAAACAAAACACATGGCTTTGTTTATCCCACAAGCCAAGCAGTAGCCTGGTGGGATATTTTGTAACTACGAAGCCCCGCCTATCCTCAAGAGGTCGATTTAAGCACGAAGTTCTGTTAAATGTGCGGACATACATACTTAAACAGGTAGGAAACGAAAATGTATGGATTTGATAAGGGAAAACATAAAAAAAAATAACTAATTTTTCAGGACTTTTGAGTTTCATGGAATGAAAAATACATTTGTTTTTATGATTTGTATACTTAATAACTTTACGTATGTTTATAAAAACACAATTCAGTTTTAATAAAAGCAGAAATGAAACATAAGCTGATGACGATTAGGAAACCACTACAGCTGTCCTGGATTCCTGATATCACAAATATTAGAAACAGCTCCATGAATTCTTAATGTGCATTTCTGTAGTTTTATTGTGATGTTATTATGATTTCCGCATGTTAAACTTGTTATAATAATAAGTTAAATAAAAGTTCTTTGTAATAAACAAGAATACATAAAAAACTTTTAATGGCAATTGAATAAATGAAACAAATTAATTTCTTAGTATACGAAAGCATTAAATAATCCTTAAGAAAGTGAAGCTTCATTAAGAAGAACTAAGAGAAAAAAATAGCAATCTAACTTTCTATAAACAAAACTACATAAAATAATATCATACTTCTTTATTAACTTAACAAAAACTCACTAAAAACACTCGCCATTACGATATTTCTGAGAGCCTCAGCGGCCTCTCCTTTTTCAAATACAGATACACCATAAAAAAACTGGAAAAGAAATCTACCATCTCTTCTTCCCAAATTATAAAAAACAAATAACTAAGCTTCCCAAATTATAAAAAACAAATAACTAAAACAACAATCAAGAATAATAATTCCAATATAACAAACATAAAAAATGTGACATCCTCCACGTAACACTTTACACACGAAGCATTATTACATTTCACAAACATCAATAGAAATAAATAATAAAATGTCCAATTTCAGAAATAAATAATATTATTTAATAAGAGTTATAAAGAGGAAAGTTATATAAGAGGATCAGAAGGTTGCAGGTTCGATTCTTGTCGAGGACGTTTCATTGTAGAAATTATTTCTATTTTTTGAAATTGATTATGCACACGTTGAATGTGCTCGTGGGTTTTATTTTGTTAATGGGTCATTTGTTATTTATGTTATTTTTGTTAATTATGGAATGGCTTTAGACCTGATGAAGGAAAAGATGAAGAAGCAGACAAACACAGGAAAAGAAATTTTTTGAAACATCCTTACGGAGGCCGGGATTTGAACCCAGCTTCCGACAAATCTCCCTCGTGGAAGGCCGACGGTTTGACCACAAGGCTATGCCGGAACGGCGTTTCTTTGCTGTCCAGTAGTAAAAAGGATCAAAACCTTTAAGAGAATGGAGAAATTAGAAGATTCCGATTCATTATTTTAAGAGATTTTTGGAGATATTTTGTGGAATTTCCTACCTGATATTACATAAATGGAAAACTACATTAATGATTTACACTGATATTTTGTTTTCGAGTTGGTAACACTGCGGAGGCATTACCTGTTTCTTATTCCATTTTGTGAACTTGATGGAACTTCATCCCGATCTTAATTTGATAGCGGCAACAATAAAAAAACGTTAACATTCCATTTGGTATTAGTGGAAAATGAAAAACCACGGAAAGATAAAACATTTACTTTTTATTTTCGGAAAATAAAACAATTGGAGTTTTCTTGGATAACTGTATTTTTTTTCTAATTTGCTAGTTGTTGGTATATGCGTGTGTTGTTTGGAGGGAGTGGGAAGGGATTTGAAACTCCCTACAATTTGAAAACCCTTCAGAATACCCTTATTTCAAGGTAGTTCTCAGTAATCTCCAATTTCAAAAATCAATTCCCACCATCTTGTATTCGTCCACTTGTATTGCAAAGTGGAGTACATAAGTAAATGTCTAATTTTCTTAAGAATAGATTAAGAAATCTAATATTTTCCGCGGATATGGAATTAATTAATTGTTTTTGGAATTGCTTTTGTTCGAAAATAATGATTTATGCGTCGAAGTTTTCCATGGTGCTGCATTCTGAATAATACCTTTCTTTTCTTGAAAATTTCAATCAAACAGTTCCAACTCAGCAGTTAAATAGCTTTAAGCCTTCCTCGTATATTTGTCATCATTTCTTGTCATCATTCTGTAATTTTTAGAGACCCCAGTTTGGAGGAGCAATTAGGGTTTCTGTGTATGTGCGCGTGAGTCAGTCCAAACCGGAAGTCGCAGATCCATGAGTTCGTTGCACTCGCAATGGCCTGGAGGTTTTGGGAAAATCCAACTTCCGTTCCAGGACACTTCCGGTGTTATGTGACCATTGACCCAGGCCATGAAAATAGTGGTAATTGGATAAAACTGAGGTGTATTTATTCTGAATCATCTGCGTTTTGAACTACCCTCGACCCAACGTGGCCATTTCCGGTTCGAAATGATATTTTCAAAATGGTGGATTTAGTTTCAAAATTCAGGGTCAATCCGAAATGAAAAGTATGTTTTATTTTTCTGTTTTATTTCGAAACGAAACATTCTGGAAAGGATCTTACCTCAATGGTACAACATTGAAATTAAGATGAATTTAAGATTAAGTCGGAACCACACGATTCCGAAATACATAGAAGATATGTAATCGATGAAAACACTCTCGTAGTTTTTTAAGAAAATTCGCGATTTACTTGGAATTCTTTCGCGGGCTGCGGATCGGACGTTTTGAAGGCAAGAACAGAAACCCACCCGGCGGGTAATTCGTAATCCCTTCCAGGATATTTCGTTTAGAAATAAAACAGAAAAAAAAAAAATTAAACATTTTCCTTTTAATTAACAATAGGTTAGGTTAATTGAGATAAGATCCTTTTCAGAATGTTTCGTTTGGAAATACAACAGAAAAATAAAACATACTTTTCATTTCAGAATGACCCTCAATATTGAAACTTATCCGCCATCTTGAAAATAGTTCATACGTAGAATTATTGTTTAGGGGTGCTTCTGCAGAGCGTCACTAAATTTCTAATTTTCTTAAAAACTACAAAAAAAAAACAAAACAAAAAAAAAAAAAACAGAGTTTTCCATCTATTACATATCTACTATATATTTCGGAATCGTGTGATTCAAAAAAAAAAAAAAAAAAGAGAATTCGTTTTAATTTTACTGGTATGGTACGCTACACAATTACCTAATCCTGAAATGAATAAAAGAGGCAATTTATTATTCATTTCAGGATTCATTTCAGGATTTAGGTTCAGATGATTGTTTTTGTGTTGTATTCATCTAATCCTATGTTTTGTCTTTAATATAAGCCTAAAGATAGTAGCATTAATAACAGACCAAGTCCGTTGTAAGTTGCTTAAGACAATTGTGAAGTAGTTAATGCGTGTTTTTTATTTTATTGCATTGTAATAATTCATTATTATTGTAACAAAAAAACCTACATCAAAGTTATCCACCTAACAGTGGTCTAGAAACATGCGAAACGCTACTGATACGGAATTTCATTTCAATAATTCTCGATATCTCTGCGTTGTTGTACTGGCGTGTTAGTCGACCGAATAGCCAATAGCTAAAGTTAGCAATACTATAAAGAAGATTTGACCGAAGATTATCCGTGAATTATTATGATGAGCAAATTTTATCTCAGTTTACTAGTAGTGATGCTAGGAGTACAAGGTAAGAAGTTTTCTGTGAAAGTTTTAAGGGTTTGTAGATAAGAAAAACCATAATTACCATTCACTTTTTATAGGTTAAAGCAGGGGTTCTCAACCTTTTTCAACCCACGTACCCCTTTTTTTGTGGTATATTTAACTATGTGTACCCCCAACAAAAACACTTTAGTTGTATTAAAATGTGTTATATTAGTTAAAGTTTAACTTTAAACAGTTCAAGTTTAATTACGAATAGATAATTTAAATTAAAAACAAGAAATTTTATTTTAATGGTCATTTTATTACAAAGTTTTTATTAATGAGACATAAAATCAAAAAAGTCTCAGAAAATAATTAGTGGGAATACTTTTTGGTAGTTAACCCAAGGGGTACGCATACGACCGGTTGAGAACCGATGGGCTAAAGGAAAGAATTACTGAATTTTTATAGATAACAAATTGTTTTCAATATTTTGATATTCAGTTGGAGTGAAATGTAACAAAAATTGTTCTGCTAATCCTTGGGATAATTCTTAAGCGGAGGTTGAGTCAAGGTCGTTTCAAGTTTTTAGTATAGAGAAAGAAGAATTACCTTATAAGGAAATGGAAGGTTCACTTAGTTGATCCTGGAACTCAGTGCTGCAGAAAGCAATATGGCGGCGTCATAGGAACAGGTTGCTGTAAGGCTTGCACACAGCCAAACTAGAGGTATAATTTGGAACGTTTTCCACTATTTTAAAAGTCAGGTTGATGGAATATGTATTTCTGAAGACCTGCTATTGCTACAAAATTTGCCCTATTTGATGGTGAAGAGAATTGTCAACGAGCGAAAATCGAGGGGATCCGGTCATTTTTCCTCGCCCCCGCATTTCATTTTCCATGTCCGAAGCCTTTTAGATATGGATGATATTTATAAAAAATGTGAGTAATCTAAAAATAATAGTAACAGTACATAGATACATTAAAGAGGCAAAGAATAAAGAAAATAAAATAAAAATATTACTACGTAGTAATCCATAACCCACGATTTTCATCTTTTTTCAACCTTAGCCTTTGCCTTAGCGTCGTTTAGTTAAGGGTTAATGAAATAATCATTTCAAATCGTTATATCTATTTGACTGATGCAGATAATAATCTGAAATTTTAAATATGAACGCGTTATAAATGTAGACATCATAATTCCTTACTATTTTTGTCCATGATTATTGAATTTCATTTATATTTAATATTTATTTATTATTTCAAGATAGGATCATGTTTTATAATGTTGATTAAGCTATTAAAACCGGGACATAATCTTCCAATGATAAAGAAAGTTATGTGAGAACTGAGTATTTTTTTAGTTATTGTCCTTGTTTTTAAAAATTAAACAGTATAAATTATTGAAAATGTACTCCTATAAATATTTTTTTTATAAACATTCAAAAGGATTTTTTTTTTTATTTCTGTTTAATTTAAGAGATTCTATACATAATGACGCCTTATTTAGTGTTTTTTAAAATTTTGGTTGTTATCATTATTTACA
>JAFIDM010008419.1:32090462-32121847 GCA_023159025.1 Thereuonema tuberculata | reverse complement strand
ATTGGTATGCAGACTCCGTAGGGGGTGTATGGTCTACAGTAGCAATTAGAAATGTGCCTGACTTCCGGTTAGACCGGAAATGGATGAAGTTTGCTGTTCATTTCTATGTTGAAATATCAAAATGAAACCTATGCCAATCGATAGAGTTCGTTGTGGTGAGTAAAATTGTGGTGAGTAAAATGATATATGTCATGTGTCATATGTCTACCTGGCACTTTCGGTAAGTAGCCTATATTCTGAAGAGTTTCATGACTTTTCTCGAAAATTCTAGTCTATTCATGAAAGTTCTAGAAAAATCTCGTCAGATTCAGAGGCATTTAGGCTCTGTGTCTTGATTATTCTAGACAATTCTAGAAGTTTCCAGAAAATGTTAGTAAAAATTCTAGAATTTTCAAGAGCATTCTCGAATTTTCTACTTTGACGTAGAATATGGCAGGAAATGTCATGAACGTTCTGGAACTCTCGAAGGTTTACCACACTTTTCCGTAGATTTCTAGAAATACCTCAAGAGGTATATAAACCCTGTGGCTTTGCACGAGCACAGTCAGTTACGATTTCAACGTTAAGCAGATCAGTACTACTTTTAACTTGTGCTAAAATGATGGAGGTGGCTGGCACAAATCCCTCCATCTTAATATAAACATCGGCATTCAAGAATGATATTCATTGTTTTTTTCTATTCTTTAAACCAGTGATTTACATTAAAAAATCTTCCAAAATGGCAGATCTTCCAAAATGGCACAGCAATATTACTGTGAATGCTCCACGGAAACGTGTGACTTTCAGCCACCGAACATGCATTTTCAAGTGCAAACGAGAGTCATCGCATATGTTAATTCCAATAAAAGCCCGGAAAGAAGCTCTCAAGACTTTGAAAATCTATATTCCAGCTAAAGCACGATGCTGCAATCATCATATCAATCCAGGAAACTATCTTTTTCATCGTGATTGGTTCGATCGTCTTTCATCAAATCGTGTTATCGAGCAAGAAACCACTGCTATGTCAGGACAAAATATAGCTGAATTGGTTGAAGATTTGTTAGAAGAAGCCGCAGAAGGTGAAGAGGCGGGCGAAATCTTTGATGATATGACATCTTCCTGCAATTCCGGTAGAAAACGACGATGATTCACTGGACGTTAATGTAGCTGCTGCCGCACAAGAAGGTTTCTCTCCTGCAGAAGATGCTTAAACTGCATTGCATATATAATACTTCAATCAAGATGTATTCGAAAATCATAATAAAATCCCTAATAAAATCATGATACCCCAATACTCTTTGGTTTCTGCATTTTTCTTTCAGCAAACTTAAATTTTACCAATTACAATGGTAAAACCGGAAGTGCCAGCTAGACATATGACATATGTTACTCACCACAACGAACTCTATCGATTGGCATAGGTTTCATTTTGATATTTCAACATAGAAATGAACTTCATCCATTTCCGGTCTAACCGGAAGTCGGGCACACTTCAAATTGCTACTGTAGACCATACACCCCCTACGGAGTCTGCATACCAATTTTCAGCGAAATCCGAGAGGGGCATAGGTTTCATTTTGATATTTCAGCATAGAAATGGACAGCAAACTTCACCCATTTCCGGTCTAACCGGAGTTCGGGCACACTTGTAATTGCTACTGTAGACCATACACCCCCTACGGAGTCTGTATACCAATTTTCAGCGAAATCCGAGTGGGGCATAGGTTTCATTTTGATATTTCAACGAAGAAATGAACTTCATCCATTTCCGGTCTAACCGGAAGTCGGGCACACTTCTAATTACTACTGTAGACCATACACCCCCTAAGGAGTCTGCATACCAATTTTCAGCGAAATCCGAATGGGGCATAGGTTTCATTTTGATATTTCAGCATAGAAATGAACAGCAAACTTCACCCATTTCCGGTCTAACCGGATGTCGGGCACACTTCAAATTGCTACTGTAGACCATACGCCCCCTACGGAGTCTGCATACCAATTTTCAGCGAAATCCGAGAGGGGCCAAAATCGTCGATTTTGGGACAACCTCTTTATTGCTTTGATAGAAAAAAAAAGTCATACCACGAGTTAGTTACGGCTCTTCGATTTACGACGCTTTGGATTTCGAACATTTTGAATTGACATTATTCCCTAAGGTTGCGACGCTTGCATCGGGGTTCCGGCTCTTTAGTGTTGTGATGCAAGCACCCGATCGGCTTCCAACTATAGTAGTTTTCAAAAAAGTAGGGTTTGCCTTAATCTATATGGTCATTACGTAGCGATCGATTTTGTCTGGAACAAACGTCACCAGTCATGACGTCATCAACTTGAACTCCGAGCAGTCAGTCCAAGATGGCGTCGTTGTGTGATCGCTTAACCGTGACCACGAAAGAACAAACTTTGCATAGCCCAAGCAAGGGGAATAGTGTGGAACGTTTGTAATTCTTTCACTTTTAATTATTATTATGTATTCGTAACTGTAGAAAATACAACAACCAGAATGTTTTCGTAATGTTTATAAGATTCAGTTACGGATTGTAGCAATAGATGGCGCTGTTACGTCCTGGAAACATCAATCCAAAAGCAAATTACGTCCTCAAAAGCTCTTCTTTTATGAACTGAACTGTAGTTGTTAACATAGATACTTTGCATCTTTCTGGAACCGTAAGTGTCGTGTCCAGGATACTCCTACATACTGGAGTACTGCTTGAGTTAGTATCAAGTCATCTTCACAACTAAGATTGCTGAGCTACGGATAAGTTTTAATTACAATGTTTTGCTCTTTACGCTTGAGTTTTTCGGTATTTTATTAGCGAATTGGAATAGAACATTTCTTTAGAAGCAGTTGAAGTGGGAATTAAGATTATTTGAGGGATTCTTGATCGGAAAATACCAAGTCCTATTCAGCACTGAAAATATGAAAACATTGAAATTAAAATTGAAATTAATTGGAATAAATGCTAACATAAAAATAATAACAGTGGTTTTTACTAAACGACTGACTTTTCTAATGAATCATAAATTGGGTTCTTCAAACTGATGGGATCCCAAACACAATTCTTTAAAAAGATGATGGACGATTGTTTTGCAATTACAGTTAAGCCCCGATTATCCGCGGAATTGGGTGGCAAGGGCTTCGCGGATAACGAAAATCGCGGATAACGCGAAAAAAGACTAAAAATGATTTGTAAACACAACAAAAAATATTTTACCATTAAAACTTACGTTTTATTGTACAAAAAACATAATATGTAAAACTTTTAAAATATGTATAGTACAGCAGAAAGCTTTCTGCAGAGTAAGAGCCTGCCACTCATCCACAAATTCCGTGAAGGCCTGTAGGATCACGATGCACAATAAACCTGTCAGTAATTTCCGACCTTCGCACTTTAGGGCCTATTGTATTTTCCCAGTTGTTGGCTTGGATTAAAATTAATGTTTTTGAGGTTCGTAATTAAAAAAAAATTTTGCGGCTCTCGCGGATCATCAGCTTGCGGATAATCGGGGCTCTACTGTATTTTCTTGTTACTACAAATACAGGATAAGTAAAATTTGTATTAGATAACTTTAATCAAAACTTCGTTTATCTAATATAACAACACAGCATGAAAAAATTCCCAGCATACTTTGTGAATTCTGAGGCCGCGCGGTTGGCGATGTCGCTAAGACACTGGCCTCTCACCTCTGAGTCCCGGGTTCGGTTCTCACGTGGGTTTCGTTGATGGTGGCGATCCGCGCTGGGCAGGTTTTCCCGGTGTGCTCCCGTTTCCCCTGCATTTCTCACACCATCCTTTCTCAGTCTTTCTCTCCGTCTGTCCTTATTTCCGTGGAATAGCACAATAGATCTTTCAGGTCGCGGTGCTCGGACGTCAAGCCATCCACGCTCACCACATTACATTACATTACATTATATTAGTGAATCCTGAGGCACACCCTTTAAGAAACACTGGCTACTTACAAAACTTTTTTTTACAGCTTGGCTATTTCTAAAATCTGTAAATCTGTAAATCTGAAAGTAAAATTTGGCAAGACACACTGTAAAATTTTTTTTGCACATTAAATTATATGAGAACGACCGGCTTTGTCTTGAGTTTTGCTGACGAGTTACAAGAGAAATGGCAAGCAATAAAGATATATAAGGACGGCTTGAACCAATGAGCGAGGCAGGAAGCACGTGAAATTATTTCAAATTTCTCCTTTTTTTTTCCGGATATCACATATGATTACGGTCCTTCAGACGATCTCACATATTATATCTGGATAATTGCGTAGGTTTATGGACAGCCACAAGGAGACGAATGACCGGATTCTTCATCGTTCAATCATCCATACCCAGATGTCGCTCCGGTTGACCCACGTGTTTCCTGCCTCGCTCATTGGTTGAAGACGTCCTTATAAGGAGGGTTGATTCACGTTTATTAGGTCGATTGTCGAACACGTCATAGAATTAGCAGTACCCTTTTCTCCACCACCGGTTGTGTTCTATGGGGTGCCTCGGCATTCTGGCAATGGCTCTGCATCGCAGTTTCCATTGAAGAAGGCTGCATTGGAGGTTGACGAGGGGGATCTTGTCCACTCCTCTTTGCAAGCTTTCCAAAGCCCTTCTACTGTTTTCGGTCGTCGTATTCCCAGAGCCCAATTAAGTAATCCGAACCCGCAGAAGTCCACTGGATACATCGGGGGATTTTACAGGAATCATACTGAAAGGGATTGTTCGTATTCCGGTTTCATTCCCCATATTGGCCATGTACAGCTGTGCCGCTCTAGCTGTATGGCTCGACGCAGAGCCGTTTCTAAGTGTTCTGCTATCCTAGTCGAGAACTGAAAAATGCCGCCCCCTCCCTTTCAAATGCCGCCCCACCAAAAAAAAAACAAAAACGAAAAAAAAACAGAATCTTCAATTGAACAACCAAAAAAAAAAAAACAGAATCCGTCCTTCGGCCACCCTAAAATTTTGCCGCCCTAGGCGGCCGCCTAGTCTTGCCTAATGGTAGAAACGGCCCTGGCTCGACGCCTTATCCTGATGAATCCACACTTTCCTTTTGTCGCTGCCGTAAATGTGGGGATATCGTCACGATACAAGGGTTCCAGGACATGCTTTCGGTAATAGGCAGCATTAATCTTGACCTTTGCAGATACCTTCCTCAGCGGCAACTTTCCTCTGTAGCTGTAACCCGCAACAATCATGAATCCTCTCGAAAAGTTTTCTTTGCATTCGTGGTACCACTCAGATCGTCCTTTGGCATCAAAAGGGCGATAAAATATTGCCCTTGGCTTCTTGGTATCACTAAGGTAGATCCATGCCTCGTCCAAAGTAGCGACGCACTTCCATTTTTCCCCCGATAAGAGGTGCTCGTAAAGCTTTCGGCTGTTGGTCTTCCTTTCAGCAACGTGTCGAGGAAGCAGGCGGTAACCACGAGCTTTATGATGCTTTTCTAATTGCATATCACGTCTAATTATCCATGCAACCGTTGGCTGAGAAACTCCTACAACCTGGGCAACCGCCCTTTTGGTTCTAGGGTTCTCGCCGACAATCATAGCCTTCACTTTCTTAATAACATTAGGAGTTGCTGCCGGTCGTGGGTGTTGTTTTCGGGTCTGTGGCTTTCCCCGCACTTGGGTGATGGGCTTCATACGACTTTCTGCTATTACCCGGTTGACGGTGGACTTGCAAAAATGAAAATTTCGGCGTTTGCACATGTCCACAATTTTTGAAGTGGCATATTTAGCATCGGAAAGGGCAACTATGTACGCTCCCACCAATTTGGGATTTTTGACGGCATTTTTAGAATGCAACACAATTCCAGCTACCAGATAATCAACTACAGGCTTATGATCTCTCATTCGAACGCAACAATGCTGCGTCACGTGCACATGCGAGATAGCGCGCGCCCTTGAAATCGACCGAATAAACGTGAATCAACCGTCGGTATGCCCTTATGGATTGTCATTTCTCTTGTAACTCGTCACAGTTTTGCTGGTTCAAAACGAAACCTATCGTTTTCATGTAATTTTAATGTACCGTATATGCTCCAATAAAGGCCCCCGGCGTTTATTTTCAAAACTAGCCTCGACTCCCGGCGCTTAATGGAGACCGGCTGCTATTAGAGGCCGGCCATTATTAACAAAAACCTTCAGAATGCAATATTTTTACACATAAATACCGGCTAATATTACAAACAGCTATTTTATTTGAATTTCACATGCTACATAAGACTGTTAAAGATAAAAGGCAATGTCTTTCTGTACCTTTCGCTGCTATTCGTCGTCCGAATCCGCAATGACGGCTTCATTGTTGTCCAGTTCACTATCGTCTTCCTCTTCTTCCAGGTTTGTCACAACACTTTGAATTCTTTCTTTTCCGTATTCCACCCCACGAATCTTAAAGGCAATGTCAAATGACTGTTTCGGCGGCATTTTGTAAGGCAATGTACCGTAAGGTATTACGCACGTCTATAAAGATACGGACGCTTACACTAGTACCGGTAGGCAAATATCAAAGACCCGGCTACTGTTAAGTAGCCCGCACACGAGGGAGCTTTTGGCCGAGTTGCATGTGCAATTTGATGCCTAGAGCGGTTTTTTGAGCTGCATGGGCCAAGTTGCATGGAAGTTGCATGGAAAAAAAGCTTCACAGAACGGCGGTGCACCACGGAAAGTTGCATGGAATTACCCAATCACAGTGCAGCATTTTTATACGTCAGGCGTGACGTCATGCTCAAGGAAGAAACATGGCGTCGAAACATTTTTCCTTCACTTCAGATGGGCGAATCGCGAATACAGCAAAAATATCAGATTATTTCGAGTTTCTTTCACACATAAATACAGTTTATATGTAAATGCAGTAATTTAATGCGGTAGAATGTAGCATAGCGTTTGAAAAACCTAGATTTTTTGAATATTTCACATCGCAAGCGGATTGTCGCTCATTCACCATTTCCGGAAACTGCCACGTGACGTCATTGTTTCAGTGAGCAATGGATTATTATTGGCTGTTGGTCGTTGTTATTCGTGAATCGCATTATTGCCATCAACTGCGATTACATACCGGCTAATAATATTATAAAAATATTTCTCATATGTTTAAAATAAATCACAAATATTTAGTTTTGGAACGATATCACAGCAGTATCCTTGACGTCATGTCCAGTGATGTCATTCAAATTCGTAGTGTGCTTCGTTTGTTGTCCGCACGGCGGCGCTAACAATGTTGCATCGTTTGCGCACTGATAGTCGCATGCAGCTTTTTCTGTGCACCTCAATTTCCTCGAGTTGCACAGAAAAAGCTCCCTCGTGTGCGGGTAGCTTTAGAGACCGGCTACTATTTGGCCGTGTCCCCTCTGCAGCCCGGCGCTTAATAGAGACCGGCGACAATAAGAGCCTCGGCGTTTATTGGAGCATATATGATATATAAAATTTTTTACAGTCGTGTGTTCTGCCGACTTTTACTTTCCATTGTCACATCTGTGGAATGCAATTTTCTTTTCTATTTGAATGGAATTTGATGAAAAAGGGTTGCAACAATAGTAATAGCAATGGGAGACGACTCGGTTTCTTGAATCGCTCTATATGCTGCTTTTTTAATACTCTGATTTCGACAAACGATAGCCTTCATCTTCCCGTTATTAGCAGTATTTAAGCCAATTACAGCTTTGGTTCGAAAATAGGTCAGAGATATCTTAAGATAGAATGACTTTACTAACATTGGTGTAACGTTCACAGTAAAAATTGGATTCGTAATGCACATCTCAGTAACAGCTAAGGCTTTCGAGTTACAATGAAATTAATGAGACTTTTTCTATTTCGTCCCCCTTGAAATAAATCTTACTATATAAAAATGAATGTTTCTTTGTTTGTATGCGTTCCTATACCATTCATCACATTGCGATGAAACTTTGGTGAGTTGTTGTGCGCACGCCTGCGAAGATTTCTTAATTAGTAGAACCATTTTACAATATCTGGTGCGCGAGTCGTTGCAACAAATGAGTGTATTTCCGGTTTCAACGTATGAAGCAAGTGCGACTCGCATTTGCAATGACCATCAACAAAGCACAGGGACAATCGCTACAAGCGTGAAGACTAAATTTGGAAAATCCGTGCTTCACACATGGACAGCTGTAGGTGGCCTGCTCACGCGTCAGAAAACCTTCTGATTTATTCGTGTATGCACCAGACGGAAAAACAAAAAATATTGTGTATCCAAAAGCACTTCAATAACAGAATTAAAATACAAATACTTCCTTTGCAACGCATGCCGGGTACAGCTTTTTAAAAATATAAAGGTGTTACTAGAATCGCCTCGAAATTGAAAATATGAACAAAACCGCCAAAACACAACTGTGATAGTTTAAAATTTTCTAAATGCTTTACGGCGTTAAAAGATAGAGGAAGTAAAAAAACTAAGATATCTGAAATCCACACACATACACAGATCTTTTGATTTCTTAAGCCTGCTAAATCGTAAAGACGAAAGTGAAACATTAGCAGGAAGTCTTTACTTAATGCTCAGAATTTGAGATGATATGTCTACAATTCTACAGTTATCATTTAATTCTAAATTTGAACCAAAGCGAAAATGGCTCAGAAAGATTGTAGATTTATTGGAATTAAATCGACAACATGTGCTCGTCTTGTTGAGTTATTTTTTGCGATTTTTACTACAAGTGTAACAACGAAACAAAACACAACAATAACAACAATTATATTATGTGAATCTGGTGAAAGATGCTTCATTTTCAGGTTATTGATATTAGATTTCAGGAGGCTGAGTCTTATTTGTGACCGATTTTCTGATCGTACATTCTAGAATGAAGAAAGAATTTGTTGCCATTATCTTGCTGATCTTGAATTTCGTATTACTCAGTGAAACAACAGATGGTAAAACAGTTTTCTGCTGTGATTTGTAGTAAGCGTGTGGTTTAGGTTTTAATCGTTTGTTTTGCTTTTTAAACAGGGTATCACATACAAAATCTAAAATATTTATTTATCAAGTTATTTAATTTTTGGTTCATAAATAACTTGTTTTCTTTTTCCATTTGTTCAGTATTTATTCGAACAGCAGAAAAAAATTGTTTAGGGTTAAAGTAAACGGCAAATTGTCCTCAATTGAGTTTCCTATTTTTGTCGTTTGGTGGCAGCTGCTTCCATTCACCACGTGAACATTTTCAAAACAGATTTGGTTGGTTTTATTGTTTAACTCGTATTCATTTTGAAATAGTTAGTAATCAATTTTTGTAAAGAATTCGAAAAACAAACAAATAAACCACTAAATATTACTTAGTGTTGTTAGACTCCAAAGAAACACTGCTGAAATCTATTTTGCAGGTAAAAATGATAATATAAACTTTTACAGAGCACAAGTGGCATAATATTTGTTTTTTTTTTAAATATATTTTCACGGAATGTAGATATAGAAAACAGAAAAAGACAAATGTATGAAAAAAAGTAAAAATGATTTTGTATTTTTTGTGGGTTATCTGTAGATACATAGATTAGTATATTAATTTGGGGAATACAGATATTTAACTTCAAAAAAATCAATAATCATATTTACAGCACTATTGCCGTCACAGTCTGAAATTAATCTAAAAAAAAAAATTAACTTTAAATAGCTGCTGGAATTGAACAACTAGTCAAAAATCTTGAGTTAAATAACTGGAGGACTCGATGTTATCAGACCTGTTGTCGACGATTTGTCTGTCTGTCCGTTCGTATGCATAAAACAAATATCGTCTCTCACTGGATCGATGTTCCTGAAACTTGGTATATAAGATCAATGAAATGTATGAACCCATTCCAAATTTCATCACTTTCGATAAAAACTAAAGGCTACAGCCTTTTACGATCATAGATACTACGAGGAGTGATCAGAAACTAAGGTTACAAGGCCGATATTCCTATAGCTTTGTCCGTTATAGAGAAATTAGTAGTGTGCGGTAATTCTAATACATGCGGTTGGCAACTGTGCAGAGTTTCAGCCACCCGCCACCTACAGCGCTAGTGGCAAGTAAACACAAATGGCGACTCGTTTGGAAAACTGATCTCGCAACGAAATCCGTTCCGTTATTCGATTTCTGTGGGCGAAACATGTAACCGCGGCTGAAATTCACCGGCAGCTGGTAGAGATTTACGGAGAGACTGTAATGTCTCGTCAGCATGTCGCAGAATGGTGTCGAAAGTTCGCGGCCGTTAGAGAAAATACCACCGACGCTGTTGAAGCAGTTTCGCTGGGACATCATTGACCATCCTCCCTACAGCCCTGACCTCGCTCCAAGCGACTTTCACCTGTTTCCTCACTTGAAGGAGCAATTAGGAGGCCGACGATTCGCTTCAGACGAGGAGGTGAAACACTTCGCGACAACCTGGCTGAACACGCAAGGACAGGATTTTTACCAGGAAGGAATATCTCATGCAGTGACAAGTGCCTAAACCGATATGGAGACTATGTCGAAAAATAACCTAATGTATGTACTATCATTCGGCTGTATTGGTTGTATGAAATAAAATGTACACGTTTCACTGCAGGCTATGTAACCTTAGTTTCTGATCACCCCTCGTACTACATCTAAGTAGAACGTGTCTCCTGTAGTGAATGCTTCTCGAAATTCCTAGTTCCTTCGTTGATCAGTAAATGTCGAGAGCACGCAAACCAATATTAAATTTTTAACTCTACAACGAACGAAAGTTCAATAAATGCTACACGGTCTACCTTGAATGCTCTTTTTTTTTCTTTTTCTAACCGAATTTGGAATTTTCGAAATTCTGCAAATTTCCTCCATTTAATAAACAAATTCATCATCAAATTTAATCTGTTATTGTTAGTCCTCCCTGTAATACAGACTTGTCAGTAATAAAAGGACCGCTTTTACTTCCATTCTGTCCCTCTGCCTGTCGCATATTATCCAAATAATGGAATTTCCAGTAAAAATCAAATGGCTACGTCTAAAATCTCAGACCTGAATATCTACTCTCCTGGATGTAGGATTTAGTATTGCTGACACCAAATACTAACGCTCATATTTAGTTATAAACATTGCTAGCTGATACGAGTTTACCCAGGCGTCCAAAACCTAAGGACGACCATTAGTGTTGATGGTCACAAACACAAAATCTAATGAAACAGCTTGTGGCAATTTGCCTAAGTGTGGACGATCAGTAGAAGCGTGGCGTACATGTAAGTTTGTGAATCATGTACTGAAACGGTTAAAAGGTAAATTGGGGCCGTAGGTAAATTGTGTTTGAAGGTACCGTTTGACGTGAAAGGAAAAAAAGTGACAAACGTGAAACTTTCGGTAAGGCCAAAAAACATTATGATTTCTCGCGGCAAAGAATTATAGGAAAGCTGGAAGGAGGACTCAGAGTAAATAATGTTGCCAGGACGTCGGAAACGCCCATAGTGTTGTATCTAGGCTCTAGGCAGCGGCTGAAAGCAACGGAATGTACTCCAGGCGTATACGAAAGGTCGCCCGCTCTCTAGGACGACGCGTGAAGACAGATTTTAACAGCGAAATGTAATTGCCGCCCCACAGCTTCCGAGTCGCCTCCATTTCAGCACAGGAACGCGAATGTCCAAACAAATTGTGCCGAGACGTCTGTGACATGCAGGGCTACAGTCTCGAAGTCCTGTAGTCTGCCTTTCCACTATCCAGAGCTCACTTTAGCGCAGGTCTGCAGTGGTGTCGTCTCCATCGAAATTGGACAAGTCATCGCTGGGTCTCTGTTCTCTTCACAGACGAGTCTCATTTCAGTTTTCCTCAGATTATAGACATCAGCTGATATGGTATGAAAGTGGTATCATCGCTAATGTGCTGGAAAGGACAGAATTGGCGGTGGTGAGATCATGGTGTGGGGAAGTATCATGATTGCTGGATGTTCCAGCTACAGGATCTGGGACTTTGACTGGCGATATACAATATACATACATACATGATGAATCTTTCCTCGGCAAAAAATTCCGGACGTAAACTATCCCCCCATTCGGATGTCCGGGAGGGGGATACTGAGGAAGGTTACATTATGAAGCAACTCAACCGACAGAAGAAAAGAAGATTGAGGATTGGATCATGGAATGTGAGAACTCTTCTTCAAGCGGGGAAGTTGGAAAACTTGAAGGAAACTCCCTAATGAAGGATGCACTGGAAGGAATGGTGAACGGTAAAAAAGTTCGAGGCAGAAGAAGATTTCAGATGATCGACAACATTAGGGTGAATGGATCTTATGTGGAGACGAAGAGGAAGGCAGAAAATAGGAAAGATTGGAGAATGCTGGGTTTGCAGTGAAGGACCTGCCCTTGGCAGAGAACTATACAATATATAATAATATACTGATATATTAATATATTTTATTGAAAGAAATACTCAATAAACTCACTAAAAAACATTTTAAATTATATATTTAAGAAACAATAAAAAACATACATTACATAATTAAAAAGGGGAGCCTTGAACAGTTTCAGAGGCGACAAGTCCTCCATCGTCAGCAAGAAACTGTTCAAGGATCCCCTTTTAATTACGTAATGTATGTTTTTTAATTGTTTCTTAAATATACCGTATAACTTAAAATGTTTTTTAGTGTCTTTATTGAATATTAATTCTTAATTTTACCACACGTTAAACATTCCAATGTTAATATATTTTATATCAGTATATTCCGCCAAGGCAACACGTGCTTCCGTGCGCCCTTACTACTGAGATCAGCCGCTAGGCGGCGGCATATACACACAACTACTTCTGAATTATATGTACATAGTTCTTACATATTTTAATCATTATACTGTTTAATATAGAAAGCGTGGTTTTTAAAACTTTTTTAACATTAATTATTTTTACGTCATATCATGTCTACAATACGTCTATAGTAAAACCCCGGTTAACCGAACTGAAAAGGGGAAGCCATTTTGGATAACAATTTTTTCGGTTAAGCCATGAACATCTAATACAGCTGCAGTATTTTGTATTGTAATTACAGTACGTATTTGTGAAAGGTTTTGAAGGTCAAACGAATTCAAAAATCTTTGTATGTTACACTTATGTTGTTTATTAAAGTTAAAATTACATTTTTGGGATTACAGTAGACTACATCAATATACAGTATTCTATACTTAATAGTTTGTAGCATATGAATTACTCATTTAAAAAAATCAGTAATTTTTGTTTGTTTCTTGCGTCCCTCCCATCGAAGTATTTCCGTGCAGTACAGTATTATTGTTTGGATTTTCGATTTTCGGAGGCGTTTCGGATAACCCGGGTTTCGGTTGACCCGAGTTCAGTTAACCGGGGTTTTACTGTATTTCCATATCTGGCTACAGACGTACAGATATAGATATCCGTTCGTAGATATTGGACGCCTGCGCACTAATACAATAGCCGCTTGTGGATGAAATGCAGGTATTGGTTAAACATGGCGTATCATGTGTTCATATTCTATTAACGAATTGTCTGGTGACTTTTGCAGACGATTTGGACGAGGACTCCTCGTCTCCAGATTATGCCTTAGTAGACGATGAAGACGAGAAACAAGATGGCGGATGGACGTTGTGGTCGGAATGGTCGTGCAGCCAACCTTGTGGCGGAGGCAGAATGTATCGGTCCAGGGACTGTTCCAATCCTATTCCGAAGGCCGGCGGTGCTGCCTGCCCTCAAGCAGAAGAGGAATATTCCTTAGATATTTGCAACGAAGCCGAGTGTCCTTATGGATCAATTCCTATCCGTGAGTCAGTTTCTGTCAGTTTTCCATTTTGTTTTATTATGATATTTATGTTGTAAATTAGCGATGAATTTCTTTCCAATTCCAAAAACTTACGCAGTTGACTTACAGATGTCAGCACTTAACGTGGTTTTCTCTAAACAAGGATTTACAGTCGTCTTTCTGTTTATCACTCGATTGTTATGGAGGTAAAATGACTATAGTCAATTCATTATATCTCTGCAGACACGTGACAACTCCATATATGGTGAACGATTGAGCACTAGTTACTCCGCATACTTCCGTTTTGAACATGGCGGCTGTTGAACGCATACTTTGAAGTCAATCGAGAGGAATCATTTGGAATATTATTTTTTTATTTCAAGTCGTCTATCTCTATCGTAAAACGGCTGAAGCAACAGGTATTTCATCTCAAGGAAACCGATGCCTCGCTTACCACTAAGCCTAGCCCATTGTTTGAAACGCCGGGCAAGAAAAGACACCGATAACAGAAATGGATGACTAAAAACAAACTTTTTATGAAATCGAAAATTCGAAAATAAATAAATAAATATATAAAAATATTCTTAATATTGAAAAAAACCAACAAAAATAATACAAATTAAAAATTGTAGCGCGATAACGAATTTGATGTAAACACCGGAAGTAACTTATAACGACATTCCAGACGCGACCAAGCAATAACTCGAGTTATCGAAAAGAAATGATAATGATTGGTTAACTGAGATCACGTGTCTCTGATCTTCATAGATACACTGAATTGACTATAACATTATTTTATTGGTAATATATAAGCTTCTGAATAAATTTATAGCGCTGAATGGAAAACGGTTTACTTCATTAGTTATTTGTTTATAACTAGCCAAAAGCCCATTCAAAAGACAAAAAACGTTAGCGAGTATTAAACAATAGAATTTATCATATTTATTAACCATGATTTTAGTTCAGTTTTACATTTGTAAGAAGTGTTATTAAATACAGGTGAATTCGTTTTAATTCCTCCACAGTATTTTGATTTATGTTTGCCTTTAGTATATGCAAGATTAAACCATTTCACAACAATCCAATGACACGGCTTCTGAAATATCCACCATTGCCAGGCATTCGTTGATTAACAAATACAGACTGTCATTTCGTTGAATTTCATACATTGTCCCTATTAAGAAAATTGTAATTAACTAAACTACAATAATTTCTAGTGACCTCGTAGAGAGGAGTTATTAGCCTAAACCCGTAATCGGAGCCCCACGAGTCATACTTCGTTTGATTCCCCACGGCCTGGAAGTTTAGGGAAAAACTCCAACTTGCGGTTCAGGCCATTTGCAGTTTAGGTAGTCCACTGGCAGGGGTCAGGAAAATATTAGTAATTGGAGAAAATTGATTGTCTATCTACTATGCTGAGAACGAATATAATGCCCTCGACTCAATGTGGCGACTTTAAAAGAATGGTGGCTTAATGGAGGTTTAGCCATACTAAATGAACTGAATCTGATCATCGGTTCTTCTGGAAATCCATTTGAATTCCAGCAGCAGGACGGAAACGCTGTTGTTGCGCTTCACCCTTGAAGCAGAACAACTTGAATAAATGAATTTTGCGCGCAGTGAACCAAACGGAAGGTTTCTTTACAATATTAGATAAAATCTTAACGTGTGTTAAAATTGCATTTAATAGAATGCAAATTAGAAACCAAACACACCAAAAATTGTTAAAAAGTCTTTAAAATAAAAATGTTTAAATATTTGATAGACAAGAGAATCGCACAAGATTCCGAAACTCTCCTTTGGTTTTCCGTAATGTATTTTTACCCATGTTTTTATTATAAAGATTTTCTGACAATTTTTGGTGTGTTTGGTGATTTTTTATTCTATCTTTACAATAAGTGACAAAAAAAAGGTAGATTATGAACCGTTGTACCATTGTTATTTACTGAATTTCTTATCATAGGTTAAACCATTGATTGAATTCAATATGAGAAAAAGATCAGTAAATCAAAAGTGAACGTTCATGTTACACAAAATTGTTTTTGATCCGATGCAAAGAAAGTATCTTCAAAGTCTGCTGCGCATGTCTGTGATCAGGTGCTGCCACGCCACGGATAGCTTCAGAAACCTTTGTTCCACAAACTTTGATCAATGCATTCAAAGGAGTGCAATTTTGCTAATATAAAAGGACTTTTGGAAAATTGAAAGAAGACAAACCATTGATTAACTTTAAAAGTATGTTTCCTATATAATAAGTGAAACATTACGTCAACAATTAACGTAGTTTTTCTTTACAGATCTTCGCGAAATATTAGAGAAAGAATTATTGGCTAGGGAAGCCATTACAATTGAGCAAATGGAAGACACTGAAGTGGTTCTGTCTTGTGATAGTCGTTGGACGGAATTTCTTCTTCAAAGGTTCCCTAGTTCCAGTGTTGTTTGGTATTTCAATGATCAGCTTCTACAATTTGATTTCCTGACGATGATCTACAAACAAGAAACGTTACGTAAGTCCAAACAAAACATTTCAAAAAATATAAAGATAAAGATAAAACTATAAAGCATCAAAATATTAATTTTTTTCTTTCTTATTTTAGATATAAGCTATATTCGTCCACTGAAACGAAATGGCGCCTACGGCTGCCAGATTGAGCTCCCATCTGGTGATGTTCAAATGTTGAAAATAATGACGCTTGTTGGTGAGGCTTTGCTATAAGTTTGGTTTTTATTTTTCTATAAAGAGAAATATTAAACTTTTTTTTTGTTCGCATATCCTCAGATGTAACTTATCTTTAACTATGTTCTCCCAAAGTTATTGATGCGTAATTGAAATTACATATATATCAATAAAATTTATGGGCCCAGGGTAAACATCTAAAATAAATTACATAATTTACAATCAAAATATTAAAAATAAAGTAATATTAATAATAAATAAATGAATAAATAAATAAATTACTGTATTTCTATTAATAACTAACATAAATACCGGAGCTTGCACCCCCCCCCCCCCCCGTTTACACCCCTTAGGATGAGAATATCGAAAATTCGTCGGATTAGTATGTTTTTGACAAAGAACACTCATCCAAAATTTCAGGTTTCCAACTCAAGTGGTTTCGGAGAAAGGCATACCCTGCAGGACAGTTCCACCCCCACCGCGTTTACACCTCTTAGGATCCGAATATCGAAAGTTCGTCGAATACTTTAGATTTTGATAAAGAAAACACACGTGAAATTTCGTGTTTGCAACTCAATCGGTGTCGGAGATACGCATATCCTTGAAGAATGTTTGCCCTCCCGTTTATATCCTTTAAGATCCGAATATCGAAAATTCGTCGAATAAAGTATATTTTAGATTTTGACAAAGAACGCTCATATCAAATTTCGTGTTTCCAACTAAAGCGGTTCTAGAGATATGCATACTCTTCAAGAAAGTTTGCCCTTTACTTTTGTCCTTTACTTTTTGTTGTTCATGCATTATTCTGTAATGTATGTGAACCTCCGTGCCAAATTTGGTAAAAATACATTTAGAAAAGTGACCTTGTTTTGAGAAATGGTGACAAGACAAACAAACACTCGCGCTTATAATATAGATAAAAATCTTAAGAATATTAAAGTTTAATCTGTTTAAAGTTTTAATAAGTAAACATTAAATTTTACAAATACTTATTTCTTATCATATAAAAATTCTTAAATTAACAAACGTTTTCAGTACTCAAAGTAATTTATTTAAAATAACGGCAAATAAAAAATCCATCCGGACAGTTCACTGGCAGACTTTTTTTTTCCCACGTATCCTCTTAGATTTCTTTTTGCACTCGAAGTTGAAAACCACTGCTGTAAAGTAAGAAAGCCTGTTTTGCTTTCACTGATATGTCGATCTTCGTCAAAAAAAAGAGTTCGCCACTTGCAGGAAATTATCAGCTGTTGTATTTTTTTAAATCGCTTTTTTAGAAATTTTCCAAAATAGCATGTTTTTTTTTTTTTTTTTTGCTCAAATCAAATATGGAACTGTGAAAGAGAAAATATTTTTGTTTTGGATGGAGAAGATCTAAGTTCTGAAGTGTTTTTATAAATTAATCTATAGATCTACAGATTTTTATAGATTTTGCATGATTCAAATACGGTAGCATACAAGGCTTTCTATAAGGTGGCTGAACTTCCAATGTTTTGATAAGCATTTTCAGAATCCAATGCAGACACTGCCCCTATCCTTTTTGAAGTTACAGATACTGCTTGCCCAAGCGATAAAGACTGGGTTTGGCGCACTGCCAAAACAATGGAACAAGCCGAAGGAGAGAATTACATTCTAAAAGTTTATCATGCATGTATTTCTTATTCTGTGTGTGTGTATTTTATTCTCGCGTTAATTTTAAACTGAATTTTGTGCAGTAATTTTTCACTTTATGCATCTCTCCTTTGTACGTCTTTGTTTCTGTACTTGTCGACACATACCCATCTCTTCACTATTTTCACGCCGAGAAAAAGGTCGGAGCGACCAGTAAATCACGTGTATCTTTCGTCTGGCTAAGTAGTAGAGCTTTCTCTCAAGACAGGACTGTTACTTAAGAAATGATATTATCCAGTATTTATTTTTTTAAAGTAAGAACTCTTTTAATTTTTTTTAATTACAATCTTTTAATAAAGATGGATAAGATTTTGTAAATTAAAAGTTATATTATTATTCTATTTATTTTCAATGCTAACTTTTTTTTTATATTATAATTCTTCTTCAAATCTTGAACTACTGTTACAACAATATTTACTTATTTATTTATTCATTTATAGCAGGGTTAGTACAGTAGTTAATTAACGACATGCTTTAAAGAAAGAATTTGTTTTCAAATTCGTTAGGCATGAAAACGCGCCATCTGGGGTTCGAACGCTGAACTTCCAGAGCGTCTTAATGCTTAGGAAGCAAATTAAGCTTAAATAATTCCTTTTTGTTTGTATATTAAGCTGGTTAAATTGCTTTTGTTTTTCAGTTCATTCAAAAAAGTTTCAATATAATATCTCTGAAGATGATGCTGTCAACTTCACATGTAATAGTTCAATGTTTTCAAGACTCTACAATAGAACTGACATCGTCTGGCGACACAAAGGCAAAATATTCATAGAAATATTGAACATCGAACCAGCTCAGGTATAACTATCTTGAAAATAATCCAGTTTCTTGGGTGTTTTACTTTTGATATTGTGCACATCGTCCAGTTAGGGAATGTCAGGTTTACTGCAACTATTGATATTTATTTCAGTTTTTTTCAAAATGACATGAAATGAATAAAAATAGTGAAATTCCATTATTTTTTATAATTTTATTGCAAACGATTATGCTTGTAAGTTGTTCAGCCATGTGTCGAACTAAAAACGTGAAAACGCGCCACCTGTTGGTCGGAGAGATTCACAAAATTGAATTTTTTAGTCCAATTTTCTGCCGTTGATGGAGCCGCAGTCGAGCGTTATATGCAGAAAGAATAACATAGGAATACTGTTGTATTTTTCTTATATCGAAAACAAAAGAAAATTTGGCCACGTGAAAGGTGGTACTGCGAGATGAACACGTAGGCGATTGTTGTATTCGGAACAGGAATGATTGTGGATGTGAGTTTAATCAGTGTTGCTGTGAAAATGGTATTAACTGCCGAAGAGAGTGTTTATTGTGGAGCACTATTTTCGATCATACGGAACAGTCCGTGGCAATGAACCTAGCCTGCTACACGTTGCTAAGGAATTTCGCGAGCGTTTTAACCGTCCAGCACCCACGAACAAGGTTATACTATCCGTCGTCGATAAATTCCGTCGAACCGGAAGTGACCTCACACAGCGGAAAGGTTGCACTGGTAACAGTAACAACGAATGAAAATCACTGCCGACTTGTTTGAGCAAGTGTTGCAGTCGCCAGAACGAAGTCTCCGACGAACGGCAGTTAAACTGGACATGGGTCGAACATCAGTTCGAGGTATGTTTAAAACCATTGGTGGGTTCCCTTACAAGATACAGACTGGCCAACCATTGAAACCTGTCGATAAAGAAGCAAGAGTACTGTGCTTCCATGTTAGCCATGGTATAGTACGATCCCGGATTTTTGGCTAATGTTGGGATTTCCTTCTCAGTTTCACATCGTCCCAAAGAACCTATAGAAATCTATATAGTTACTCCAAACGAACAATGCTAAACTTGTTTTATATGACAGTCACAACCAGGGCCGTTTCGAGGGCGGGGCGAGCGGGGCTGTCGCCCCGAGCGCCGCGGCTAGGGGGTCGCCACGAAGTACGATTTTTTAAAATTACAAAATATTTTTTTATTTATTTTACCTCCGCAAAGAAATTAAATAAAATATTTGCCATTTATAACTCTTGTAAAAGCAATTTACAGAAGAAGAATATTGGATTAGTTCAACAATAATATCGAATTTAAGACTATCGGAAAATTTTTAAGGTAAGATGTTGAATGCCTGAAACTGAAGGTACTATCTAGTATAAATCTAAAAGGCACTAAGTCATTGTTGCATTATTAATGGGGTGGGGGGCGTCGTGAGACGTCTCGCCCCGGGTGTCTGCAGCCCTTGGAACGGCCCTGAGTCTACTTAAAGCCCAGCTTTTTGCTAATATTATTTTTGAAAAACGGAGAAACGATGAAAATGTGCTTTCACACCTTAAGCCATCATCGACGGGAATCTGGGACAGCCGTTTCGTCATCATTTTTCGTTTTTCACTTTACATTTAAAGCACGTTAAACCTTCTTACATGTTAATGCCACTTTTGATTGAAAAAAAAACAAAACAAAAGAAAACAAAACAAAACAAAGGAAAATACGAGTTTGATCAAAGAAAACACCTAAGATTTGGTATAGGTTGCTTCAGTAACTGGAAAGAAAAAAAATGATATACTTTAACTGTAAAACTAGAAATATCAGTTTATCCCCGCGAACACTATCCGATTTTGCACCAACTTAGTTGGCGGATTTCAAGTTTTCGAGTTGGTAGAGCCCGTTTTGAACACAATTTGTAGCGACTTTGCACCAACTTAGTTGGCCAACTCGAGTTGGTGGTGCGGGAACAACTTGGGAATGTTGGTCGGAATGCCCAATCGGGCAGCGTTGGAACACGTCAGTCATGACGTCAAGCCCATGGAAAGAAATGGCGTCTATAACGATTTTCACCGCTTCGAATCGAGGGCGAGCGGGTACACAATGAATATCAGAGTATTGCGAGTTTCTTTCATGTATAAATAAAGTTTATACTAATACGCAGTAATTGTATGCGGCAGAATGTATCAAGAGAGGTTTCAAAACCTTAATTTTTTCGGATTTTCTACAGCTTCTGGGGGAAACGCATGGAATTATGCAATTGCCCCTATCGCGGCTGACTTCAGTTTCGAGTTGGCTGGTGTTCGCGCCTGACAAAATCGGTCCAACTTGAAGTTGGCCAACTATGTTGGTGCAAAATCGGATGGTGTTCGCATAGCTTAGGTTTGTGATTTAAAAATGTCATGATAAATGGAAGGAAAAGAACTAGATAAATTAAAATATTAAAGACCTTGAACTCGTCGGAATCAATGTGGAGCCTGAAAAGATAAAATAAACAATAAAAAAACTCGCTAAAAGGATAACCGGCGAGAAAATTCATGTCCACGTTACATGCGGCCGCTAGGAACTTTTTTAGCGCCAAAAAAAAAAAAAAAAAAAATCAGATTGCGCAAATATTAATAAAGGGTGAGACCAAGTTGCTTATTAAGTGACATCCTAGTACAGCTGTTTCACGCTAATATGTTTAACTAGTTTGAGAGAAAGACAGTTCCTCCTCGCAGTTTCTTTCCTTCTTCTTCTTTTTGTTCTTCTGATTTCATCTGAACCTCCTCGATGCCATTTTCTGTCGGGGAGTTTTTCGGAATCGAATTTATTTCCTAGAGGTTTACCCAGCCCTCTATCACTGCCTAATGAAGGTATTTCACTTTTTTTTTTATCCACGTATAAACGAAAACTATCGTAGGCCTACCTGTTTGTCCTATACGCTTTTACACGTAAAAGTTGTAATACTTTGACGAAAGCAGTACGTAACTTAAGTTATACTTTCTTGACTGTTGAATGGGGCTATAGTTTTCACAACCGATTGTTTCGCAGTAAATGTAAAGTTTGCACTTTTATTTTTTAGGCCAACATTTTAACAGTGCTTATTAAACGTGAACATCGTGGTGTCTGGACTTGCGAAGTGAAAGATCCTACGTCCAATCGCAAGTGGCTTTCGAATAGATTCAATGTGTATGGTAAAAGATTGTATTTATTAAAATCTTAAAATTTATAATTAACCCCCTTCCAATAATTAAAGTTATTATATATTTTAGTGTAAAACGTGCAATAGATTTATTGCATTTTGATGGGATGAGATAGGATGTGACGAAGAAATACATTCATTAAAGAACGGGGGAATTACCCATCACGCACATAATGAAAACAAAAACAAAACAAATTCATGCCTTGTTTGTCTGGGAACCCACAGTCGCGAGCGAGTATGGGTTCCACATATCTTCGAAGTTCGTCATCGAAGTGGTAAGTTTGGCTGATGAATCATAAAGACGATGAAACCAACTCCACTTGGTTGACACGCTCTTGGCATGAATGTTTTTGTTTTCATTACGTGCATGATGGGTAATTCCCCCGTTCTTTAACATCTTCATCTGGACGTTAAGCTTTATTTCTTTAAATACACTCACTTCCAAAAGTTAAGCACGGAGAGGAAAAATGTTAATTTCCGTAAGAGATCTGAACTAAATAAGCTGAAATTTGCTGCAAAGGTAGAAGGAAGTATGCAAATTATATAGGTAACAGCCAATCACGGTTTCATGTCGAGAAATATGCAAAGCAGGCAGTCGTCTAAGAAGCCGGCATTGTGAAGGGTCACAGGAGTTGCATGTAAGTGCTGATGAAAGGTGTTTAGAACATTCGTACGATTTGTTTTCAAGCTAGACGTGTTTCTATGGCTTCCAGAAGACGAATGGAAGATTCTGAGCGCTGGCGGGCTGTCGGACGCATTGAAGCAGAACAGTCTATAACGATGTTGCTCGTTTCTTCGGCGTTCATCATTCCGTCATTTCACGATTATGGAAACAATTCCAAACCAGCCAAACAGTTGTCCGAAGACCTGTAGCCGGTCGTCCAAGGGTTATGACCCCCGCGGAAGATCGATATATTGCTGTTGTAGCCAAGCGGAATCGAAGATCGACCTCCACACGTATGACATCTATGGTTGTAGCGGCCATTGGTAAGAAGATATCTGCCACTACTGTTCGTCGAAGGCTACACATGAATGGTCTGTACGCCCGGGTACCACGAGTTTGTGTTCCTTTATCCGTCCAATCCAGAGGGACACGATTACAGTGGTGCCGCCAGCATGTGAATTGGACTATGTCTGATTGGGGTAACGTTATGTTCACAGATGAGTCCAGATTTGCCCTGCAACTCGATGATAAGCTTGAAGGGTCTGGAGGGAACAAGGCACACGCAATCGGCCCCAGAACATCACGCATTCCGCGGTGGAAGCATCATGGTCTGGGCAGGGATTTCATTGGGATATCGCACCGACCTGCACATCTACAGGCGAGGTTCTGTGACGGCTGTACGATATCGAGATGAAGTCCTAGACCCCATTGTGAAACTGTAGCTGCAGCAGTTGGTTCTTCTTCGTTTTAATGGACGATAATGCGCGTCCGCGTAGAGCTGCCATCGTTGGCGACTTTCTGGAGAGTGAGGGGATTGCGCGTATGGGGTTGGCCAGCTTACTCACCGGACCTTAATCCAATTTAAAATCTTTGGGATGCCCTCGGCCGTGCTGTATGTCGACGTTTCCCACCTCTAGCCACTCTCAGAGCTTTAGAAACTGCCCTACAGGAGGAATGGCGATTACTGGACTCTGCGGTGGTTGATCACCTCGTAACAAGCATGATCACACGCTATATACTTAGTATGCAGGTGAGGGGTGCTCACATACCCTATTAATGTCGGTTTTTATTGTTTGTTTTGAATTTAAACATCATTTTGTTAATGATGCAAATATGACATCAAGTTATAATTTATGAAAATTCAATATTTTGTTTATCTCTGTATGTAATTCTATGTTTTGTTTCATGAATGAACATAGAGCTACTTACTTGCAGCATTTCATGTCAATCAAAGGAGTACTTGTCTATTTTTTCGCATTTTACCGCTCCGTGCTTAACTTTTGGAAGTGAGTGTATATTCATTGTATGGTGAGAAATAATAACTATTGTGGACAGAGAATTGTCAGCCCGTGTTACTGGCTCTTCAGATAAGTTGTTACTTATATTTAAACATTCCATTTCTATTATCAAATCCTCTGTTTGTCTTTTCCTTCTTCTGCTGTTTACCTTGTACTCAGGCTCAGCCTTCTTTGAAGTTATTTAGTAATATGTATGTTTCTGGATGTAATAGATAATAAATCCCAGAATAAAAGAATAAACACAGGCATACCTCGCACTTGCAACAGTGTAGGCTCCAGATCCCTGTAAGAAGTGCCATGCTAAAGGGCTAAACTCACTACTCCGTCTTACGTTGTTTCCGCAAGATAATTGCTTTAGTGACGTAGTTACGTCTTCAGGGTCACCAGAATGGAGTCTCGCAAGACGTAACGGAGATCTTCAAATCAAGGAAGATCGGCGTCTGTGGAAACGTAAGGCCAGCCAATCCGATCGTGTGTGTGAAGCAACAACCAATCAGAGAGCACTGACGTATTCCCAAGTATTTTCAAGATGGATAGCAAGTTTGGCCGGCGCCATTTTGGCCACCGCTTCGATTGAATCGAAGGCTATTACGAATTAAGTATCACAGTGAGGAGATTATCTTTCGAAAATAAACAATATTTTTACTGAAATAAATTAATTCTATGCGTCAGAATGTGCAGATGTCAACTTTTTAAAGAGATTTTTTATTTCAGCGAACATCAATGACGAAACTTACGACGGTAAAGTGCGTAGAGATGTTGACGAAGACGGAACGGAACGTTACCAAGACGCTTCATAAACATAACGTAAGACGGAGTAGTGCGTTCAGCCCTTAAGACTGCATTTTCTTTTCCTTGTATGCCCCGGTATAACAGGTACCGAACTTAATCTCTTACAAGTTGTAACAATGAAAACTGACGACAGCGACGCCGTGCGGAAGGTCGATGCGAGCGGTAGTGTCATGCTGTCGAAACGGCGGCGAAGCAGTTGTCTCAAATCGGCTATAGTGGCAATTGAAAAGTTTCGAAAATGGAGTCGCAAATCGAGGTATTGCTGTAATCCTAATTTCCATCCAGTGCTTGAGAAGTTCCTAAAAATATGAACTAAATAAATAAAATAAATAATTCCAAGTTCCAGTTCCTCATTCAAAATGTGAGTTCGTTCCAGTTCTTGTAATAGACAAAAGAACTTTCAGAGTTACAGTTCATTAGATGGGAACTGTTCAACACTTCTTGTAGATTTCTTCTTCTTCTTCTTTCGAGTTAGGCTTACTATGGACCGCGGGAAACAATTGACTAAATGAATAGTCTTTTCCTCTCCTCCCAGTATTTCTTCATTCTCTCACTCTGCTTCCGCCTTCTATCATCTGACCAGATTACTTTGGTCCTCCTAGTTTCTTTACCCTGGAACCCCCTGAATCCATTAACTCTCATTCTAAACACTTTTCTATTCCAGATCTCTTCTGAATTAATCCCAACTTGTTCCGTGTCTCTTCTTGTTTCCTCAACCCATTTAGTCGTCGACTTTAAGTTGGTGATATAGTCGAAGATCTTCTTAGTCAATCTAGATTCGCTCATTCTTACGAGGTGACCATAAAATATCAGTCTTCTCTTACGTATCGTGTCTGTAATCTTTTCCACCCGTTTGTATAAATCCATATTTTTCTTCTTCCTTCTTGTAGATTTCATAATAATGAACATAATCTATAATAGTAAATAAGTAATTTACATTTCTTTTTGTAGCTTTTTTGTTAGAGGTTATGTTAGACAAGTCAATACATAATAGCTGTTAGTAATTAATAATTTTAACAAAGGTGTTTAAAGACTGATGCGTTGCCATGTGAAGTTTACAGAAACACTTAAAATTTAGTAAGAGTGGAAATTGGAAGGAACTCTAGAACGCCCGTTCATATTCTCTCAAAACCAGGACTTAGTCACATCCCTGCATAGGAACCAATTACAAATAAAGTCTAGGCAGGGACGATCCTGAGTCTTCTTTTCAAAACAGAAAAGTATAAAAAAAGCTAATCATATTATTATTCAGAAATGCAGCAGGACCCAGTTTTCAAGGGAAACCCAGGGCTGTCGTTCCTCCCCTCCCCCCAGCCGTTTCCTCGTTAAAACGTAGAACGCGTTTAGTAAACAAAATCGTTTCGCTTACCTGTTTTAATTCCTTCATAGAATATTTAGAAACTTACAATAATCAGTAGAATATTAATTTCTTTTTTCTTCAGTGATTCCAGACCATTGGAAGTACTTATGGTATGCGGCCATTGTCTGTCTGGTTTTCTTCACCACTTGCTGTTGTCTCTGCTACGGAATTCGGAGAAGGTGATTCTTAGCTTAAGAAATAACAATCTAAGATTTGATCGAAGTAGTTTTTTTTTTTTGTTTTTCAAAAGAAGTTGGGTCCATTTAGAAAGAAGATCTGAAATACTGTAATGGTGTTTGTGGGAGAGTCGTTGAAATGGAAAAACAACGAGTCAAGTTTTGGAACTGAACTGAATTAATTTATTAAATGAAAAACATTGGTTTTTATAGTATTTACATAGTTTGATTTGATTGCAAGATTAATTAAAAATATACAGAATGATTGGATTAAATGACAACGAATTTAAATTAATTAACTGACTCAACGGCTGCAACGGAAAAAAAAAATAAATAAAAATAAACAGAATCATTAATTTCGACATAGAAAACGAATGCTTTAAAATAAATAACAGTTAACGATTAAAATGAATAAATACAGATAACTGATTTCTACAAAAATACAAATAAATGATTTCTAAAAATATTTACATACAAGCTGTGCCCCGCGGTGTCATCCGCGTTAAATTCGGCCCTTCTTGGTAATGTTCGGTTCTCGTCGTGCAGCCAAGCCGCCCCATCGCCGCCGTCGCCGCACCCGTTGGTTGACGTTTATGTTTACTGCTGCGCTCCTATTGGTCGTAGCGCGATGTTATATAGCCTATAACCTTACTCAATAAACGGGTTATCTAACGCAAAAAGAATTTTTCAAATCGTACTGGTAGTTCCTGAGATTAGCGCGTTCAAACACACAAACTCTTCAGCTTTGTAATAGTAGTACGATAAACTGTCACGATATTGAATCAATTTCATCCGGAAAGGGGAAGAAAATCCTTCATAAAAAGATTATATTATTTCAAGTTCTGTCAAACGGATAAATAAAAAAAAACAAACAAACAAAACCCTCCCTGTTTATATTGGGGCACAAACCTTTCCGTATTTACAGTGCGTTCAAAAAGTTCCTCCTTAGTAAAGAGTATTGCACTCACTGCGGAGAGACTTTCTGAGTATAGCTACTCTATAATTAACATATGGGAGAAATTTAATATCTCTGTTAAAAACCAATCTCCTTTGGTGGGGGAGTTTTGTGGAACTACGGTGGCATTCTGGAGTAATTTTATATCTTGGTCAAATTCGATTCATAACTTGAATGAAGAAGTGAAATATTTGTGAAATTCCAGTATTTGGAAAAAAATGTCTTAGTTAAATAATAAGCTTAGTTTACAGTAATTGATCTCAATTATTAACTCAAAATTCGAGTTAACAGTGTTATATAAATAGTGCAAATACTTCAAGAAGGTTCCTTAAACAAATACAACTGTATCTCGCTTTTAATCAATCAATAGACTGAAGTTATTATCTAACTGACAAGCTTCAGAGAAATAAAAATAGCCACTTTGCATGACATTTAATCACTTTCAGTGAAACATTTGTAATTTAAATGGATTATGAAAGGAATTACGATTCATTGTTAGCCCTTAATAGAAATTCATTGAGTTACATAATGACGGTTCATTTCTATAATAAGCGCAAATTTTTACACAAGGTTGTACAGCGTCACCCCGGACTTACGTCACTTTTGATTCCGTAAGTCGAAGCAGTGTATTTTCACCTATCAACGTACTAACGCGGTGCAATCATATAGTTCGACCACGATTACGTGACGATCGGAAGGAACCCCACGTGATTACGACGTATCTGTTTTTCAACCAATCAAAACAAGGGCGCCTCAAAGCACGGGTCTCGATATTAATTTTCCTCAAAATGTCTCCCCCTAGTATTTTACAGAGCAGTGCTCGAAAAATTATTTTACAGGTTGAAGATTATTTCCGAAAGGAATTGCAAAATGAAGGACTAAAATTAAAACTTAAGTTTTTGTTTTGTTTTTGTAGCTGCAACGTAATATCCTTCGGAACCTCTGAGAGAGTGCTGACGTCGAATCGCCACGTTATCGTGGTCGGACTATATGTGTATGTAACTGCAGTCGTCGAGAATAACGCAATGAGAAGCCAATTGTGCGTAACAGCCTTAATACTTTGCCTTCAAGTCTTTGTTGCTGTTATTAACGTAATTACTATCTTAAAGACAAGAAAGCACTATAATAAAAGTTGTATAAAGACTTTATTATCAACTAGCCGGCTACCGTCGCTTCAGAAGCCTTTCATTAGTTATTCGAACAACCAAATTTCATCAAGTAAAAAACCGAAATTTACAACTGAAACTAAATTATAGTTTAATTTTAAACAATCTATGCAGTACAATATTGAAATACAACGTATAATTAACCTTATCATATATTTATCACTGTGTAAAATTAATAATGTTAAATATTTCACGCTGTCTGGCATGAGCAATGTTGTTTATTGCGTGTGTTGTTTTTACGTCCAACAGATGGCGCTGTTTTTTTTTTAAAAAGCATGTTTTGACATGTCACAAACATCTATATATTAGATATATAAAAACAGGCACGTATTCGAATGCAACGTTGTGTCAAAATTTCAAACCAATCGGTGAAGAACTTTCGGAGATTTAAGATTTTGAACAAACGAACATCTACATTTTATTTATATAGAAGATAGATTTTATCACAAAGAGAAACAGTCAAAGACAAGAGATGCACAACAGTGTAGGTGTGCACACCATAACATCAGAGTATGGTTCCAGTGCAAAGTGTACTTAAGTCCGGGCTATGGCTGTTTACTTGAAAATCTCTCCGTATTATTTGAAATAGAAAAGATAGGTAAATCGTCTCTTTCTGTTTTAAATAGGTTAAATGAGAAGATGTAGTTCTAATGTGACTGTGGGCGAAGTTACTGCAAATAAGACTCTGGGGTATTTCCCACATCATAAAAGAGAGATAGACGAGGCCTTTCGCGTCCTATTGTTCAGGAATCGTCTTCAGGTCTGAAGACCTGAAGATGACCTGAAGATGATTCCTGAACAATAGGACGCGAAAGACCTGAAGATGATTCCTGAACAATAGGACGCGAAAGACCTGAAGATGATTCCTGAACAATAGGACGTGAAAGACCTCGTCTATCTCTCTTTTATGATGTGGAAAATACCCCAGAGTCTCGTTTGCAGTAAATGAGAAGATAGCTATAAAAAGTTTCGTGAAAGTATTGTTGGGTTAAATAAATAAATGGTATTTTTTTCCTCATTTGTTTTTCTTGGGTTTTTAGATTGAAAAAGGAGGCCATTAAAGAATGTCGTCGTATAATCGAAGCGAGAGCGGCTGCGCAGGCATTGGAAGCAGAAAGTGTTCCTCTACTGTCAGAAGAAGAAGCCACAGCACTCGCTTTGCAAGAAGAACTCGCCAAAAACAAAATCGAAAAAGACGAAATCGCGAAAGACGAAATCGAACTGCAGCCTCTTTCTCCGCATATGTACTCTGCGATCCCTGTGAGACCGACCGAGTTAATTTCTCCTCCAGACTGGAGCAAGCAGCTGTATCCCGTCCCCGAACTCTCTCCTCCTCCCCCGCAGCGTAGGAAGAAGCCCCTGGCCGTCGGCAGCTTCATTATCCCAGAGGACAGGGAGTGGAGGCCGCCCGCCCACTTGCCGTCTTCCCTGCCGTCGCCAGTGCGCTTGAAGTATCCCAGAATGACGTCGGTGCCGGAAACACTGGCGCCGCCTATTTACAAATCGCCGCCGAAGAAACCGCAGCGATTGCCACCTTTCTCGCCGTCGCCTCCTACGGTTCTCTACGAATCTGACGACACTGAAGAGTCCGAAACGCCAACTGAATCCTCCACTACTATCGCTGTCACTTCCACTACTGAAACCGCCCCTTCTGTATCCGAAGAACTTCACGCAGCTGTCTCTGATTTATCGTCTTCTCCCTCGTCAACGACTGTTCTACCGCCGATCGATGAACAGCGTTCCGCGGAAGTTACGACAACGCGTGATCCTTCAGCTTCTGAACCTGTATTAGCTTCATCGTCGTCGTCGACTGTACCTGCCTTGCCACAGACCATTCCTTTCCAGCCGCCGACCTCTCGGGACATTTCCCCGGGAGAAAAATCCACTTCCGAAACGGAAAGTCCGTCCTTCATCGCCGAATCATCGGCAGAATTACCGGAGGCCAGTTCTTCCGTAGCACCGTCCACCTCCCTGCCCTGGATTCCGAGCTTTGTTTCGTCGAAGACGGCGAAGAAGCTTCGTGCTCCCAGTCTTACCGAACTGTATAGTGCTCCCGTGGCAGGTCACGGCTTCCGACTGCTGCCGCCTACCGAGGGCGATAGCGATACACGTTTAAAACCAATACGTCGACGGAAAACTCAAGAACCAACCGACAAGGAAGTAGCACCGCCGCGGCCTCGTCTTCGTCCGGCCGCCGGCGATCTACCCCCGCTGTTGAAAGCCGCTTTTCCCGATATTGTTTCCTTTCCCCAACCACAAGCAACAGTCCCACTCCCATCCATTGCGAAACACGAGAAAACCAAGATAGCTGGTAAACCACTGCATGAGGGTCCAGTTCACGCACCTGACTGTCCAAATCCACTTCATGAAATAACTCCAGTCCCATATAAATCTTCAGAGGTCAAAGAACCATAGTATTAAAATTCATTTGCATAATCATTAATGCTTTTAATTATGTATCAGTGAAAAAGAAGAACTGTGTTAATTACAGATAATGTATTAAAACTAAAATATCGTAAGATCTGGTTAAACATATTTCTTTCATTTTTATATCTGAAAGTTAGTAAAAAAAAAAGTATCTCTCTCTCTCTCACTCTCTCAAAAATAAATTCTAGTTTAAATTCTGATAAAAGAATTAAAATCTAGAATTCTTATTCATTTAGAATTCACATGAGAATTCAAACAGAACTGCAATAATGTTAAATTGAATGTTATTAATCTAACATAGAATGTTTGTGGGATTTATTTATTTTGGATGTTCTTAGCAATGATTTCGCCTAAAACTTGAATGGTATTGAAATCTGCTTTGTTTCTTCTTAAGTTTGACAAATTTCGCAGGATAATTGTAATAATCAGCCTTTTTACAAAACGCCGCCTTTTTGTCGCAAAAACGTTTATATCTCAATTAGGCTGCGGAATCCTAGCCTTGTTTTGTAAAACGGAAAAGGTTTTATAATTATCCTGCGGATAATATATTATTATAATTATCCTGCGGATAATATATTCGAGGGGCAGTCAATAAGTAATGCCTCCTATT
>JAFIDM010008419.1:32043325-32055687 GCA_023159025.1 Thereuonema tuberculata | reverse complement strand
AAGATAAACGAACACAAAACATCAACAAAAAAAAAAAAAAATTTAAACCAATGACTTGTGAAGGTATGAAGCGGTCGGAAGGGATCCACCCCGAACTGCCCCAGGGACCGCCAAAGGCCCTATCCAAGGGGCCGGGTACAGTTCGGACCCCACCCTTCCCATTGACCCACACTTGCCAGAAACATAAAAGAGAACAAAAATAAAAACGATCAAATTAAAATAAAAAAAAAAAGATAAATAAAAATGTCCCTAATTACACAGAAAAGAAGTCTTCACGTTCGGTGGCCACTACCGAACGACAGAAGTAATAGTAAAAATGTAGGCCAACCCCCAAAATATAAATGTTGTATCTGTACAATATTAGAAGTTCTTCTAAAAAGAAGAAAATAAATGCAGAAAAAGAAAAAAAAAATCCAATTACATATAATACAAAATTTGAGGAAAAAGCCGATAAAAATTTAATAAAATTAAAAATATGAGTTATTTACAATAAAATCTTAATGAACCAAAGTTAACGATCATGCTCTATGGATTCAATATTCCTTATATATCGAAATAATTTTTCAGGCATTTTTACAAAAATATCTTCATTTACCAAAATTCCTTTATCCTTTAACGAGTTTAAGAAATCTTCTCTTTTTTTTAATCTACGTGGATCCAAACATCTCCAAAGGACATGATCAGGATCCTCATTTTTTCCAAGAGCACAACGGCCACACATTGGATCATCTTTCTTTCCAAATCTAAAAAGATAACTAGTAAAATTTCCGTGGCCTGTTAAAAATTGGTTTACAACAAAATCGTCGAAAAGACAGTTGGTTTTAACATTCTTTATATATTTATATAGTGGTCGCCCCTTAATTGATTGGCTCCATTGGTTTTGCCAATTGGCCAACTGATCCTGTTTTTTAATTCCATGGGAAATACTTCTGGGCCAAGGACAGGTATAAGTGATATCATTTAAACAAGTGGCATTTTTGGCTTCTCTTGTCAGCTTCTTCATTACCAATAATGCCAACATGGGCTCTAACCCAAAAAAATTTAATAATCCTTTCATTAGAAATAAAATTTAAAGTAGAAACATAAGTATCTCTAGCCGTGCTGTTCATGTAAGAACAGTTAGCAACGGAAAGAAGAGCGGCTCTGGAATCCGATACAATGGCAACCCTGACATTGCACCCACTCCAGAGAGCATGGCATAAAGATATAGCATGGGAAATAGCCCCCAGTTCCGCTTGGAAAACGGAAGCCTCATCTGGGAGGCGTTCTCTACTAATATCAAGAATAGAGCCCGAAGCATCCTTAATAATGACAGAGAAGCCTACATGATTATCCATTTTGGATCCATCAGTAAAAATTCTAAAATTGAATAATTCAAAATTTTCCTCCCACTTATTAATCTCAAATGGCTGCTTCACACTAGGATGAACCCTTAATTGTGGGGGTACTTTTTGGACATATTCTTGATTTAAAATTCTCTCATAATGCTGAAATATGCATTTTGCCTGGATCCACATTGGGACAATACCGCACAGAACATATAAAGCCTCCGTAGAGACTGTTCTGTACGTTCGAGCTATAGCGATTAAGAATGGTCTTACAATTGAGTCCATTGCTCTTTTAATTTTAATATTCTTGATGGAGCCACTCCAAACTTCAGCCCCATACAACAGTTTTGGCTTAATCAATGATTCGAATATCATTTTCCTAATCTTTGAGGACATACCCCCTTTTTTGGGGGCAACCGAAATAAGCCTATGAGCATTTACTGCTACCTTCTTTTTAATATTAATAAAATGATCAGTCCAGGTTAACTTATTGTTAAAAGTAAGACCCAAAATTTTCAAGTTATCTTTTATTTTAATTTTCTGATTATTATTCAATTTCAAAACGGGCTTCTTTAAACATTTTTTCCCTGGAAAAAAAATAGCAGCAGTTTTCTTCGTATTAATAGTCAATTTATTAACATTTGCCCATTTGTGTAGTACCTGCCAAAATGATTCCCATAACTTTTCAATCTTATTAATTGAAGAAGCCGCAATCAGAACCACCGTATCATCGGCATAAGCCTGGATATCAATAGCACCCTCAATATCCAAGGATCTTTTCCAATCATGAAACCGCTCAAAAAGATCCTCCATCACCATTAGCCAAAGGGTCGGTCCAAGGTTACTCCCTTGGGGGCAACCCTTAGTTATAGATCTAAAAGAATCGTTTAATTGTATTGATCTATCTCTTAAAAAAGAGGAAATTAAAACAAGCAGATTTCTCGGACACCTTTTACGTTTTAATACATGCAATATCTGAGAATGACATGCATTGTTAAAAGCATTCTCAATATCAATAGAAATAGCAGTTGCATGTTCCCCCAGTGCTTGGTGATTGCGAACAAAAAGGATTAGAGAACGGTTTGCCATAAGAGTGCTGTGATTCCTTCTAAAACCAAATTGTTTAGAAGAAAAAAGGTTATTAGATTCTAAATAGTGATAAATCCTATTATTTAAAAACTTATCCATGACCTTACCAATGACCGGCAATATACTAATTGGTCTAAATCGGCCATCTTCTTTAGGTAAGAGAATCACCTTGGCTCTTTTCCAAACTTTGGGGAAAACTCCACCATCTAAACATTTATTAATGAGCTGGACCCAAATATCGCTTAGCGCTTGAAAGATGGAGGGAAGAACCCTAGCAGGAACAAAGTCAGGCCCAGCAGAGGATTCTAAATTTATATTATTAATTATATCATTTAATTCAAATTTTGAAATATAAAAGTCATCTGCTTCTAAATCATTAATATCCTTTTCAATAATATCAGAAATAATATCATTATTCAAAGACAAGTCATCTGGAAAATACTCATCCAGTAGGGCGTCTGAAGTTTCTAGATCTGAGGTGGTCCAAATATTATCTTTTGTTCTTACAGTTTTGGATTCGATTGGTCTTTTCAATTTATTTCCTAAAATTTTAAAAGGAAGACCATAAGGATGCAATGTGGCTTCCTTTTCACAGAAACCTTTCCAAGACGCCCATTTAGCTTGCCTCAAAGACCTCCGATAACCTGCTCTAGCCTCCCTCCATCTAACCTCAATAGCCTTTTTCTCAATTGGATCCTTGCATCTTACATATTTTTTCCACCATGCCCTGGTCTTGGCCCTTAATTCCCTTAAATCAGAGGTCCACCAACGGGGCCCTTCAGTTTTCTTAAAAACAGACTTCCTACAAGGAATATAAGTATCACAAGCTGTCTTGCATAAATCCTGAAAACTCTTAGCAGCACTTTCACAATCATCAGTCTCAATAATCTGCTCAAGACTACTCACATTGTCATTTAAAAACTTAACAATGGCACACCAATTGGCTTTCTTTAAGCAATAGGATTTCCTCGGTAAACCTAGTACCAAATCCAGTCCAAAACAGATAAACCTATGATCGCTGCACATATCATCCTCTAACACCCTCCAATCTGAGATGGTAAGCCCTTTTGATAAGGTCAAATCAATCCAACTACTTCCATTAAGTGAATGGAATGTTGAAATTGATTCACTATCGTTACCAAGAGAAATATTGTTTCCTACAATCCAATCAGCTAATTCAATGCCCCTAACATCATTCATTTTATCGCCCCAAAGAAAATTGCGGGCATTAAAATCACCCGCTATTATAACTTTGTAACCAAGCTGGAATATATCCTCAAGAATACTTAAAGAATACTTTAAATAATACTATAATACTATATTAAAAAAACTCAAAATATAAATAAAGAACAAAAACGTTAATCAACCAATGAATGTTTAGTTCTGTGCATTTATGATGTATATTTAATACTATTGTTCGTAAGCACGTCAAATTTTATTGTAATAATAGGTATCTTGTTTAGCAATTAATCCTTTATAAGCTAAGCGGTTGCTAGCGGGGATTAATTGATTGACCTTTTTAATCTTTATTTATGTTTTGATGTTTTTTTTTAATTTGAAAGACCGTTATTGAGTTATTAATAGTGTTTTGTTAACATCAGTGGCGTATATAGAGTATATAGCATTAGTGGCGTATATAGTATGTGTCTTGGGCACCACAATGAAGGGGGCGCCACTGAGCAAGTGTCTACTAAAGTCAGACAAGCATCTTCAAATAGTCAAAGTAGGAATTTCTTCAGATGTATGATCTGTCTTTGATTATCATAGGTCAGAAGCAATAGGATGGCCAGATTGTTCAATCACTGATATCTGGGGGCACGGTAGTGCCCCCGCCAAGACGAGCCGAAGGCAGGAAACTCTCTATCTTGGTCAAAAAGTATGGCTTGGCCGTTTCATGGAACTATTTCATCCCATGCAAAACATTTCATGTAAAATATGTTGCCAATATGCTCATAACGCTTTCACTGTTAAAAAGTTCTACAGATCTCAAGTAGAGCCAAGCCCCTCACTCAACAAGGCCTAACTCTAAAAGGTTAAAAAGTATCTTGGTCAAAAATACTATCTTGGTCAAAAAGTATGCCTTAGCATACTCCATATCCTTTACATAAATCCATGGGATTGTCTGTGTGACAGCCATGAAACGGCCAAGCCATACTTTTTGACCAAGATAAAAGAGTTTTTAGAGTTGGGGCTTGTATAGTTGGGGCTTGTAGAGTTAGGGCTTATAGAGTTAGGCCTTGTAGAGTTAGGGGCTTGGCTCTACATGCGATCTCATATCTTTTTAACAGTGAAAGCGTTATGAGCATGTGAGTCTTGGCAACTTATTTTACATGAAATGTTTTGGGTGGGATACACTTTATTAGATACACTCCTGCTGTGCGCACAATTGCTGTGTCTCACAACAACTCTTCAAGCCGGTGTGGGGGATGTTTTCCTGGCACACGTTGGGTCCATTGATATCTCTGGGGGCACGTCAGGATGCTAGAGCGTACCTAAACATCGTAACTGATGCAAACGTACATGTTAACAGTTTATCCTCATGCACATGGCTACTTCCAGTAGGATAATGCACAAAGCCCGCATCATTGTGGGATGGTTTGAGGAACATAACAATGACGTTTCCTTGCAGCAGTGGCCTGCTGAGTCCCAGGATCTCAGTCCAATTGAAAATTTGTGGGATGAGTTCAACAACTTTTTCAGTATCTTGTGGAATCCATGCCTCGACGAATTCAGGTTTTTTTTTAGGGCTGAAGGAGGTCTAACACTTATCTAATAAAGTGGCAATAATAGATGTACCTAATAAAGTGGCCGGACAGTATATATCTTACTATAGTGCATTCGCTGTAAATCTGAAGACACGTGACAACTCCATATATGGTAAACGATTGAGCATTAGTTATTCCATGTACTTTCGTTTTGAAGATGGCGGCTGCTGAACACACACCGTTGTTCGTTTGTGCCAACAAAACTTTGAAGAGTCAATCGAGAGGAATCATTTGAAATGTTATTGTTTTATTTCAAGTCGTCTATCTCTGATTTCATCGTTTCATCTCATTCAGTCTTCAATATTACCACTAAGCCATTGTTTGAAACCCCGGGCAAGAAAAGAGAGCAGCCGGTACCGATAACAAAAACGAACGACTAAAAACAAGCATTTTATGAAATCGAAAATACGAAAATAAATAAATAAATTGAATTAATATATTCTTAATATTGAAAAACCAACAGAAACAATAAAGATTGAGGAATTTGATGCAAACACTGGAAGTAACTTACAATGACATTCCAGATGCCACCAAGCAATAACACTAGTGAAGAAAGAAAATGATAATGATTGGTTAACTACGATCACGTGTCTTCAGATTTACAGTAAATGCACTCTAGATAAAAATGTGGTACTGGGAGGTACAGGTGTTCGTACCCTCACTGTATCACTGTTTAGTGGCAACTGGGCAGTGAGACTAAGTCTAGAATTTTGTTCAAAAATCTGTGAAATTTCGTAAATCCGGAGATGGATCAAGTACAAATGCGTCACAAGCTGAGGAGGAATTCAAGTCAAATAAATTCGAGTAGGACGAGATTAATTAATTAATTCTGGAGAGGCTGCCACAGAAAACCTTGGACATGACAGGAGGAGGAGACGATGATATTAGTGATGTTGAGTTTCTTTACGAGATTTTACCTGACAAAATAACACCTGATGATATTGAACCTAGTGCACTGGTCTTTTCTCCGGCGGAGATCTACTTATATTACTTCTAGTAGCAAATATATCCAGCTGGCTTCTTGAATCATTGCTATCTTTAATGCAAGATTTAGAGAAGTTTAAACTACCCAAACTACCTGAACGAGGTCTTCTGCTAATAAACTCTTCCATCTTTAAATTACTTAAGACGGCCTTAATATTTTCACTGGCTTATTTAACAAATAAATTCACAAGTTCAGTTCAGTTCAATTAATTATTGTTTTCAGTTTGTATCCTATTTATATGTAATTAGAGTACTTACAGGCCACCCAAGTTGATCCACCTTCCTAATCGCTTCTACTTGGATTGCGTCTCACATGATTTTATTCTCCAAATATCTTATAAGTAATTTTCTTCTTTACTTATCCTTTATGACTTATTGAACTTCCACAGAACTTTGTACAAATAATTTTCACACTTTGAGCACATCTACACAGAGTTACAATCAATCAGTTTGCTAGGCATTAGCGGAGCTCAAAAAACTGCGACCTTCCGCACCTGAGCCTCGCTTTGGAACCTAGTGCACTGGACGAGGTGTCAAGAAGCCTCGAACTGTCATACCAGAAGTGAGTGAATAGCCTGACATTGGATTTCGACTAGGAAAAGCATTGTGTCTGGTGCAAAACAGAAATAGTGAAGCTGGAGATAGTTCCAGAACTGTGAGGGGGCCTTTCCTACCAACAAATAATGCTCAATGTACAAAACTCGGTAAAGAAGAAAATGGTAGTGGTGAGGAAATGTCTCGCTCTTGGCTGGTCTATTCCCTTTCTTAAAAGTCAGCATTTTGCACCGGTTATCATCTCTATTCCCTGTCCAGTGAAAAGCAGCTGAAAGGATTGGTGTTCATATAAATGCCAAGAATCATCGCTTCACACAGTAGAAAGAAATAGAAAGTGAGAAATTATTCACGCAATACTTCAGTCACAGATTGAGAAGGAAAAGCGTCTGTAGCTTAATATCTTGATGAGAGTCGTTCACTGCATGAAATTCCATGCGACTCAGAACCTGGTTTTGCGAGGAAACAGGTAGTTACTTCAGCTAGACTACGACTCCAATGTAGGAAATTTCCTTGGCTAAAAGAAACCATTGGTCTTGTTTGACCTTTCCAAGAAAGAACATCTCACTCAAGTAGGAAGTCCTCCTGGATCCATGGCTTATCTTCCACCGGGTCTCCAGAATGAATTCATCCACATGATGGCATCGCCAGAGTTCGCCAGAGTTTACTGAGAAGCATTCGTGAAGTCAAGTACTAGGGTCCCATCTTCGACTCGACTCCTGATCAGAGCAATGTCAGAAGTGAGGTACATGGAAGTTGATTTTGAGAAGAATTCTTCTTTGGGTTTTTATCAGGTAAGCCTACTGAGAACTTGGTTGAAGACATCTGGGTCACAGTGTTACGATATCGTGATTTTCTGCGTAGATTTCACTCGTTCAACAAAGCACTGGGAAAAACTAAAGAACGCCTTGCCTGTGGTTGTTAAATCGGAGTCCGAAACCGCGTGGAGTGCAAGGACAGAAGCAGTGAAGCCCCTCAACAAGTACCTTGAAAAGATCTTTAAGGTCTCCATGACATGATAACAAGACATGAAGTGACGTACGGCATCTGTGCAATCGCATGTCGAGTAACGATTTCCTGATTTTTGCTAGGATTTTGGCAGAAAGTATTCATTCGTATTGACTTATTCAAAAGAGGTTGTTGGATGTTAGCCTGAACTTCCACGATGCTGTCCTGGATTTGAAAACTTTCCCAAGATCATTTTGATGATGAAACCAGAAGTGACGCTCAGTGAATCACTCCAAGGACTTGTTCTCTGTACGGATGGAATATTGAAGTTGAAAAACATCTGATACGAAAGAAACGAATGACTGATAAGAATTCGCTGGTTAACAGTTAAGGAAGAAATGGAATGGGTCATGAAGGGAACACGCGACCATCTTCATGTTCCAAGTTTGGGTTCCTTCTCGATATCGAGGAATTATGTTACAGTGCCGACAGAAATGACCTAAAGAAGAAATACGAAAATGTAAATAATGTTTAAAATTACGAACATGTTTACATATTAAGACCCAATTGAAATTTAAAGACCCAATCGATTTCAGTAACGATCATCATCTTTCTCAAGTGTACAATGAAGTAACATCTACAACTTAAATAGTCAAATAAAAATACAAAAAAATGCAAAATTAATTGAGGACTTGTGAAATGACTTGACACCAATCATCTTCATCTTCTCAGCAATCTAACTAGAAATATAAGGACAGAGGATCCAATGTGTCTTTTATATTATTTCGATCAATGAGAAACTGTTCTTAAGTTATCTGTTAATCGTCCCCTTGTTTAAGGGGGAAAGAATGTCAATCTTCTGCTAATAACCAAATTTTCAATTGAACTTATAAAAGAAAATATATATATAAGGTATATGGCCCAAATATCGCCCATCTAAGAAAACCTGCCCATATTCTTGTCATTTATCGTCTCAGTTGCTTGCAAACAATTACAATATATCATAGTAACCTTCACTTACATGTTCCTAAACCAATTATAGATATAACTATTATTTTTTTTTTTCCTCAATTTTTGTTCAAAACCTCATATTTTGAATTTTGTGAAAGTGTTCCAAATATCGCCCACACCATTAAATACTTTGTTTTTTTGCACTTCTTTGCATTTTTTTGTTTTTTTCTTAATCTTTTCGCAATTCTTTATGGGTGTTGCGAGCTTCTTTTTCTTTGGATCGTCTAAGTTCAGCCCCTTAGGACTTAGTTTCCTTTTGCTGAGAGAATTCATTAGAGCATTAAATGTTTTGGAAGCTTTCAGAAGGCCCATTTTTTTATTTTTTTCAGCTGTGACAACTTCACTGTCCCATGTCTTTCGTTGAGACATCTGTAATAAACCAAAATAAAATATCGCACAGTGGGCGATATATGGAACAACGAGGTGGGCGATATTGGGCACTCTCTAGTTTGTCAATTTGGGGGATGCTACAGACAAACCGGCTACCTCTAACAAGTTACAGACATTATCAACAGATAGATTATTTCTTTCACTACTTCACGATATTAGATGGTTGCGATGGCATGAATAATTCATAAGCTGCAGCACTAAAAGAAACAGTAGGTTCATAACTTACCAGAACGAAAAAATTTCAAGAATTCATAAAAAATAAACGGGTTGAAGTAAAACCACCAAACGAACACAGCGTGCTAATGGAAGGAATGGCAAATTGTTTCCATCGGTTCCCGTGTGATAGCATCACTATTCCGTCCTACATCGCCCTGGGCGGTATTAGGAACCTGGGCGATATTTGGGCCGTATACCTTATATATATATTTTCAAAATTCCCTGTACAAACTTTAAAAGTAGGTCAGGAATACAAAACAAACCATATTCGTAATGGAACGCATGTCTGCAAACGCCACCCAAATGAGCTAGAAGGTACACTAGGGTGCAGAAATAAAAGACAACAAGTAAGGTACCACATCATAATTATTAGCCCTATGTTTACACTATAACAATAACATGTACATTTACCCTAATCCCTCCTCGTGTAATATTCGCCACACGCTGGATAGAGGGACAACAAGGTGATGCGCAATAGCTCGTGTACGTGGACTGCATTCAATTCGGGCGTACGACTTTTCCTTCATGGCAGGGGTACGCTTCGATCGTTGTCGACCACAATCATGTCTGTTTCCCTCAAATGATCCAGTTTTCCACAATCTCTGGTGGAAACGCGCCAACGTTCGATGATTGGACAGACGTCTGTTGGGGAACCGTTCTCGTCCGTTTCCGTTCGCTGCCCCCTAGGCTAGGTGCATATCTGACCTCTCAGCATTGGTGAAGCGATACATCCTACTCGTATAAAGTCAACGTTTCAAAGGACGATGCCAAACTAATGTGCTGCCAAACAGAGCCTTCTAGCACATTCGGGTGGCGTTTGCAGATTTATGTTCTACTATGAATACGATTTGTTTTTATATACCTATAAAGTTTGTACACAGAATTTTGAATCACCCTGTATTTGTAAATATCAACATTTTTTTCCCCTCTTCATCAGCCTTCTTCTTCTTCCTTCATTCTTTTTTCATCTTTCTTCTCTTCTTTCTTGAAATAGGGATTCTTCTAACTTCTTCCTTCGTTAAATTACATAGCATGATGTTTAGTTGTTTATTTTTTTATGGAGACAGCTTCATTATAATATTCTGGAGTCCATGCTTTTCATGATGAAATCATTGCTAGCTTCTACTAAAACAATAGACTGTTCGAATTTAAGTTCATGCTTGTTAGTTTTAGTCGAAGGAACTTAACTTCAAAGGCCTTTCATGAGTCTAAGTGACACGTGACGTGGGTAACACACACAATGGGTCCTCTGTCATCGCATTTCTGGTGACGCTGCTGAGCAGATGACTGCTTTTCGAATTTATTGTTCAGTCTGGAGATGAGAGCATCTTTCCCAATCTTCGCATTCAGATGACCATCGCAGTTTCCATCACCAGCTGTATAAAATCATTCAACAACTTTTTGTTTTCGTATTGCAGAGCTTCCATGGGTCAAGGCAGACCCATAAGAAACGAGTGAAACTGATTTGATCGCAATTTCATCAAAGACCAATTTGCGTCAGCGAAAGCAAGGAAGATGCCGCTAAAATATTCAAGTTAAGCCATAATTTCTTAATTAAAAGATTAACGAGCTTGATTCGTATTTTTGAGCTGACATTATGGTAAAATCATCTGAAAGATGGTGTCACATCTTTCGACAGGGGCACAATTTCAGTTTACCATTGGCGCTATTTCCGTAGATACGCCTCTGGTTCACATGTCTTCATAGGAGTTCACTGAGCTGCAGTTACTGGATGGATCCAACTGATGATGGTCTGGAAACCTGAAACAGGCTGTCTTGGATTCCCAGTATCACAATTTTCAAAAACAGCTCAGTGAAGTTTTCGTTCTGTGCGTTTACGATTTATATCTTGATGTTATTGTTCGTTAAATTTTGTTGTTATTATGTATTGTAGGTTTGATCAAATGTTTTCACTGTCCACTGTTATGAGTCGAACAGATTAAATCAAAATATGCGTTCGTCTTTTGAGCACAAGAACTAAAAAGCTATACATCCTAGAAAACTAAAAGCATAGAGGTAACTACAGTTCTATCTTTTTTATACTTTACCATGAGGACAACAAATCCTCTCGTTGATATTCCTGGAACAGGTTTCCTCCATATGTCCAACTCCTGCTGGGCATGTGCAAGAAATAACACAAACAAAATCAAATTCAGAGCATTTATAGAATATCTCCAAATGATGGCCATGTGGGAAATATATTCTATAGATATCTAAACAAAAAGCAAACAAAAAATAAATGTATAAATATAGAAAAAAATTAAGTTACTTAAAAATAAGTTACTTAACTACAAATACATGGGTATTATTTCAGGTTTTCGTAATAGCCATAACAACTATTTTTTATCTGTCAAACATGCGGCACCACTGCAATTCCATAATACATGTTTAAAAGCTTGTTAGATGTACTTCTGATTGGCATCCCTAACGTCATAGAGGCAAGTGGAAAAGACATATTTGGAAATCGTCGTTTAATAAGGGAATGCAGTGTAGTCAAGAAAGAAAAAGGAACAGAGAAATGTTCAATGCGCACTGCTAAAGTAATCTCCAACTTTGTACTCCGTACGTTTGTCAGCGTTCGGAAAGGTGCAGTAGACCATTGGTTGCACGTGACCTCTCGCCGAAACATCGTCAAAATTTGTCCGCAAGTGTTTTCCATGCAACAGCAGCTTGAGTTTTGGTATCAAATCAAAGTCGCATGAATTCCGGTCTGGCGAATACGAAAGGTATTCTAAGATTTCCACCCCCATCGAGGTAACAAACCCTGTGAAGGAGCTGCTGTGTGACAATGAGCACACTAGTTCCCAAACGCTGGCAACGTACGGTGGAAAATCTTTGAGATTATTTTAAGGTATGGTAGCAATGTGTATTGAAGTTTCCCGTGTTCCTTTTTCTTCCTTGGCTGCACTGCATGGCCTTATTAAACGATGATTTCCAAATACGTATTTTCCACTTTCACCCATAACGTTCCTACACTGGTCCAGACCACGGTAGTAGTGCCAATAGGAAGCACATCCAACAAGCTTTCAAATGTCATTCTGGAATTACAGTGGTGCCAATCAGAAGTACATCAAACAAC
>JAFIDM010008419.1:31988638-32007679 GCA_023159025.1 Thereuonema tuberculata | reverse complement strand
CCCAAATTAACACTATTTTCCTGGTCCAGTCAATGACCGCCAGCAATCGAAAATCGACTGGATAGGAAGTCAAATTTTACCTAAGCGTCCAGGCCATGGAAAGTCAAAAGATTTGACTCTTGGGGCTTCGACTCTCGGTTTGTATTACGGAGGGCTTTGCACGCACACACACACACAGAAACGGAATCCTAACAGCTACGAGATCGCTAAGAAAAACATACACAAACAGAAAAATAGAAATTTTTAAACTATAACTATGAAAAAATATTACTCATAGTTTATGAATATAAAAATTTCTGTCTATAATTTGACCGTTTTTGTCATACAAATAAAATCTATTATTGTAACTTTGTTCTCAACAAGGATGGCGATTTTATAGACAGGTCCTCTTCTAGAAATACAAACAATTAATAAATAATTAATTTACCCCATCCATAAAAAAAAAATACATGTTAGAAGATAAATTTTCTTTCCTACGGAAACTGTTATTTTGTTTACAAATACTGCATATCTAAATTATTTTCCTTTGGTGATGTTTTTGATTTTTCTGTGAATGATGTCATGTACACATTCTTTTCTTTCTAATTTTAACTTGGACTAGAAGCAGACGAGTGATGTAATCGCAGGCTTGACAATTCGTTGATGCACCACGGGAGTCTGAGTTCGAATCCAAGCGAGGTACGGGTGTTTCCGCCGCCGCCCCTCCCCTGTAACATCCCAAGGCCGGAGAGATCTTTTTCCTACCTTCTTCCTCCGGTCTCTCAGCCTCGCTACTGACGTCTTCTTCCCACAGAATAATTTCCATTGCTTCTACGCAATAAAAAAACCAACAAACAAAATGTGGCGTTTAACCAACAAATGCTCCGTAAATATCCTGCCACGATTTGACGATTACGTTTCAGTGCTAAGGAATTTCCACAGCTTCTCACCATTCAGGGATGCATAAAATGAACTCCAGAAATTCTAATACATACCACACTCAGCCAATTCATGAGTTGAAGACGGTACGGAAACAAGAAGTTCAGATGAACATAAAGATTATTTTCTGTAAAATATTATTTCTTAAAAATATAAATAAGTAAGTAAACAAAAATACAGAAATTTAGGTCAAAAAAACGATGAACAGGAAAAGTCTGGCATTTACATTCCAATTAATATCTAATGAATATAACAATAAAAACGTGTTCATTTAAAAAATAATAAACATAAAAAAAAAAAATCCGCATTATTTAAATGAATTACATCAAGCGGATTAATTTCAATTGGATCAAATCACGAGGGATGGATCAAGGCATATTCATTATTTAAGACAATGAGACAGATTCGAATGTTTTTCTATGGGCATTTTTGTGGTCTTCTCGTGCTAATATCTCTGTAAGGGCCCATCTGGAATGAACGATAGATCATCTCTGTTTTTCGAATAGGCATACCAAGTTCCAAGAGGATCCATTCAGAATTCAGAGTTAAGAGAGGACACCCGCACACCCACACAAAGATTGGTTTATTTTGGAAAGTAAGCTAATGAAGATTAATACGAACACGAACCTGTAATTATTGGAAACCCTGAAGGTTGTCTAGGTGTGTTTAGATTAAAAAGGTAAATGTGTTCCACTTATAGGCCCTTGGCTAACGGTACTCGACCAAGGTCTGATTGTCATTCCGCCCGCCTTTAACTAAGTAATCTGATATCCATTGACAGAGGGCTGGGCTAACCTTAGGATTTGTCTATGAAAAAAAAAAACAGTGGAAAAAAAAAGTCTCCGACCAAGTCATCAATTGAACCAACTTCTGCAGTCCGTAATTCAGCGAGTGGTTAGGAATAAATACTATTTTAAACGTGACTTAATCTAGTTTCTTTGTAATCTAATGTATTCTCACTTCAAATAAAATTCCCAAAGATGTTCTAAAACAAGCGATAAAATATGGTAACTCCCTAAATCTAAACTAAAAACAAAATACACATTAAGAATCAAATAAAGGAAATTCTTGTGCTGTCCTCCGACAGCCTTAATAAATTTCCTTTGTTTTATTTTTAATATGTATTTTGTTTTTAGTTTAGATTTGGAGAGGTGCCGTGTTAATGTCCTACTACCATCTCTGTTCACCTCTATATGTGTATTAACAGTGTACTCCCAACTAATAATCACCAATTGAGGAGAAACAGCTATTTTGGGATGTCACTTGTAAACACTGGTCTCACCCTTTTAATACTTTAAAACAACTTAAAATTTAAAATTTTAATGCTGTAAGTAAATCAATAAATACTTTTCGACATTGAACGATAAAATAAATATATTATAACAAATATTAAAGTTCTTAGATATCTAATAATTATAAAAAAAGTTAAGAGATGTAAAAGTCAATATTTTTTTTAAATTTAGAAACAATGACTGCGACATTATAGCTCCTTACTTAGTATAAATCTGAAGACACGTGATCGCACTTAACCAATCACTATCATTTCCTTTCTTCACTCGATATTGCTAGTTCTAGATTGTCCTTGTAAGTTACATCCGGTGTTTACATCAAATTCGCCATCGCGCTACAATGCTTAATTTTTATTATTTTTGTTGGTTTTTCAATATTACGAATATACAGTGAAACCTGTCAAGTTGACCACCTTTATAAGTTGACCACCTGTCTAAGTTGACCTAATTGACCAGGAACGGAATGGCTTAATTACTTTAACATTGATTGAACCCTTTATAAGTTGACCACCTGTCTAACTTGTATGTTGACCAGATAATTAGATAGAATTTGTCACAAAGCATAGCTCAAAACTTTTGTAAGTTGACCACTTCCAGAATTTTAGTACAGTATGTTTGAAGTACTATACATTCCAGTATAGTGTGTGTGAAATACAAAACACTTAATACGTACACTAAGTTTATTATACCTATGCAAAATGTATTACTATAATAATAAATTGAGTTTCATAATTAAATTAACTTGTTTCAGTTCAACTTACTACTGTAGTACATACAGTAGTAACTATGACAATATCCAATAATTAATACGTATGTAAATTAATGTTTAACCCTAATAAGCAATATTATTCCTATTTTGTATCATTTTGATTTCATATTTTGTATAATTTTGTAATACTATACTATGTATATGTATAGTAGTAGTAAGTAGATGATAAAATATGAAAATCAAAAGTAAGTATTGTACCCTTGGTAAGTTGACCACCTGTCTAAGTTGACCATGAAAACGTGGAACCACTGGATGGTCAACTTAGCAGGTTTCACTGTATTTAAATATATTTTCATTTTATTTATTTATTTTCTATTTCATAAAAAGTTTGTTTTTAGTCGTCCATTTCTGTTATCAATGCCGGCTGCTCTCTTTTCTTGCCCTGCGTTTCAAACAATGGCTTAGTGGTAAGCGAGGCTCCGGTTTCCTTAACAATATTGAATGAGATGAAATACTTGTTGCTTCAGCTGTTTTACAATAGAAAAAATAACATTCCAAATAATTCCTCTCGATTGACTCTTCAAAGTTGTGTTGGCACAAACGAGCAACGGTGTGTGTTCAGCAGCCGCCATCTTCAAAACGGAAGTACAAGGAATAACTAATGCTCAATCGTTTACCATAAAAGGAGTTGTCACTTGTCTTCAGATTTACAGTGAATGGACTATAGTAAACTGACTCAAGATAATAAAGCTAATTAAGCTAACGAAATATAAATAAATAAATAAGCACAATTACAGAGCATCCTTCAGTTAGTAGAGAGGAAACGAGAGGAAGCCATAATTTATCTAAAACCAGGCGTTCGACACTTAAGAGACTGCAAAATTCTGTAATAATTTTCAGATTGTATCGTAAAAATAGAACAGGAAGAAAGAGAATAAGACAGAGGCGAGATCGTTCTTTGGTTAAATTAATTATTTGCAGGATGCTTCCGTCACGAATGAGAACAGAGCTCACGAGTCGGATCGTTCTTTCTCTCTCTGAGCACGTTTCCGTATCATTTACATTGCTACTATCTGTGAGTCTTATTACTTATTGTTTTCTCTGATGACTTCATCCGAATGTTATGAATCAAACGCACTCCCTTATTTGCCCTCGTTTAGAGGGAACTCCCTTGATTCGATTCTGATTTAAACTGGAAGACAAATTTCAATCCACTATTTTTAATTTATTGACATCCACTGTTATTTTTTTCTTGTTTTTTTTTAGGCAACTTTTTACTTTTATTTCTTATTTATAATTTCAGGAAATATAAATCTGTAGTTTATAATTTCTCAATATCTTTGTTTATGCTTTTTTTTTTTTTTAATACCCATCGTAGCCATATTTTGCTAAGGGAAGGGTGATTCAAACAAACAAAAACCATCACCTCCTTTTCTGAATGGACAAAGATGAAATTTCCAACCAAAAACAAAAAGTGCAAAATCTTAGCTTTTTTCCGTATTCGGATGCAATGAGGTTTACAACCCTTATCAACGCCCACCTCCCTTCCTCAGTACCCAATGATGACTACATAGGTATACTTAGCAAATACAGAAATACAGGTTGCTTCGGAAATGGTAGACAAAGCGATAGAGATATGGGTTCCAAAGGTCATTTTTGAGTCGAAAATGTTCTGTGACATTTTATTCATTGTGCCGTAGTTTTAGAGTTAGGAAATAAAAGCTTTGGGAATGGTTCTTAATCAAAGAAAGCTTTCACAATAGGAAGTATAAGTAAATAAGGTAAAGGTTTATTACAAAAAGCAATAACAAATGTCATGACTGAAAACAGATATAATTAAAGAAAATGCTGAAAATGGCCAGAACTGAGCTTTTTTGATTAGAGATCATTCCCAAAGCATTCATTTCCTAACTCTAAAACTACAACAAAATGTCAAAAAACGTTTTCGACTCAAATGACCTTTGGAATCCGTATCTCTTCGCTTTGTCTACCATTTCCGAAACATACTGTATAGTCTATCAATTACAAACATTTCTTAATAGTGAAAAAAAAATATATAAATATAAAACAATACATACACATACACAGTACTTCAATCCGAAGATCGGTTGAAAGTTCACGGACCCTAGTGACCCCCGAAGGGCGACCCCTAGGAGAAACCGTAACTTATTCTTGGGAACAGATACTAGAGTGGATTTCCGTTGCCTTCTCTAGGACGCCATTACGGAATGACGTCAGACCGAAGGGAAAGTGAAGAAGAGGCTTTACAACACAGGAAAGGAAATTGAAACATCCATGCTCACAACCGGGATTTGAACCCGGACGCCAGCACACTGTCCTCACGGCAGACCGACGCCTGAGACCGCTCGACCATGCTGGCGCGGCTATAAAACAATATAAAAATAAAATTTAACAAGCTTTTGTTAAGCTTAAGACATAATTTAGGCACTCGGAGCCTATCATGAAGGGTAATCCTGACTGATGACGCTTAACAAGGAAGAAACAGCTGTCCCAGATTCCCGAAATGATGGCTTAGGGTGCGAAAACCTCTATTTTGTTTGTGTGGTTTTTTTTTTTTTTAATTATTTCATTAGAAATACTTTATATTTATTTTGAAATTAAAGGTTGAAATCTGCATATCCTTCTCTTAATCAAATACTGTAAAAGCACTTATTTTCGCGAGGCTTTAATTTTCGCGAATTTCGCGAGCCCGTCGTAATTGCGAAAATTTAAGCCTCGCGAATTACTTTTTTTTCGGTTGAATTCGGTTCTGTTCATGTAAAATTCGCGAAATTTTCAGCTCGCAAAATCACCGATATCTTTATTTTCGCGAAAATTACGGCTCGCGAAAATAAGTGCTTTTACAGTAACTCAAAACTGCTTATCCTACTAAACTGAAACTTTAGAAATACAGATATGGTCATACCAAGAAGTTTAAAAAAGAAGTTACTGAATTAACTTAAAAGGCGTATTTCTTAAAAATACTGAATTTTATTTTTTTTTTAATTTGTGGAACCACAAATTAAAAACTCCTTACTGCTTTTGTAAATTAGAATGTCTGTCGAAAACAAACAATCACGTTAAATGTTTCATCTGCTGAAGTTTTAATTAAATCCACAATGCTTACTTAAAATTGATCTAATCTAATCAGTTTTCGCTGGCATGCCTTTAAATTGGATGTATTGTTAGATCCCGAGACATTGTTGTATTTGTAAGGCCTTTCAAGAGACATTTTGATCACCGCTCAGATTTAACCGAGAATTTTGAATTTGAAAGTAGATTTGTCTCGTGTCTGTAAATACCCTATCAAATTTCAAGAAGACCCCAATCACTGCATAGTACGGGTTTTAAAATAGAACTGATATTTTTCAGTTACTGTCATGTACAAAACAACATTTCAGTGACAACAGTTTCGGCCATTTTCTCACAGCCTTTATCAAGGTAGAGAACGCGGTGAAACATTAAACAAAATAAAAAGTAAAGAGTATACAGCCTGTAGACGAATATTCACTTGTTCAAACGTTATTTGGGAAATGGGGGGTGACAGAGGAAGTATAAACAAAAACCGATTTAGGAGGGTAAATTTTTCAGGAAAATAAATTAATAAAATCACAAAAAAAAAAAAAAAATTATTGATGAAAATAGGCCAACACACTTGAGTTAAACAACACACTTAAAGTTAAAAAAATTTTAAGAAATTAAAAAATGGTCACAACCGGTTTCGCCTTAAGTATACAAGGCTTCTTCAAGTGACATAAATTTCCTCGTATTTTCTTCAAGAATATTTATGATGAAAGATTTTTGTAACAATTTCTAAGTAATTCCCGAGTAAAAGGCTTAACATACTTAAAGTGAAATAACTATTGAGTTTTGATCAGTCCTGGACCTAGTGGTAAGGATTTAAGAAACACAAAACGCCCACACAATACCAATCAGCAGCGACTATAATTTTCTAGATTTATAGCGAATAATTTATAAAATAGATAACCATTTTGGTTAAAAGTAAACTAATTGTAGGATCGTCTTTAGTTTTACCAATAATTCGATGGATTTGATGATAATTTATGTCAGTCATAAATAATACTGAATTGCTTTGAAATTTCGATGGAAAGAGGACAGATTAATATTTAGACATATTCATTAATTACAACCACGCTATTTAATCAGTTTATAATTTGTATGAAACTTACTTCTTATAAAACCATTCTTCTATTTTTCTTAAGAATTTAAAAGAACATAATAAAAAAACTATGTTACTCTTATATATTTTATGGCTGATTTACACATTCAGCATTTACACTTGCTTCAAACCGGCAAGTTGCTCGAAAAAAACCTGCCAATAGCTCTAAATAGGGAATTATCTTCCCTGGTGATAAGTTTTAGAAGCAACGCGACACCAGCGCGCCCAGCGGCGAGAAACATTTATTTGAAAAACTACGACAGCGCTAACTTTACGTTGAAATCTGAAGGTTCTATGTTATTGGTTTCAATCCCATCATCTTTTCTTCTTCAGCAGTTTAACTGCTGTTGTATGAGGTGACAATTAGTAGCAAACATTAAAGATGAAAAATCTTCTTCTTTGTCGATTCGCCATTTCCAATCACGATGTCAACGAGAGCAAAGCGAGACTTGCCACACTGGCTTATATAAAGCGGCAACTGATAGATATAGTATTGAGGAAGGCAACAGATTCGGTTTTCATCGACGTGGGTCAACCGGACATTCCGAAATATCCCTTTCTTCTCGACGGCGCCTTGACGAGCTCGCGGGTTGTGAGAAAATAATCTCAGAATCCACTTTTACCGAGTTGCTAGTAAATAAATTAAATGAAAATTCACAATGAGGTAATTCTCTGAAAATTGAAGAACTTCTTCTGCAGATTATTTACAAAATCGTTTGAAATAAAGTCGCCCAAATATTACTATTTCGATTCAGTCATGGCTCGCTCAACGACAGTTAGTTTCCTCGAAAACCATGTCTTCAAACTAATTTTTCGGCAAATGAATACCGATTTTATCTATGACCCAATGTTAAAATTCCATATATATTCCTAGAAAACTACTGCTTACTGTTTTATAACTAAATATATGTCTTTCATAATCTATCGGGAATGTTTTTAATAGCATACATGTTTGTATTGGTCTGATGAAGCCTCCGCTACATACCACGTGACATTCCAATGAGAAATGGTTTCCTCATCCTCTTGTGTCAGTTATTCGAAATAAGCCTAACCGTCGTCACTGAGCCGCAAACTTACAATCTCTTGACGTAGAGGTTATCAAATCCAACATCTTAACGGACCCATAAATAAGGAACTGTGAACCCGAAGCTATAAACCATTAATGTACATAGCCATTAAATAGCTGTTTCTCATTATAAATCAACGAGTAATTATCGTATGAGTGAACTAACGCTTAATTGTATATCTCAAGAAAGCTCGCAACCTCCTAAACTCAATTCGTTTTGAGCAAAGTACTTAGACGATAAGGAAAAAGAAAGAAAAAAAAAATCTCAAATTTCCTTGGCTTTTCGCGTGTTTGCAAAGTTGATATGTCAACTTACATTTTGTTTTTTCTTTCTTTTTAACTGCGTTTGTGATGATAGCCGATTTCACGGAAAAAATACAGGAATCAGAAATCTCATGAAATTTAAAAAAGAAAAAAAAGAAAGCTTTTATATTGAGAGAAATAATTTTTAATAACAATAATAAAAAAGCCAGGTTTACTAAAAACAAAAAGTTCAAAAGAACTTAAAGCCTACTTTCCGTAAGATTTCTTTATTATTATTATTATTTTAATGGTGAAGAGACAAAAACACGGAAACCCTACATTTCTATTCTAAATCTAATACACTAAATACAAACAGTATAATTTCTTTTTTTTTTTTTTTTTAAATAATTAAAAAAAAAGTAATTTGTATCACTTTACTTAAGTTGACTAAATCGAATTCATTTTCATTCTATCAAAATACGCAATGGAGTATCTAAAGGATTTAATATTCATTGTTGAAATAAGATAGAAATCCATTGTTTAAATTCCAATGCTTTTCTATGGGAATCTTTGTTCTTCTTGTGCTCATTTCTCGACAAGAACCCATGAGGAAACGATTCCAAATACAACAGTTAGATTGTCCTTGGTCCAGAAATATGCATAACAAGTTTCAAGGAGATCCATACTGCGGTTCAAAAGTTAGGACACTCGGACTGATTGATTTGATGAACCTCATTCGATACTGGAAAATAACTTAAATTTTTTTTTTTTTTTTAAAAACCTATTTTTTTATAAAGTTGAGCGGTTTTTAAAGTTATTATGGTAATTTTTCAAAAAGAAGGGTTTGCCATATATGGTGATTACGTAGAGATCGATTTTGTCTGGAACAAACGTCATCAGTCATCAACTTCAACTCCGAGCAGTCAGTCCAAGATGGCGTCGTTTTGTGATCGCATAAGCGTGACCAAGAAAGGACAAACTGCATAGCCAAGTAAGAGGAGTAGTGTGAAACATTTGTCATTATTTCTATTATTATTATTATTATTACTATTATTATGTATTTGTAACTGTAGAAAATACAAAAACCAGAATATTTTCATAATGTTTATAAGATTCAGTTACGGAGTTTAACAATAGATGGCGCTGTTACGTCCTGGAAACATCAATCTGTAAAGAAATTACGTCATCAAAAGCTATTCTTTCATGAACTGAACTATAAGTCCCTCTAAGAATAAGTTCCTAAGTCTCTCTTTCTGAATCGCGTTTGAATAGTAAGCCTACTGCTGTACTTAAAATAAATTACTGGGTTTTCAATTTATTCTTGTTAGATTGGTTGAACATTATTGAGGTTAGAGATGAGACAGGGTGTTGAGTAAATAGCCTCAAACCATCGCCTGCCTTGAGCCATTGTATTGGTACAAAAGAAAACGAACAAAAGGGACTGGACAAGAAGAATTAAAACGCTTCAACCAGCAAGACCTGAAAGAAATCATAGAAGGAAAGAAGGAAAAAAGGAACTACATTGGTTGACGGAAATATAAAAAGAAATCAGCATGGCTCTTCAAATAAAAGTGATAACAATATCCAAATCCTTCTTTCATCCAAATCATTTCTTAGTTAATTAATTAATAGGACTAATTATTTTATTGCTGTAGTGGTACAGGTTAATCTTAATTATTTTCACTAACCGTAAATGCATATTGATTAATTTCTTTGATATTGCTTTATAATTTTCTTGTTTTCTTGCTTTGTACGAACGAAAAGAAGGTTTGCAATTAGTTAGTGAATCCTGGGATATCTGTTTCGACTCGAGGCTCATCAGTCAGGTTCATCTACTCAGGTCTGCGCGGGAAGAGATGAAATGATTCGGAAATACGTCCATGTATTTTTAATATCTCAACTTATTCTCTCTTCTCTCGTTGAGGCTGGGCTAAGCCTTGATAAAGCCTTGTGAAAAGGCGAAACAGCCGTCCAAGGAAACCGATGTTACTGAAAAGGAATTATTCAATAGTTATTATTTTTTTTTAATCCAAAAAACTGAAGTTATTGATAATTATAAGGCAAATTTCATAATTTCTTTTTCAAGCCCTACAAAAAAAGACTATTATTTGTTAGTTTAATGTCCTCCGCACACCAAACAACTAACTTTAAAGTTTCGAATGGCTGAAAATTAATACAATATATTTGCTAATTTATTCAAATCGCTGTAAACTGTCTCTTGGCTAACAATAACAATATATGTTTATATATATTATTTTAATTCATGGTAACAACGAATTTTAAAATTTTAATTGACACTGGACTATAAATTAATAAATAAATAAATAAATAAACGGATTTCTTCCTCAACCTATCAACATATAATTAAACATGTCTAAACATGTAAAAACTGATTTGAAAACCCAGATATGTTTACGAAATGAATTTTTAGACAAAAAAAAAATTTAAAATATTTTTTTTTCGTTCCTTTTACGTCTTCCCAACAGCAGCTGAGTTCTTCCGAGTGAGTACCTTTAATAACCCACCTATTTTTGGCAGCAATGTTGGAGATTAAAGAGGAAGCTTTCGTTAAAAAGAGAGACCAAACGACCAACTATTGGCAGTGTCTGAAATGGAAACAGATCTTAATTAACAGATCCGTGGGAGTAAATACGAATTAGAGAATTTTTAAATATTTATATTGATTTAACAACATCCCACAAAAGACCGTCATTTTTTCCACATCATTCTTTTTTTATACCCATAAATTAAATATAATTTCAAGAGATGTTTGGGAGAATGTTTCTAAACACCCTCCGTATGCATTAGGGAGAGGATTGTAAAATGATTACAACAAAGAGGGTTAAAATATAATTTAAGTTCAAATAAGGAAATACGTCATTCCCTGTCGTCAACTTAAAAAACTAAGTTTTACTTCAATTTACGTCAGGATTATAGTAGTTTTCAAAAAAGAAGGGTTTGCCATATATTACAGAATGTTTTCGTAATGTTTGTAAGATTCAGTTATGGATTGTAGCAATAGATGGCGCTGTTACGTCCTGGAAACATCAATCTATAAGGAAATTACGTCATCAAAGCTCTTCTTTCATGAATTGAACTGTAGGTTCCGATCGATAGGTATTAAGTCTGCTTGGTCGTAGATCGAAAATTGTACATCTTATTGTCAGGCATTTATTACACAGTACAATACTGAGTCGTACATGTGTACATTAATTTTTACAGTAATATGTAATACGTGAAAATACTCCAAATATGTAACTGTTATTTAAAATACTATACAGTACATGTACACTATTTAAATAACCATAGTACAGCAATAATGACAATTTAAAAAAAAAATATCTTGTAGTATCTTTGTATCTGAGAGAGACTGTTAAGAGGAACGTATACAAATAAAGAGTACATATATATATATATTTAACATAGTTGTTTATTATAGCTGTTAAGTATTGTAGAATATAATAGGTTTGATCTGTACTGTATCATTACGCCGCAGTCGGTTTGTTTATGCGGAAATGTCGAGAACCAGCTACGCAGAGACCTAAGCTTACGACCGTTGTCGGATGCAACTCGGAAGGGTTTGTGAAGGTTTTTATGGAATCTTTGTCGTATCTGCGAATGGTCGTACCTCGAGGTATACCTACATTTATCTATGAAGTTATATTGTAAGGAGGTAGCGCCAATAACAGACAAAACAGGATACCATTAAATGATGTATCATAATACAGACATATCCCGGAATTTTACAACCTGTTAGGTTCCAAACCGTGGTCGTACAGCGAAAATTGTCCGATTGCGAACCACTACTTTTTTTTTCTTTTTTTTTAATCATTTATTGATGTATGTAGTATACGCAATGGTTATAAATGTGCAGAACTGCCATAAATAAAATATTTGTAACTAAAAATAAACACTGTACACATTCCTTCTCTTCTAGTCTTATCATTTTATCAAAAAAAAAAGTAAGAAATGAATATTATAAACAGTTAAATAACAGGTCACTTAATCCAAAGAGCATAGATACAGCGCGTGAACGTGAACTGACGCCATCTGGACGCCGATGTTACAAACAGAGAATGGTTGACCAGCTCAAAACTATTGTATGACCAAGCGTCGGAACACGAAGTAAGATATGACTTTACATAAAATATATATCATATATATCATTAGAAACCTCAATCTTTCTCAAAGAGATGTCAATTAAAGCTATTCTATTTATTTTGGTACAACTGAACTCAGATCTAAATTTGGGTCGCTTACACATCTCGTCAACGACTGCTGTGTCGAAAATAACCAATTAATTTATCTAGTGAAGTTGAATGTTTTATTAGTATTACCTAAATGAACAATTGGTCAAAATCATGTCGGTATTCGGAAGTTTTCGAATTTTCTTGATGCCCTACATTCCTATAAAGTAAGATTAAGCTAAAATAAAACCTCGATATGTACTGTGTGTGTGTGTTACAGCGTGTAATAATTTTTGAACTACTAAATGTAAAAATTTTTGAAACTTGGCATGAATAAATAAATAAATAAATAAATAAATAAATAAATAAATAAATAAATAAAACTTCTCCGTGTGGAGTCCTATACAGAACTTAGATCATGGAGATGACAGATTCTCGTAGATACAAATAATGAAAACCTATTGCAGAAAGGAAGGAATTTCTGTTGAAGTGAAATTGTGCACTGCCGTGGTATTTTCAATTTGATAGTACTTTGAAATGAGTTGATTGACTTAATGTAAATATTCCCTTTGCTATTGTACGGCTATTACATGCGTTGACATCTCACTAGATTATTCTCAGTTACGCAGTTAAGCATACGACGATAGTAGTGCATTACGTACAGCGTATATCTACAGTAAAAATTGGTTTATACGTAACCAGTTGTAGGTAGTTCTGGTTTATGCGTAATTGTTTGTAGGTCCTGGTGAAAATTTCTATTAATTACATATAAATTATTTCTGAGATATATGTTACGGAGTTACACGTAATTCGTCTTTGTACGTAGCCGTTGTACATAGTATATTTTTGAAAACGTGATTGAATTATACGTATTTTCATCTACAGATATTCCCCAGGTGCACCGATAAACAGATCGGCGTTCCATATCGATATAAACTCATCGCGTTCATGAGGTTTTTTGGGTTGCTTTTAATGAAAGGTCTGTCAGAGATAAAAACTGAATGAATTTTTGCATTGATGAAACATGTGTTCCGTTCATTTACTTCAGTCTCTCTGTTGCAGCCATGGGTAATAGAAAGAATAAAAGTTACTCTTTAGAGGAAAAAGTGAGATTTATTCGGGAAGTGAAAATCAAAAGCAGAAATACCGAGTAGCTTAAATATAAGTTACACTACATTATATGCAGTCATTAGTAAGACGAAGTCAATTTTAGAAGAATGTTGAAAGTTAGGTTCAAAATCTGTTAACAAAAGGGAAAATTTGCAGATATGGAAAAATGAGTAACAATGTGATGGAAAATCAGTGAAAATTTGGTAAGTCTTTGCTTTCATTTATCTTAGAACTGTAATTGGGTAATGGGTACAGCTACAGTATTTTATTCAATCCCTTAAAGTTTCTTAAAACACGAAATCAGAAAACCTCAATGAAAATGAATACACCAATTTGAAATTTGACAGTTTTACAGTTATGCCAATCATATGTTGAAAAACACGTTCCCAAGTGTGTCCATAAGGAGAATACAGACGAGGACGATATCAAAAGTTTCGGGACACACTGTATAAATATTGACAATGAAATAATGTCAAAATATTTTATTGGCCTTCAATGCAATTCCCTCCGCTGTAACACTTCAACCAGCGGTCGTACCATGACTAAAAACAATTCTGAAAGCCATTCTCCGTGAGGACTGCAGTCGTCGACGTCTCAATAACACCATTGCAGGATGCAAAATCGTTGGCCTCTCTACAAATTGTTGGACTTGGTTACTGATGTTGATAAAGGCTTCCTGAATATGGACAATAACATCATTGGGGACGAGAGTTTGACCCGCAGACGAAGAGAAAGTCCTCTGTGTGATTAGCAAGAACGGCAATGCGACCCATCAAAGTGAAATGTGACAGAAGCAAAGGGAAGGTGGTGATATGGTTGTTTTCTTTGATATTCGCGGCGTTGTACACCACGAATTCGTGCATGAGGGGATGATCAATAAATGGTGATATCTTGCCACTTTGAGCGAGGCTATCCGCCGCAAATGGTCTGAGATGTTTAAGAGACAATTCTTGGCTACTGCACCATGACAGCGCTCCGGTTACACAGGTGTTATTGAATCTTTGACAAAAGGGGTACTCCTACTTTAGCACAATTTCCATATTCACCGGACCTGGCGCCAAGTGATTTTTACCTCTTTCCAAAGATGAAGGAGCTCTTGAGAGGCCAACGATTTTGACCCCGCAACGATGTTATTGAGGCTTCGACGGCTGCGCTCCGTGAGGTATCAGAGAATGGCTTCCAGAATTGTTTTCAATCATGATACAACCGCTGCTGGTTGAAGTGTAAAGCGGCAGAAGGTCAATAAAATATTTTTCCGTTATTTCTAAATTGTCATTATTTATACATGTAAAATGTACTTATTGATTATAAATAAATATTGATCGTAATTTATTAACATTTAAAATGGAAATCAGGCTTTTTTTAGGAACTTCTTTGTTTTTGTTTTGATTTCAGTTTGAACTGCTAATTAATGACGTCATCCTAATTATCATAAGATCAAGGTAAAGATGAACCAGGAAGCGCTATTGTCCTCGTGGTTCAATTCAAGCGGAGAGAAAAAAAAAAAAGATCCTCAAGAAAACCCTTTTCCTCGACTGACCTCCGTATTAACACAAAAATTTACAAGGATTTTTCGAAAGGACAGATTGCTCAGTTAACCTGTGCGTAATTATCTCAAAAATCAACCTATCTTTTTTTTCTTATGAAATTAACATAAGTTATGTTAATCTACTGCTCCTAGTGTTAATTACTATCAACGGAGTTCAAAGGCGTGTTTAGATGAGTGGGTGTTGGAGGAACGCTAAGGACGAAAGGAGAGAAAAAGGAAAAAGCTCTAACTAAATGAGGTCAGTATTAGGTCACTGCTGCTTTCAGTAGCTACAAGAGAAAAAAAAACCCACTGACGTCGAGGACAAGACACAGAACGTGATCGAGGCTAAGAATCAAATCAAACCAAATTATCTCTCCACATTTGGCCACTTTTTTCCCCTGTCGCCTGCGGTTCTCCAACCACCTACACACCTCCAATTTCCTTTTCAAATTGTTCAACTCTTTTTTGAAATGGTAACACCACAAGGAGCGTTCCTCTGGTCAAAGCATTCCGCCATTTTACGCCTAACGTGGTTCGCAGGTAGTTTTTGATATGGGTCAGGAAAAAGAAAAAAAATTATAAATAAATAAATATATTTCTTTAGTCACACAACCTTAAAAAAAAATAATTAAAAACTTATAAGTTTGAACGAACTTCAAACCTATTTTCCTTAGCATTTATTTCTTTCCTTTTGTGTCTGAAAACAATAAGCCTACATTCGTATTCGAATTGCAATATCCACTGAAAGCAAACAAAGGACAAAATTTTCATTTTGTATAAAAAAAAATAATATAAACAATACGAATTAAATCATTTACTTAAAAAGGATTAACGTATCAACTGATTTAATATTGATTAAGACAATGAGATATTAATAGAATTAGGATAGAAATCCATTGTTTAGATTCCAATGCTTTTCTATGGGAATTTTTGTTCATCTTCTCGTGCTCATTTCGCGACATGAACCCATTTGGGAAAGATTTCAAATATAACAGTCAGAGCACCTCTAATCCTCAAATATGCACACAAATTTTCAAGATGATCCATCCAAAAGTTATTGGGAAGGAATACACACACAACGACTTATTTTTGCTTAGAGACTAGACTTTAAATAAATGACACTGAAGTATGGTTTTGATTTAATTACTAACGTAAATTTTGATTTAATTACTAACATTTTATCATAACAAATTCTTACTAAGCTAAGCCAGTTGCTAGCTTGGATTTGTTTTTACCCTCTATTATTTTTGATTTAAATTTTTTGATATATTTGAACTGAGGGGTCATTGTTTTAATTTTTTGTCCGTTTGATGTATTTGTCTCTTTCACTGAGCTGGGTTATGTTGGGCTGGTTTGGACTGAAGAGGGTGTTGAAACCCGAAACGGTTACCGTATCCGATTCCCAACAAAATATCCAAAATAAAATCAGTGATTTTTGTTTTTTGTTGCTGTTTAGTTATTGTGCGGTTTTGTATTGTTGTCTTTGAAGTCTGGTTTCTTATTATTATTATCCAGTATATTATTACTACACTAGATAATATCATTATCCAATTCTAAACAAAAATAAAATGTATACTGTATTTGATTGATTAATTAGTAATGATTAGGAGAGTTTACTGTATCCATGTTATTCTTAGTCACCTATCACTGATCTACAGAAATCTGAATCTGACTACAGCTAATCTAAGCCAGATTTGTTCGAATGAAAAATTAAATAAAAAAAAATAATAATAATTTCACTAAGTTCCAAATAAATAATATTAATTACTTATATCCGTTGATTTCAGGAATATTATTTGGAAAGATAAGATTTAACTATTCAAGGTAGCTTAAGGAGAAATGGATTTCATCCCTAACCGGATGTTGGAGCTCCTTGAGTTGGACTCCCCATGGCTTGGAGGTTTCGGAGGGGAAATCTACCTTCCTGACCAGGCCGCTTCCGGTTTCAGATGGCTATCGACTCTGACTTCCGATTGTGCTGAGAACGAATGTGATAGCCTCGATCCCAACGTAGCCACTTGTTAAGAGACGCCCGAATTGTGCAAAAGAACGGAGGTACACAAAATGAACACAAAAAGGTTAATGCGGGCATCGTTTGAATCTGTGAGTGACCCTTGATTTTCAAGGGTTGAATCAATGAGTTTTGTGTGCCAATCAATAATTAATCAAATGATAGATTGGAAATCTGAAGGGAATCGTTTGCTTTTGTATTTACATCAAATCTGTGAATTGACTTACGTTACGTAAGAAAAAAAATAAAAAAAAATAAAATAAAATAAAATTCTGAAGATGTAATTTTAGTAAATCATAAATTTTGCATATACATTATCTCTGAAATCATATTTACTGTTTATTCAAAGATTAAAAAAGAAATACTTAAATTTATGTTTGAGAAATGAATTTTTGCTCGTGCCTCCAAAACAGTCCATTTTTTTTTAAGATCATTCTTCTAATATTGTGAATTCGAAGCGGTAATAAAGAAGGTAACGTCTGCCATCAAATGAACCATTTCACTTCCTACAGAGGAGGAGGAGGAGGATTGTGGCTGCTGCCACAAATGGCCTACTTTGCAGGTGTTAGTAACGGCCGCTCCCCAATAAAAGCGATTTCACAATTAAAAATCTACTGATGTCAAAACAAAACAAAGGTTTTCAGGTTTGTTATAATAAGGAAAAAAATACGTTATATTTTATTGTATTTTTGCATGATTATTGCACTTATCGTGTGGAGAAAATCAAAATAAAAAAACAAACAAACTCATTATGTTTATTTTGTTCAAAACCTTAACTATTATCCTGATTAAATCAACTGTGATACAATTCTTTAGTCCAACAGACGGATCTTGACGATCTCGTATTTTCGTGATTTCACGTAATTTACGCGAGAATAGCCTCTATCCATGTCTTCTCACAAAATGGCAAAGTAAATTGAAATATTTAAATGAATTATAATGCGGGGAAATGCATGAGACTTTTACTACATTTTAATATAGTTTTCATAAGTTGAAAACAGTCAATAAACAAACAATAAATTCATTAGGTAGCATTTTCCTAGTGACAGACATTCAAAATACTAAATTCCTTGAGGCCTGCTGAAGAGGCTAATGGCCAGATCTCATGTTTTCCGTAATTCTCATGCAAACGAGATCATCAACATCCATCTGTTAGACTGTACAAATATTTTCTTTAGATGTTCTTTTTTTTTTTGTTCGAATTGTGTATCGTTTTGCAAAACAATATTGATATTGAATTCCCAACAGTAGTTGGGTGGTCTATCAGTGGAAATTAATTTCAGTCTCACCTCCACTGGCGATTTTTTTTTTCATTTATTTTTGTCGTTGTTTTTCTTTAGGCTACTGTAACAGGGCTTAAGCCGTTGCATTTCTTTACTACAAACAAATAAATTAATAATGCAAAATATACTTATCGCTTTATAATTCTGCAACCTAATTTTGTAACTTAAACTAAAAACATATTCAAATACAGAAAAGAATTACAGACTTACCCAAAATATATTTTTTTTTGTTTTTGTTTTTCCCCAATCTAAAAATACTGCCACGAGTAGACTGTTCTATTCCAAACAATGGGAAACGAAAGAAATAAGGAGAAGAAAGGGGTTGATTTTATTCAATAGAATTTGCCACAAAGAGATCAGAGCTAACTCTGCGAATGAAGGGGAAAAGGAAATGATTTTGTCGGAATCGCAGTGGTGCCTCAAAAGCAAAATGAACAATAAAAAGACTCACTAATGAAATATTAGAACATTCATGTGTACGCAGTCCGCCGGCCTCAATGAATTTTCTTTTTTT